>VMKM01000413.1:0-357703 GCA_008360985.2 Macquaria ambigua | reverse complement strand
CAGCAGTCCTCCTCATATTTCTTCACTTTCCTTAATCAAGCCGTTTCTTCCATCAGCACATCCCTCTCCTGCTCCCTTCAGTGGCAGCTCTGTTGAAGGGTCATGTCCACGAAACTAACACAGCAAACTGAATATGACCGGCGCCATAATCAACACACCCACTCACTTTAGCGTCCATTTAAAAGACTGATTACTCAAACATGAAATCTGCTTTCATTTAGCTAATATTCAACTCTGCGTGCACTGGACAAAAAGATGAAAAATAGATGACAGTGAGTTGAGAGCAGAAGTAAATCTGTTTCTGTAAAATCCCCCCCACCCCACTCCCACACCCCCATAAAAAATTGCCCATCTCTCTTCATTTCATCTACCGTCAGAGCAATCTCACCACAGGACAGTCACCGTGCGAGTGCTGGCTGTGTGTAGTCACAAAAATCTGTAATTAATAAGTGTGGAGCCATGACATTGTAAAAAGACAAAAGCTGCATCTCACAGGAAAGTCCCCTGTCTTTATGAGTGAGAATATGTGCGTCCCCGGCCTGCCAGCTCTATAACTGCAGGGTCTAGACACAGACAACCTCAAAATATAAAGGAGGGACTCTTGTTAAAAGGAGGAAACAACCAATAAACATATAGCTACAATGATGAGATGAAGTAAAAGGAAGGTCTTTGCTCTTTCTTCCTGTCCATGTATCTTTTTTAAAAACCCTCCTTGCCCTTCCTTTTATTCCTGTTGAAGGATCTTTTAATAGCAGGCTGAGTTCTAATTCTTTTATCTTTGAGTCATCCACCACCACCAGTGTCTACACTGTCTCGCTGGACTGCACTTGGGGACCTCCCAGCAGGTGTCAGCAGCAAATGATGTCTTTTATAGCCTCTGGTTAAACGGCCACAGTTTATGCAAAGAGAAAAAGTGAGCTTACTACAGTCCAAAGGCTTTAGTTAAAGCTTTATATATGCATTTTGCTTTGTACATACAGCCTGTTTAACATTGACATTGGTCCTGGAGTTTTACAACAATGACAGAGCCAAAATGGAGGGCACTGAGTCCACCTGAGCTCTGTTTTTTGAGTTAAAATGACCATCATCTCTACAGGCAGCCCTGTTAAAAGCAATCTATTAGAGAACCAAGGCCACAAGGTCAGTGGCTGCTTATTGTGCAAACTATAGAGCCAATGTATATTTAAACATGTTATAGTATACTGGACTCCTCTCGCTTCCCTCTTGGGTCCAAAGTATTAAACGTAGGAGTATAAAGGAGGACACAGCTATGCAGGTGGGTGGTCGCGCTCAACTTTACTATGGTTCATGAGAATACGGTGAGAAGACTCCTAGTGACTGGCTGAACTGCTGTAATGTATACACAGGCTGAGGTCTCCACATGTGTTGGCTTGCCTGTTTAGACATCCTAATTAATACTCCAAATGTGCAAAACAACAGTTCTGGCTCACATGTTGGAGACGAGGCTTGGCCAGTACTTACACCCCTGTTTTAATGGTGGGTGGGGGGGAGGCGGGATGCTTGTGAGTTTCACAATGTCTTTAATGTGCAATTTCAAACAGCGTGGGACCATAAATCATCTGGGCCTGCTTTTTAAAAAAACACCTGCCTTGCAACTGTCAAGGCTCTAATGGCACTGGTTACTATATAAATCACAGGGAGCTGTAATTTTCAATATCTGAGAAATGATTACACTGAGCATCTGTCAGTGAATGCTATTTTAATGACCGCTGCTGCACTTAAGACCCCAGTATAACCATTTCGCCATCTTGGTTTATGCCGTTAAAGCGTCTCCTGAGTGATGTGGTGGTTCCTCACTCTGTCATGCTGGGTTTTCATCACAGCTCTTAAGAATATCCAGGAGTCTGCTGACCCCAGCTCCCAAACCCCACGCTCTCATTTTTTCTTTCATTTCCTTTTGTTTTCTTCCATTGTTTTAATCGCAAGCAGAGATGAAGAAGAGAGGCTCAATCTGACCAGCACCCAACACAGTATTCACTAGCCAAAAAGCAGAGTATCACATCATCCCAAATGCAGTCTTTAAAAAGATGACATGCTATCTGACTTCAAATCAAAAGATTATAACACCTATTTAGGATTAATATTCCAACCTCATGGCAGTCTCAGGTCAACACCAATTTTCATGATCATAGCTGTACTAACAAGAATAAGACTCTACAGCCATGCTAGCAGCTCTGTGAGACGGTACTAAGCACAGCGGTGCTTTGAGCTAAATAGGCATAGGCATGCTCATGATGACAATGCTAACATGCTTAGAAGGTACTTGCCATATTTACTTTTTTAGTTTATCATGTTAGCATGCTAACATTTGCTAATCAGCACTATTCACAAAATACAGCTGGCTGGTGAGAATGTCATTTGTTTTGCAATACTTTGGTCATAAACCAAAAGTATTGGACACATTCACATTTTGGCCTGATGATGGCGCTAGATGAAAAGTCAGGGAATCACCAAAGTTATCACAATTCATCCTGAGGGGAACATGAATACGTGTACAAAGTTTCATGGAAAACCATACAATAGTTGAGACATTTCACAAAAAAACGCAAATGTAAACCTCATAGTGGTGCTACAGGAAAGTAGTATTCATCCTCTGGGCACTAATAATGTCTGTGCATTCTGTGCCAATCCATCCAATCGTTGTTGAGATATCTGGACAAGGTGGTGGACAGACTGGCAAACAGACATAGTCATCCCTAGAGCCACGCCGCTAGCATGGCTAAAAAGAGAGCAAGAGCACATACTGACTGAAAGACTGTTAAAGTACATTCATTTTTTCCCCTCAATCTATGGACAAGAATACAATACTATTAGATGTTCTCAGCTGGCTGGGCCATTCCTTTCAACCTACAGCATCCCTCAGAAAGCCATTCAGCACAGATGCTTCTTGTTATCTTTTTAATGAAGTATGGACAAAGACTGCTCAAATAGGCTGCGCAACAGCAGGGCTCCAAGATGAAGGGCTGCTTATGCAACTAACCTGTCAACCTAGAAGAGACTCCTTGACTTCTTCAGAGCTATTATAAACATACCATTCCTGCCATTGTCCTTGAGTGATTTAGCAGAAAACCTCAAAAGACAAGTAAACATTCTGTCCAGTCCCAGGGTGCCTTTGAAGTTGACATACAGACTTTAATAATGAGCTATTTGTTTGGAATCTGTTCGATGAAGAATACACTAACTATGCAACTGAACCACTCCCAAACATGTGCATATCACCACTGCTTAAATAACTTGATTTATTCTATAATCCCAGACAATGTGCAGTCTCTAAAGCCCAGTTCAGACGAAAGATTTGCGATGAGTTGAAACTTGCAACTACTTGCAATGCATCCATTCTGCAACGTTCTGAAACCTGCCAGTTCACACCAATGCGACTAGATGAGACGTGTATCATTTCCATAGCAATGACTCTCTGTCCTTCATTCTAAATGCGGCCTTTTCAGGCGTTTTTTGTTGCTGGATATAATTTGTAGCGTCTTAAAATATGAATGAGGATAGTGATAGTGAGTTACTTGCTACAGTTACATTTCTAGTATTGATGAAATGGCGAAAACATAAAAAAAACGAGAGGGTCGAGATGACCAGCCGTTCTAAAACCAGCCCTGGCAGAGTTGCAGGCAACGGCATCAGCCGGCTTGAGTCGAGCTGAGACAGACCAGTTCACACTGCTGCAACTTTTCCTGCAGTGCTCTAAAACAGTTTCGTCTTGTCACAAATCTTTGGTCCGAACTGGCATTTATTGGACCCAGCAAACATCATAAATTTCTAATTAATAGAACAATAAAGATGACGCATTGAAAGAAGGAGAATGTTGAGCGGGTGCCAAAAATTTAATTCCATTGATCCACACTGTACAATACTGGCTTGGTAGCAGAATGTCAGGACAGATATCTCAAAACCTCTGCTGATAAAATCGAATCTATCTGCATGGCTAGATACCTAGTAAGGGTAAGATGGAAAGCGTGTCTAAGCACGTAATTTGGGTGAACGTAATTGAATTGATACTTAATCACCTTAAAGCTGGGGTAGGCAAAATCTGTGCAACCTATGCAAAACCTTCCGCCTCTCTCTCTGCTGCCTCGTATCACTCCGCTAAGCCCCTCCCACCAAACCCACAACTTCGACAGACAGCAGAAGGAATCAGTTCCCCTGTGAAACCGTATCCCTTGTAGGGCTCGCTCTCCACGGCATGAGCCTCACCGAGACCGCGGTCCCTCCCACCGCGACTTGTCTTCTCAAAGATGCCCCTCCAGCGCTTCAGGGTGCAGAGCAGAGAGCCCCAGGCTTTAGAGGCAGCTGCAACGCCATCCAGCAGCGGGATGAGAGGCTAATACACCACACACACGCCACCGTCCCCCCTCAAAAGTTATTCCCCACTATTTGTCATGATGCTTCTTTGCCACTCGTCATTACGAGCGTCATGGCATCAAACATAATGAGCCTGAAGCTCTGTGTGGAGCCAGGACGTGTTGTTTTGTACTATACACCGCTGTAGGCAAAGGAGGTGTTGGAAATTTATCACAAGTTGCAGGATTTTCTGCCATTGAATCAGGCTTTCACCGTCTGAAAGGACCTGCACACACACCTGCTCTTGTAGCTTAGCCAATACAAACGCACAGTCTCTCTGAAATAACTTGTGATTGGCTAAAGTCTCCCGTCACAGGCTAGATTTTCTGAAGCCTGAAAACAGAGGCAAGAGGAGGGGCTGAAGTAGAGGTTTGCTCTCAGATCACTTGAATTCCAATATGCTGCACGGTTAATATGGCATTTTTGCCCAATGACTCAAAAAGAAAACTGCCTACCCCACCTTTAACATGTTTCCAGTGGAAGAGATGGGGGACAAAATCCACTGTTCTTGTTCTGTGCTAAAATATATTCCAAAGTTCAACTGTGAGTCAGTCAAATCCTCCAAAGTTCAGTCTTTTTTAATTCCCTCTTTGTGTTTCCATAGACAGTGTTTCCTTGCTGAGCTGCACTAAGAGGGAATTTGGCACTAAAACACTGTAACTATAAAGATCCACTTGATTTGTTTAACCCAGACTGCTGAGGCTTCTGTAGATTTTGTCTCGCATCATTTACATTGGAGGGAAGGGATCTCTTAATGGCCAGTATGAACAGCAGGAATGATTACAGCAAGTAATAACCGTCTCAGTGCATATAGTATGGGCACCTGACTATAGTTTTAAGACAGACTTAAAAAATGTGATGCTAACCTTTAACAGTAACCGTCTAGCTGACACGGCTGTGTGTTTTTGTGTCTGTCAGCACCCATGTTCTCACAGAGGACATTGTGTACCGGGAGGTGACTGCGGACCATCGCCTTCTCTCCAGACGCCTCCTGATGAAGACCAATCGGCTGCCTCGCTGGGCAGAGCGGCTCTTCCCCGCCGGCATGTCTCGCTGTGTGTACATCATTGAGGACTCCATCGTGGACCCCGTCAACAGGAGCCTGACCACCTACACCTGGAACCTCAACCACACAACTCTCATGGTGAGGCGTCTGATTCTCTGTGATTTGTTGCTTTTAGTGCAACATTTCGCTTTTATTGTTATGAACCTTTTTCGCAGCCAATTTCCCAGAAGTCTTTGAAAAATGTTAGTCTGGATATAGTTTTCATCAATGTCTCACTGACATTGTGTACTCGGCCTACATTACTGAGACAAATCTCTAATATTCACTTGATGGGAACATATTTTTATAATAACAATGTATCAAATGATAATGTGAAAACATGGTGTCTATGTGAAAGGGGTCGCTCGTAGTGATGAATCTACAAAGAATTTATCACCTGAATTTGCAGCTCTTCTTGGCTTTACGGAGCTTTACAGCAAGTTTCAGCTCATTGTTTAGCTGTGCTGCCACTTTACTGTTTTGGTTCACTCTCACCGCTCTCATAGCGTAATTTTTGGCCGCAGCAGGCAGCTGTTTTCAGCTAAAAAGCCCTAAAAACCTACTGTACGCTAACTGATCAGCAACAAATGGTAGACAGACACAGTTAGCGACTAGCTGATGAACATAGTGGAGTATTTAGAAGCTAAAGAGCCAGATATTTCCCTCAGGAGTTGGTAGAAACCAAAAACAGCTAAATAAGAGTGAATATTGGACTTAGATTCATCAGGTTGCCAGATATATGACTCCACATGAATGATAATGTTGCTCCACAAGTTCACTATATCAACTTAAAAGGTGATGATATATCAATGTTGTTTCTGCTGCCCCCAAGTGGTCTAAAAAAGGTTTAAATAGTAAAATGATATTTAAAATTTCGTTTTTGCTCATCTCCAGTGGTTAGTTATCCCCTTGCTTCAGTGATATAGGAGAGTACTGTGGTCACAAATTTTAAAAAATGAGTTCTTGTTCATTAGCTTTGCAGTTTCTCCTCGCTCTATACTGTACATTATGTTGGCAGAGTAGAAAAGATTTAACTCTGTGCCATGACTGCACAGTGCAGTCACGTGTAGCCGCTAACCTCAGGAAGGAGGAGGAAATATTAATTCAATCAGCCTGATCTTCAAAGGAGGCGAGCGTTTGAACGCAGTTCAGATGTAATAATCTCAGAGGGAAGAAGGACCTTGACATGACTTTATGCAGTTCTTAAGGTGTGCTATTTTCACACTCTTAACTGCTGTACACTATACACTAATGCAGGATGGATTTATGCTACTCATGTTTTTAATCGCACAGCAAATATAGCCAAGAAGAGTCTGGGTGAATACAGTGTTTTACAGTTAAGGTAACATTTAAGCTACAGTCTCCTGCAGCTTTGAGACCCATGGTGACATTTCTTAATACAAAAAAAGATAAACGTGGGAGCAGATTTTTAAAAGTTTAAATGGATTTTGAATTAAGAATTTCTTTGGATCCAATCATGGCCACACTAATCCAAATCAAATTCCAAATATTCCCACCTGTAATTGGCTGTACTAACTGGTTTGATATCTTATTACTTAAAATGTACTCTCACATGTAGTAAAGCGAAACGTAACAAAGAAGCTTAAAAAGACCACACTCATATAAAGTGGTGAAGACGATGCAAGAAAAGTTGATTTATTTACTTCCAGCACGTGTTTTCACTATAATTCAGCTCTTAAGCACCTGTATGTCGAAACTGTACATAAAGAAAATATATTATTCGGTTCTTTTAGATCTCTTCCTTATTTGTGTGACAAATTAAAACAGTTCCACAGCCTTGTCTTTTACCATAACCTGCTGTCACTTTTCTCTCTCCCATGTTAGTCGGTTGAAGAGCGTTGTGTTTTCCAAGACTCGGCGGAGCAGGCAGCCACCACCCAGCTGAAACGGGAAGCGTGGATATCCTCAAGTGTTTACGGCTTCTCCAGACCTATTCAGGTACTTTTACCCTCTTTGTGCAGTAAGTAATTGCCCATGCTTAAATCAACATCAACATTCATCAACTATTCTGAGTGTAATGTACATTAGAATAGAGTGCATTTTCATCATATTCTTTTTTTTCTTTGAAAAGTCTTTCTGATTGCAGCTAAAAAGAGCCATTATGTTCTTTACACAAGTCAGATATGAATTCATCAGCATAGAGGTGTCATAGTAGTAAGATAGTAGCCAAGCACACTTAGATTTATTTATAATCGCCTACTTTTATCTGTCCTAGAGTTTAGAAATATATATTTACGCTTCAGTTTAAGTAAATACATTAGTTTTTATCCCAGTGGAAACATAAAGAATCCTATTTTCAAGGCCTTAGTTTGATTTGTAGGTCATAGTATGAGCAGCAGAAGCATGGGAGCCTGTGTGCAAATGTCAAAATAAAAATGTTGGAGATTTGCGAGAAGTGAAAATGGTGCCAAAAATATGTCAACCTAAAACAGTTATTGTTAGATGTGGAAGATGCCAGGCTTGCTTTGATTTCCCCAGAGAAAAGGAGAGAGAGGACTGTTAGCTAAGTGTTGTTTTTCAGGCGTCTCCCCCCCATGTAAAGCCATTTCCTGTTCTGTCTTTTCCTAGGAGTTTGGATTGGCCCGCTTCAAGAGCAACCAGGTGAAGGCCATGAAAGGGCTGGAATACGCACTGTCCAACCTACAGGGTACGTACACCTCCCCAGCAGAAACGGGAGAAAAGTGCAAGGGAAAGAGAAGAGGGGAACAAAACAGTTTATTTTTAACTGTTGCCATTTCTGGAAATGAAACAACTTGAGAAGTAGGGCTTTCCTTCCTCAAAACATTGAACTGCGACACATTGTAAACTATTTATTTTACTTGTTCATGCTTTTAATTTATACATTTTCTATACTTTAGATACCTGGCTAAACATCCTTGAAACATCTTCATGATGTATTTTAATTAATCCAGGGAAAGTAAAAACTGAAGTGGCTCACCCCAGACATTCAAATTCTAACATTTTACCCTCCCAAGATCCTGAAGTGGCAAAAAATGTTTCCTTTTTTGTTTGTGCAAAATCGACTCGGACCGTCACAGAATAGTTTGCAGCAGTAATTACTCTGGAATTGGAAAGTTGTCTCATTTAGGCCTCTCAGCATTGCCTAGAAATGTACGTGTTTGTCTTAGAAACAGGTTAATTTAAGCAGCCTAAAGGTCCTTGTTGTTGCTTACAAATACCATGTGACCGCAGAGGGATATGAAACCATGGCAACTACATTGACAAACAGCGTGGATTTCTGAATTTAGGCTCAGACCAAAATAATTTAGGTAGCATAAACATAAACAAAATACTGTAGGGCAGGTCATATGAAAGGCACTTAAAAAAGAGTGAGAGACTAACAGGGCAAAAACATCAATAACTTGAGAACATAAACATGAAAAAACTTCAGGCTAATTAACGGTGCTGTCTGCAAAATATGAGTTCTTAGTAAGAAATAGTGGCAGCTGTAGAAAACTGCAACATCTGCAAATGTGTGTCACAACTAGGGTTGCAACTAACGATTATTTTCATTATTGATTAATCTGTTGATTGTTTTCTGGAGTTAATTGATTAATTGTTTGGTCCATTAAATGTCAGAAGATGGTAAAAAAAATAAATAAAACACCATCTCCCAAAGCCAAAGTTGACATTGAAATTTCTTGTTTTGTCCAATCAATAGTCCAAAACACAAACACATAAATATTTAGTTTAATATGATGGAAGAAAATATTAATAAAAATTCACATTTGAGAAGCTTGGTTTTAAGAAATGACTTTAATTCAGCTCTAATCACAACCCTTTTATTTGTCACGCACAAATCCAGACTCTGAAAGATTACAATATTTAGAGACAGTTAATGGCTGACTTGAATGTTATAAACGTTATTAAGAAGACACATCAATGCAACACAAAACATTAAAGTTTGAAAAGTCACCAGAGAGGTGAGTTTAAATCACGGGAAGCCGTTAGATGAAAAAGGTAGGGCCTTGTTTGGCAGTGGGCCCTGACGAGTGAGTTGTGCCACAAACTGTGTGTTGTGCTGATGCAGCGTACTGTTGTCTGAAAGGACGTTCTCCCATTGTTGTGATTCTGTCCCACTGCCCCTTTGTTGATGGCACTGCAGGGATTGGCATCAGGCTGAGCGTTGTGGTAAGTATGTTAGCAGTGGGGCATCTATCTGCCATCCCAGGCCTTGCCCAGGGTTGTCACATGATGCCATGTATGAGCCTCACACAGTAGACTGTGTAGCTGAGGTAGTAACCTTTGTGTGTTGTGTGTGCAGATACACACCGTATTTGTCTTGAAAAGTCTAGAGAGCAGAAACCCTGAGGAAAAATGACTCAAAAGTTAATCTAGCGTTGGTATAGAAGTAGATAGTGTATAGTTTAGTTGACCCTAATGTCATTTTTATTTGAGATAAACACTGAACCCTAGTCATGAGCTTTTTATAAGAGGAAAACTACTTACAGCTGTATTGTTCTTTTTCCCCCCGTGAACAGTGAATATTTTCTTGTCATAAATGATGTCTAATATCCAGCAGGCCAACCGGTCATCAAGTATTAATACTACCCACTGCAGTAAGGAAAATTGCTTGGGATCGATATTGTGGTGTTTTTTGTTTAACGTGGTTTTAAATCAAACTCTCTAAACTTTGATCTTTTTAGTTACAATCCAGCTGAATTATATATGAAAAAACCTTTTAATACGAATGTGTCCCCTCTACATTGATCAATATTTTAATATAAATATTTTTTTTACGTGCATCTACCAGTATGCAACATAAACATCAGAATAAAGTAAATCCACATACAGTTTTTTTTAACATTTAGCTCAGCAGCCTTCTTCTGATCTCTTTGCTGTGAATACATTGTCAGTTAATTAGCATCACTGCTATCATCAACTGCTAGAAAGGCCCCCGAGTAAAGGCTGATGCAAATGAAATAAGTTCACTGAAGTTTTCAGAGAAGCTGGCACTCGTATTGTTTAAACTTTAGCAGCTGAACAATCACCTGAACAATCACCATCCTCTTGCTCACAGTTATTTGGTTAAAAGTGACTGTGCTGCATCCAAAGTTTGACTGGGCAACGTAGACAGAATCATTGTCACACTGATTCTCACACCGTCATGTCAATCAGTAGCTGACGACAGTTACTTAAACATTCAAACTCACACGGTAAAAAATACAACTCATGTTCATCCAAAAGGTTTAAGAAAAAGTGTAAAAAAAAAATTAAGGCTCATTCTTTGACAGATTTAGGTTAAATATTGCTTGGTAACTTTGGAGCAATTAGGAAGAAATAGCTACCATGATAAGAATTGTCTGATTGGGGTACCAGAAACAGGGACTCTGCAGGTCCTCAAAGTCCTAAGATGTCTTACGCTTAACAAATGTCAGCTCTTACATGTAACTTGATTATCTTACATTTCAGTGTATGATGTCCTAACTTCAACAGACTGTATTTATGTTTTGTCAAAATTAGGTGTCAGATCTTTTCTAGCCTGTAAATCTATAGCCACATGAATACCAGCCTTTATGCTGAACCAAATATACTCACCTGCTGCACTTACAGTACCTTTTTGGGAAAATGACAGTACTAAATAAACCCAGCTGCCTTTATGCCTTTAGAATGTTATACTGAGCTACAGAGAGAAATCCAAAACAATCCCAGTACTTACTTTTACAAAGCCCTGTGCAAAAGAAACTAGTATCACCAATGTAACATTTATGGAGCTGAAAGTACTTCAACAGTCTGTGTATTTTTGAACGCCACTATCCACTGCCAGTTGTTTTTTTTATCCACAGTAATACAATGAATCACTTGTATCAAAATCAGACCAGTAGTGTCTCAGAAATCACCTGAGATGCCACAGCATCCAGACGGGCAGACAGAGGGACATGCCCCGCCTCTCTTGTAAGACTGCAGCGTCTGTTTTTCAGACGTTTCCATCAGAGAAAATAAACACCTAAAACACTCTTTAACACTGTCACTCAACAGCTGTTGGTAATGTAAGTAACCAGCCAAACACAGACCATGGAAATACTGAGGTTTTTCTAATAGTGTGAAAGTACCTAAAGGTGGATTTTAACTTTTTTTAAGGTGCTTTCATACAAGCAGTGAGTTCACAACTGGTTGCCTTTCACTTTCAGCTAGAGTTAGAGGGGGCCACTGCACCAGCATGTGTCACAGTCAGTGAAGCAAACTCACACAAGAAATCATCTCAGCTGTAGCGGGGGAAAGGTGTTAAAAAACAGTTTGACAGTTACAAGTGAAATCTGCTGCTAGTACGTCACCTCCCAGCCAATTTAATTTGAGTAAGGGCTGACGCACACATGGTGACCAAAAGATGGATGCAGTGAAATATTATGCAATTAAAGCCAATTTGGGCTTTTTTGTTTGTTTTTGTTGTTTTAAAGATTATACAATGTAGAAATCAACTGTGGAAGCACTTTTTTTTGGCCCCTATAAATTATCAGGCTCCACTCCCTCCAGTTATTGTCAGTCTCCAAACGTATCTGCTGCTTTGTCTGAAAGCGCCTAAATGTGAAGGAAATCACTCGTCTCTGCTCTTTTCCGCGTCTCTCACAGTTCAGGGAAACTGCTCTGTCGTTTTGTGATTCTGGCTGTTGTTCTCACATGAGTTACTTTTAAGTTTGAGGGTTCACAGTGAGGTCAGACTCAAATAGACTCTGCAGCCCATGGCACTGGATCCAGTGTGAGGCAGTTTGTAACAGCATACAAATATGGGTGTGCTCACTTCAAGACTTTTTCAAAAACATTCTCTCCATAATGATTTAAGTTTTGTCACGTTTCCATCTCGCATGCCGTTATACAAAGCCTCTTTCAGACATGCACCTCTTTACATAAATGTGATGGTAACTTGACATGTTGGTCTCATGTCTGAATGAGCACCCGAGTCACTTTTACGTAAAAGTCGTGACGGCAATCTTACTAGGTCGGACCTAATAACATTTCTGCAGCGCTAAAAGCTGCAACAGCACAAAGCTAAACACACAGGCTTAACTTAAGTATTACGTCTTATAGACAGTCAATGAGCCGATTTTACATTGTTGGAGAGATTCTTCTCAAGTCAGAACGGGCTCTGAAAATAATTTTCCCCTCGCAGTGCAACAGGGGTAACAGCAGTTAGAAAAAACCTTTGTACAACCACAGTACTAATCAATTAATAAATTAATATCCAGCAAACAAGTTTGTGTGCTGTCAGACTCTATAAAATAGGCAGCAAAATGTTCAATCTAATAAATGAGACTGAATAATAGGTTCTTCAGAGAAGCGGGGTGGAGCGTCCTTCACGCTCACGGTGGTCATTAATTAAGCAGCAAAATCACTGATGCAGCCAATGAGAGAACAGAAAACGTCTTTGTTCATAATCATGCTTTTCAACTCGCCACTGTTTTCTAGCAGTAATGTGCTTCCTCTCACGCACCAGGTGCCAAATATCCCGTGAGCGCGGGGCCTTTTCTGTAAATGTCCTGTCATGTCTGAACGAAGCCGTAAGGAACATTTATGTAAAAGTCTCCTATGTCTGAACAACAAAAAGGCATCACCTTTAACAGCTTGATGAAGCCAGCGATGTTGCGTAGCCTTCCATGTCTGAAAAGGGCTTAAGGAAACATATTTCTCTCCTCATTCTGTCCTGTCTGTCTCTCTCTCTGGACGCTCTCTGGGCTCACAGGAGAGACGCCCCAGCGGCTGCTCAGGGACACAGTGAAGGACGCATCCGAGAAAGCCAAGGAGGCTGCCAAGAGCCTGACTTCAGCTGCTGCTGTCCCACAGAAACCCCAGCAGTACGTCTGACAGGACAGTGTGTGAAGTACTGTGCAGGTGACATGAACTCAACACAATGCCTTTTTGATCATCGTGACTAGACTGAAGTTTTCTGGGATCTCGCTGATCACTATTTATTCTTATAAACTACTTACTATTTAACACTGTAGTCTGTGTTATGTTTTTCTTCTCTGTCGGATTAGCTCTCTTCTCTGCGCTCAGACTTTTATCTTTTTCTTTCTCTATTCTCAGCTCTCCGTCTTCTCTCTCAGCTTTCGTTAAAGTCCTGAGCCTCTGTATGAAACATGTTGCCTTTGTGGAAACGTTCAGGTTTTGAGCAGAAGCACCCTTTTAATGCTGTAACTACGTCAGGTGTAAATGCACATACACATTTTTTGTGTCTTGCCATATATTTAATTTATCTATCTATTGTATTTAAGTAAGCTTATTTTCATGCAAAATAATGGTAAACTGGTTTTTAATAGTATGACACTTTGACTTGCATTCATCAGCAATTTAAGTGATATATGCTTGGGGACTGGTCCAACCTAACTTTCACATTAGACCAAATCATAATACTGTGGCTGTGTAGTTTTAATTTCACTTAAGCAAGGAAGGACGAGGATTATAATTGAACGGTTTAATATGCACTTCTTGTGTAATGGTCCCTTTCCTCATGATTTCCTTCTTTA
Organism: Macquaria ambigua; assembly: GCA_008360985.2. Classification (NCBI taxonomy): domain Eukaryota; kingdom Metazoa; phylum Chordata; class Actinopteri; order Centrarchiformes; family Percichthyidae; genus Macquaria; species Macquaria ambigua. The sequence goes on along the minus strand of VMKM01000413.1, from coordinate 343,804 downwards.
TTTGACATTTTCTGGGTTTTTACAAACTTCCCACTTTGAAACACATCAGCACACAGTAAGAGTTACTAGTGTCAGCACACGATCTATTCTGTAATATTGCACATAAATATAACATTTGGTAGAAATGCTACTATTTGGTCACTGCCGGCACGGCCTGTACTGAATCACAAGATACCAAAGTGACTTATATCAAAAACGTTTTCACATCTCTGTGCTCAGATTTACTCTGTAATGTGATTAGCCTTTAACAGTATGACTGAGGCGCATTAGTGAAACTATTTTAGATTCGATCATTTCAATCTTGTGATGTGAAGCTGAAGAAGTGATGAAGATGATATTATTGTAAACATTTCAGTGATTGCATTCCCTTTTTAGACGGAATTGTCTGGATTTTTCTGCTGCAAGACTTGAATTATAGTTCAAAAATAATGAACGTGATGAAGAATTATTTAGCATTAAGCATTGTATTATGGGGTATATGAAGATTTATTTTAACCAGGTAGTAGTAAGGTGTAAAAAAGCAAACATATGCATAAACAGAATTCATTGGACTTTTAATTGAAGAGTTGAACATGTTTTGCCACTCATTCAAAAACATTTTCAACCCTGCAAGTTAAAGTCCAGTGTTTGTTGTCTTGTGTTTTCTCATTGTCAAATTGAGCTTTAATAAAATTTGTTAAGTTATTGGTTTAATTTTGCCTCTTTGTTGATTTCACCAGTTAACTCTTCTCTGCTATAACGGCGACAAAAGATGAACTCTGACCTTTAAAAACTAGTTAATATTCCAGACTGCAGATCACAGTTTCACAGCTGCACTAACCAAACAGGAAGCCCTGTAACATTTGAACGTCTTTATCTGCATATTCCTGCTGCTTTGTTCAGCTGAAGGTTGTCACAGTGCTGCGTTTCCCCTGCAATAAGAGGAGTGTAAATCCACAGTGTATCGTAAATCATTTAACAGGCAATAATGAGGCTGTGGCAACTTTATGTATAAAACATTTTAATTATATTACAATGAGAGAATACACTATACCTTCAAGTGTTTGCTCAAATGTAGCCAGCACCAGGTACTCGTGTACACACACTCACACACACAAAACAAAAAAAACAAAAAAAGGAACTTATATATAATATCTTCTGAATGCATATTACACATTCGCTAAAAAGGAACATATTCACAGGTCTCTGGCACAGAACTCTCCCTACTCTGCACAGTATGTCAGCCCCACCATCCTCCTTCTCAACTAAATCCCAGCCAGCTCGCCCTCCTCTACAGCCTCTAGGTTCTTGTGGGTACAAAAGATGAACCATAATGCTGGTGTGACACCCATCTTAGAGCACACTGACTGTAGAGCGTCACTCACCCAATACATAAAGATGCAAAATAAGGAGGAAAGACATAAAAGGCTGGGGTCCGGAAAGCACCTAAAGCCTACAAGTAGTTAAAGCTATTCATGTGGAATTACATAAAGGAATTCTTACTAATCATACAGCACGGAAGATTTAAAAGTGACTATTTATTTGGCAGGAATAATATTTCATGGAAGTCCCTTGTGTTGATTTTATAAGCACCATTACTCAGCAGGCTCAGGCACAGGATGGTGTCTTCTTTGTTTCTGATTTCATCTGTGTGCACAGACTTCTCTGCCTTGACCCCGCTCCCTGTGCAGACGGTCCTTGGTCTGTGCTTCACCCTGATGTCATCCCACCACCCACCCTCTCTGTCTTTTGTGCTCTTAGAAAGCCCAACACACTGAAGTAAATCTCTGTGCAACAGTAACTCTACTTGCTCTGAAGTCAACGATTTTTAAACTGAGCCCCCGTCTCTCTGATGACTTTGATCTTAACAGGAGTTCAACAAAGAGCCTCTTCAGCTTCTTGACAGAAATGTTTACCTTTTTTGCAATGAAGAAGGAAGCGGTAACATCTTCTGTTGCCTCTTTGAGGGGTTAAAAATAAGATCCACTGTGACTGATTTAACAGCCTTCATTAGTTGGTACAATCTCTGCTTTTCTTTTTTTTTTTAAAGAAAATAACTTTTTCCAAGGCACATCATTAAAAGAATTTCCATAAACACTATCCATCCAGCATTCAAACAAAATGTTACCACGTCCAGTCAACTGCTCAAAAACCACTCATTCTGAGCGGGTGCTATGTGTATTTTTCAATGACGCCACTGAAAAATTATAATCTCATATCTGGCCCTCAGCTCATCCCATTCACTCTGTCTTTATTTGTCACTCTTCTACTGGGAGGTTCTGTGCAAGAGAATATCTTTATGCCATTAATATGGTGTAAGTTGTTCATTTGACCAACAAACTGAAAAAGGACCTTTTCGCTACCAACAGTCATGTACAAATCCTTTGACATGAATGTAAACTCTCAATGACAAAAAGAATAAAAACAGCTTTTTCCAAAAGGTTTTTTTTGTTTAAATCTCTAGTTAATTTTTTGTTTTTGCCCTCCTGCAGTGTATGGAGAGAGTGCAGATAGGAGGTAAAATTCATCAAAACAAAATATAGAATTGGTCACCAAAAAAATGCACCACAGAGTCAAAAGCAAAACCACCTGCTTGTCTTAAAAACCCTGCCCGCCCCACCCTCCCTCAGAAAGCACAAGATGGTAATATTGCTGTGTCTCAAGAGGTCCCCTGATCAATGGGTAACACTATTTTTGGGACGGACCACTGGGAGCGCGGAGGATAACACCTTAAGCTGCCATCGATTGGATTATTCTTTTATCGCTCCTCTCCCAGTGACTCCCACTGAACAAACACATAGTCCACATACAATAAAAGTAAAATGACAAAAAAAAGATAACACGCTTCAAGCCCAGAAGTTTTGAACCCCGTCGGTGACCATTCGGGGCGACTGGAAGCTGCCATGGGAGTTTACCAGTGTGTGTTTTTTATTTTTTTTCAATTTTTCTGTGACAGAGGCAGCACTGGCAGACGAGCGGGCGTCAAGAGGGTGGGGAGTGCCTGGACAAGGGTGTAGAACAACAGCGGCTTCTCAGTAGAGACCAAAGGGGCTTTTTTGTTTTTTGTTTTTAAATGTATTTAAAATGAGGTTTTCTCTTCAAGTGCCCCTTGCTCATGGAAGTGTTTTGGCATGGTAAGGGTTGAAATCAAAGCTTTCAGCCCCGCCAGAGGACAAGAAGAGGGAGGATGCGATTAAGAGGAGGAGAGGAGGAGGAGGAGGAGGAGGAGGAGGGGGGTGACCTGAGTAGGGACCGAAGGTGAGGGAGGTGGGAGGGAAGAGGATGGAGGGAGGTCGAAGGCTCACCAAGGCACAGAATGACAGCAGGAGAGTCACCCAAGGGAGAGGGGCCAGTGTATCAGCTCCCCTGCCCCCACTCTCCCTTCAACAAGCCTGGCCTCATGTCTGTCTGTCTCTCTTATATATATATATATATATACATATAGATAGGTAGATATACTCACTCTTTTTTGTCTTTTCATTACAAGAGAACATTTAGGAAAATATAATACAAAATTTAATACAAGAAATATAGACTACACTGGCTAATATCACTTTTAGTGACTCGTAGCTTCTTTTGTATGCAAGTTTTTTGTTTTCTTTTGAGTCTTTTGTAGTTTTTTATTTTTTTGGTCAGACCTGCCATGGTGGACTGGCCCTAATTTTTGTAAGTGTTGGGACGCCAAGCTCTAAAGACCACCAGAGACTGAGGCCTGATGATTATTAAATAGTCAGAGAGCGACAGAAGCGCCTCCTCCGTCAATAGTGACTATTGTGCATAAGTTACAGACAAGTAAGAGAAGACATTTCATCTACACTGGTCTTCAGCAGCGGCCAGAAGCTCCAGAAATAAGTAACCGATAGCAGAGAGAAAATAAGATTTTTAGTCTTGTTATAGAAATTAAAAGTTAAACTGAATGTGATTAGTTTGCTATGTTAGCTAAAATGAACGCCTCTACAGAGTACAAATCATTAGAGCTGGCCCTTTATTTTTTTCTTTTAATATCTTTTCTTCACTTTTATAGCTTTGACTTGTTAATCAGAACAAAAAAACAAAAACAAAAAAAATCCAGGCACACATGAACACTGCTTGAAAAAGTAACAAAGCTGTAGAGAAATTCAAATTCTGGGTAAATGGCAAATGTTGTGAGCAAAGAGAAGGATCCATTAGTGAAAAAGAAAAAGGAGAATTGCCCCTTTTTTCTGCAGGTCCGCTCTCTGTAAGCACCCACTTGCCATCTACAGGGGAAAAAGGTAAAGGAAAAAGTCTCCCGTGACACCTCATGGTCCACCAGAATCACTTAAACACTTAGAGGAAGCACCCGCCTCTCGTATTTATTGCTACATCAATTCGCTACTGAGGAATCACAAGATTTGAATCAATCTTTAAGGAATAGAGTTTTAGTTCTGAGGCAACTCCTTTTTTTATTTGACATAGTAGTCCATCCACACCATAGGGTGGTATAGTGTAGTGGTCAGTAGTGTGGAGTAGTGGTTAGGCAACCCAACCAGAGGAAGACATCAGGGTTTGGACAGTAACTGTACATCTATATACATTCTTTCTTCTCTGCTACAGCTCTGTAACTTTTTCAGTTTGTCTTTGGTAATGAAGATGTGACTACGTGTACAGGAGTAGCTATTGATTAGTCCTATTTTAGATCATGCAATTGCAGAAGCACTGCTGCACGTTGACACGATCCTTTTAATCTTTGACCATTTTTCAGCAGTCAGACGTTTCAAAGAACGTGCAGGACATCTGCAATAGCTACTCCTGTAAGTCCTATTGTGTAAAGGGAAGATACTGTATGATGTAAATAACTTTCGAGGTCCCAACGTTGCATATATTGCAGAACAAACAGAAGTGCTTTACGTTTTACATCACAAACTTGGTGCAACTCCTTGTCTGTGTGTTATTGCCTCATGGAGATGGCATGAAGCTCATATTTTGTTTTTGACCTCTCTTAAACTCCCTCGCTTGGTCTTTCTCTCTTGCACACACACACACAAACACGCACTTTAGAAAATCCTGATTAACAAGTCAAAGCTGTCCACCACACCACAGAAGTCCTCATTAAAACCATAAACTCTGCTCTGCTCTCTCTGAGCCTCCAGCAACACTAGGTAGGGGTTGTGAGGGCAGTGGGAGGGCAGGGCGTGTCAGGAGGGACAGGATACAGTAGGGTGAGGTAGGGTCAGTGGTCAGGGGGGTCAGGAAGGCTTGAGTGGCATTTCAGCCCCATGTGCTTCCTGGAGAGCCGGGGCCAGGAAAGGAGGGTGCAGGTTCAGGGTGTACCGCCACTGTGGACTGGTCTGATGTAGGTAGTGGGCGGCGTTGGCGATTGCAAATGGAAGGCAGGGTGAGGGGAGGGAAGCGTGTCGGAGGAAGCCGGTTGGGACATGGATGGCCGCGCGGTGTCTAACAGTGGTGCGGCTGCAGTCTGTGGGAATGTGTGGCTGTGTAGCTGGTGTCGCTGGAGCTGCTCTGGAGGCTGTAGTGGTCCTCCTCCTCCTCGCCGTCGCTGATGCTGTCCACGCTGTCCGCCTCGACAGGAGTGAACTCGACGCCCTCGATGTCCACCTCTGCACGCAAAAAGAAAATACACCAGGTTATTATGGGTACTGTTCAAAAACAGAACAAGAGAGGGGGGACTGTTTATTTCCACCCAACTGTGGGCATATTTATTAGGTTGCCTGCTGTGCCTGTGGATTAAACCCGGATTTAGACAGCCATTAACTCTAGGCAAACAGGCAGATCTTTGTGCTCCCACAGCTAATCCATCCATTGATAAACAACTGCATGTGTGTTTACCACATCCAGGATTAGTAAACGCACTGTAACAGTCCGAGCTAAGCATTTCAGGGGAGTCTGTGACACCAGTGAGCAGCAGATTGCACCTTTTTAGCTCAGGTTATGCTCAAAAAGAACTGGATCGTGCGACATCGAAAGGCAAAAGAGCTTATAGCTGTTCCGAGCGGCCGCACTCGAAGGCGGGGTAAAAAGCCTGCCATCATAGAGAGGGGTGAGACACGATGAATCGTTTAAGTATGGGGATAACAGCGCACATTTTCAAACAGAGAAGGCATTCATAGGGTTGCACTCGGGTGAAAACATAAAGTGACAAATAGTTGTGTAAAGGATGAAAAGAGAGCTTAAAAGAGAAGTTCAAACCCTGCCGACTTTGTCACCGCCGCACACCTGGCCAGCCGCTGCAGAAGTGGGCCCCCTTAATTCCAACGGCTGCCTGACTATCTGACAAACAGATTACTATTTTTTTATTTATGTCATTTCGACAGATGAAACGTGACAAAGCTGTCGAGCTGCTACAACCTGCACCGGGACACAGCAAGACCGCATGACATGAAATCTTCCACCATCAAGAGGAGCGCTGGATTTCTTTATCTGCAGTCTGAGGTGTTAACCTTTGACCCCTGCAAACAAGGCCAGGGCTAATCATCGGGTGGCTTTTCACTTGGACCGCAGTGAAGCTCAGCGTTTATCTGTGGACAGCGAGAGGAATGCAAACAGCTCTGACGGGGTTCACGTTGTGACGACCCTCTGAGCAGACCCCTCCCTCCTGGAGCCTGGTGGGTGGAGTCGGGTTGTTGGGGAGATGCAGCTCACCTGGTCTGGCTGAAAGATATATAAGCTGATGGCAGCCAGCCAGTCACTCTCTCCCTTGGCTTCCACCCTGTTTGGTTTTGTTGTATTTTGTTCGTCTCTGTCGGTCTTGGTTTCCTTTTAGTTATGTCAAATAAACTCGTTTTTTAATTACAACTCTTGCGTGTTCTCCCCTTCTTTGTCCAGCCTTGAGCCGGGTTGTGACAACATGTAGAGGAAAGCACTTATAGTGTTGTGTCGAGCAATTATTTGCAAACAGATATAGCTTCAGGGTATGGAGTGTATGTGTCAACCTGAGCCATACCTTGTTCGTTGTGGATTTGCATCAAACGCGGAGGTGATCTACATTTAATTTACATGTCATAGTTACATAAAGCCCTGACCACGACAATGCCAAGGACTGTCCACATGATGCAGTAGAGCTGCACATTGTAAATTTGTGAGAAGTTCTGAGTCACGTAACATTCTCCAGAATTAATCTACATTTTCAGCATTTCAGAAAATGGCACGCACGTCTAAATCCACTCTAGAAAGTTACGTACGGATGGGCTTGTCTTCACTGATGGCAAGTGAAAAAAAAAAACTATCCACATTTGGGACAAACAAGGTCCTATAGTGAGTTGATCCCTGTTGTAGTACGGCTGGTTTACTTTTCAAAGCCAGCGTACCTTGCTCAGAGTCGGTGGAGATGGTGGAGCCCATGCTGTCAGTGCGGATGCGCTCAACAGATCCGGACACAGAAAGCTGCTCCAGGCGGCGTTTGAGGTAGCGGTGCTCTCTCTGCAGCTGCTCCTTCACGTTCAAAGCCTTCCTGTCCTGTTCCTCCAGCTTCTGCAGAGACACACAGCAAGGCCAAGAATCAATGACACTGTTCGCTGGACCCAAACATCTCCATCTTTACTCTCTCTTTTAACTGTATACTGTTTTTTTTTTCTTCTTTTGTCATACTATTGAAATGATGTATGTTTCCCCTGAGAAGTCACTGTGAGAAATTTCTTTCTGGTCTTTTTCTTCTTTCCCTCGCAATATGTTTTGCGTTACCTTGCAGTAGGAACCCTAGACTTGTGAGAACATTGTGAGAGAACACAAAAGTAGTTCAGAAAACAAAATCCCACTCATGACCTTTTGGGGGCACACAATAATACCACGTTTAAATTAATATTTCCAGCATTTGACATTCATATTTAAAAGAAAAGTAATTGCTGCACACCACATACTATGCATGTTCGTAAATAAAATAAAGTAAAACATGTTTTACACATGCAATTGAGGCTAACAACAGAAAGAACAGATTTTTTCTTGGTGTACTTTATCTTCTCCCAAAGATTATCTTTTAAACTATTAAATAACCTCCTTTCCAAGTGTTGATACACAGTAAAAGACAACAAAGAGACTAAGCGTAAATATACAATAGAAGGTTTTCTTCCAGTTGTGGTGACCATATTATTTTTATAAGTAGTTTTGATGTTGGATAGAGTGAATCGTTGCTAGAATTTGGATTTGGTGTTATCACATATGAATGAGACAGCGTATGAAACCAGTTTTGTTTTCTATCATCTGCCAGTCAGACCTCTGCCAAAGTTAAAGAGAGTATTCAACATGAAATAAGGAAGTGACTGTGTGAGGTTTGTAGGTTAGAAAGTAAAAATAAACATAAACTCTTGTCAAAAATTTGACTCAACGTGGGATTCAATTTTGCACTTATTTGCATATGAAAGTTTTCGGTGGTGAATCAAAGCGAACTCGAACACATGTGGCCCCCTCTGATGCGAGAACTCAATGACGAGAATTAGCGGAATTCGTCTGAGCAGAGAGGACATGCATGATAAACAGGAAATGAAGGGTTAAAACTCGCTTCGTCTGGATTTTCCACCAACCACACTGTTGCTGCTTGTAAACAGCAAGATCAGTACAGCATGTCCTAAACTGTACTTCATATGAGTGCAAGTGTCTAACAGGTCTCTCGCTGTGTTTGAACTGCAAGAGTTAATGAACCGTGGAAGGAGGAGTTTAAACAAACTAAACATCCAATTATCTCCTTTCACATATCTAAAGATCAGCCACCAAATGTCTTGTATATTACACTTTGGTGACTTATTTGTTTGTGTTTTTTTAGTTTTTTTTTTCTTTCAGTCTTGGGAGCACTTTTTTTCTGGCAGGCCCTGAATCGCTCTCATTAAAAGATTAGAAAACAATGTAACGCTTGAAGAAGGCGAGGAAGAAAACCAAACAGCTAAGAGAAATGCGAGAAGTGGAGTATGAAGCTGGTGCTCGTGAAGCTCAAGAAGAAGACAAACTGGACTTTTTGAGGAGACGTTCATCTACTTTTACTCTACACTACAGCTGCAACTATCAATTAGTTTGACTCTTTCGATTATTTTTTGATTAATCGATTGTTTGTTTTGTCTAAAAATGTCTGAAAATAGTAAAAAATGCCATTCATGATTTACCAGAGCCTGCAGTGACATCTTCAAACTGCTGGTTTTGTCAGAAACCAAAGATATTCAGTTTACAGTGATATAAAACAGACAACAAATTGTAAAATTTGAGGTGGAGCCAGCACGTTTGTCAAAATTAGTCAAACGACTAATGAATTATGGCTCTGAAAGGCTAACTTGTCAACCAGATGCAAAAAGAAACAATCAGGCATGTTGTGAACGTGGCATGTCTCGGGCATTTTCTTTTTTCATGCGGCCGTATGGTTTTTTTTTTTAGTACCTTGATGTGCATCCTGGCCCTTTTCAGCAAGCTCAGTGTGGTGTGTCTCGTGCTGTCTGGACCTAAAGGCACCAGCTCCTTCAGCTGCTCCAAGTACAGCCGTAGTTTGGCACGTCTGCAAACACACAAGCACAGGGTGAGTCAGCAGACATCCACCAGCAGGAAAGTGAGAAGGCACCTACACAAACAGACTGACTGAAGAACTCATCTGCATGTCCCTGAAGGGCCGAAACAAATACTGTTCCTCCTATACTACTACTACTGTCGTGTTGTTTTCTTGTGCTGGAAGACATGTACTAAAGCTGTGACAATGGCGACTGAATACTGCACGATCAGGGTTGATGGTCTGCAGGTTTGGTTTCAGTTGAGACTTTGGGCTTGACCGTGAGAAGTTGCGTGTTCAAAGGGTTGAGGGGGTGGCAGAGTCTAGCTGGTTTCACATGTTCAAAGCTTGCAGAGGCTCCAGCAAACCACTTTCAAACCCATGAGAGGAATCATATCCTTGTCCAACTGAAATGCAAACACCCTTGCTCACAACAAAAAGCAGGAAATAGTTCATGTAAGGGTATTTAGCAATACTGTGAAACTCCTGCCAACCTAAATTTAATTATTCTTATTATATTGGAGTTTCCAATAAATAAACAGTCTGAATATCAATGACATCTAACTAGATATTCAACCAACCAATCTCCCCAAAGTCCAGTCTAGTAGTCCAGAATAACTGGTCTTCAATCCAGACAAACAATAAAAAGTAAGCCAGCATGAGAAAGGGAATGTCACATACTGATGTAGTTACAAAATACTTGTCAGTACATAGAAAAACGTGGCAATTTATCCTCATAGATTTCATATCGTATCATACAGCCAGAGTTTGTGTAAGTCGTACCTCAACATTTACGCGTTTCCTCAACAAGAGCTGTTTTCACTGCCCACCCACACGTGACACACATTCAAAGAGCCAAACAGGGCCTTAGCTTGGAGACTTTCCTGTTTTTAGAAAATGTATATGTATCTAAGCCTTTTTGGGTTTATATAGCTGTGCACTGTCTAGTGGTGCATTATCAATGTCCATCTCAGCTGTCTATTTCGCCAAATGGAAACCCTGCTATACCCTAAAACTGAGGGAGAGTCCTTGAACCCACAGTCACCAAGTGCAAAAATCATTATCGAGCAAAATGACGTCCATGAAAGGTTTCCCATCTGTTCCGGTCACTGTTGGTTGAACTCAAGACACAAAGTGTGGCCCCGGAAAACCCTGATCCCCTGCCAAAGCCCTACAGGCCAACAACCCTGGATCCACAAGTAAACAGCTCACTGGATGCAGCATTTGGATGTTTAATTCAGTGATAGTGACGAGAAGTTACTCTTTGTGGACACTGACTGACATTGCATGGATATTGTATGTTATTTTAAAGGACTGCTTTTATTCACAACCTTTTTTATCTGCAGATTACCTCCCCTGTCTGTCCTTGGTCCATTCAAATTTGTTCATAAAGGCCTTTCAATCGTCCATTAGTCAAGCTTGTCCATGAACCGTGTCTTTGTTTTGAGCTAGCCTTCCCCCTTTTCTCCCGTTCCTTTGGCTAACTCTGTCTGAACGGTAAACAAACTCCAACAATGCAAGGTCTCCGCTGGCCATCTCTGCAACCACAATAAACCTAATCAGAGAAATGAAGCTCTCTAGGGCCGGCTGCAAAGCCGAGTACACAGCCAGTACACAAGAACACACTCTTTACACATGCACACACACACAGTCTTTTCCCTGTGTCTTTTTCAGGAAGGGCGTCGCCTGTGTTATTCACAGAAAGTAAGACCCTCTCACTAGCCCCGTCTGTTTCATTTAGAGGTCAGCCAGAGATGGCCTGTGGGCAACAAGAGAGTCTCAGGGACTAAACATGATAATCCATAGTCCTAAATGATAGTTGCATCTTTAAATTTTAGGGATTTGATTGTAGCTATAAAAAATGCACCAGATTTTTAAATATTTATAAAAAAAAAAAGATTAGCAAAAGTGCCCTTTAAACCATCTCTACCTCTCTACAGGTGCATACAGGCGTTCCCAAAAGCAGGGCGTGTGAAAGTGCTCTCCTTTTATTTCCTCCTCTCCCAGGGGGCAATTCCGACTCCCCCCGCATCAGTTGAACCCCTCCACCCCTCTGCTCCACCCTGCCAACACCAACACACCCTCATCCCACTGGAAAACAAGTGTCTTCTGAGGACAGGCAGGGGCTGGGGCCCACCTCCAACCTGCCCCAGTTGAGCCACATGAAGCACTTGGATTGCAGCCAGGTGAAGCGGGCAGGAAGGAGCTGGGGGTCTGCAGCGGTGGGGGTTTTGGAAGGGAACGGGGTCCGAGCTAGTGGATGACTTTCTCTTGGGTTGAAAAAAGGCCTCTTTGAGTGCAGTGTGCTCAGCTGCACTAGGCAACGCTCCACACACATCATCCAAAGGGTAACTTGAGCCAATGGGCAACCATCTTGCACCCCCCCACCACCCACCACCCCCTTCTCCCTCTCTTGTAATGAAAAACAAAAACAAGGCGTTCCCCAAATACTTTGCCTGACTACGCCCCCACCCACCCCCAACCCAAGAAAACTCGTTTTTACCGATGCATTCATCACATGCTCACCACATATTTTACCTGGCATGCAGAGGATAGAAATGTGCACAGATGCACTTTCACCATTGCTTTCACCACATGAAAATAAAATGAATGTCTGCACTGTTTGGTATTCAAGCCTTCAGAAATAACACTTCTTTTCGTTAGACCCTAAATCAAAAGCAGACAACTTGCCGCTCAACAACCGGGGTGACCTGGAGGCAAACCATACCCATGTTTCCTGGAGTTGCACAAAAGGAAAACCTTTCTGGGACAATAAAAAACAACTGTAAAGGATATTATGGAATATGCCATTCCTAACAACTGTGATGTGTCTTGGAAACACTGAGGAGATTATACAAAGAAGGGACAAACACCAGACTAAAATTTTGCTTATAACCAGCAAAAATGTTGGTTTAAAATTGAACCTCTAACATAAGAGAAATTACTTGATATTGTTCAGGAAATTACTCAGTGGAAAACTTTAGCAATCGTGACCTATTCTGAGAAAAAAATGTTTTTGACAGGAATCTGTGAACAATCGGCCATTTGCATGAACTGACATACAAAACAAGTAGTCTAACTTTTATAGATAGAGTTTTGGGAACAAATGCCGAGAGTTAGATGAGAAGATTGATATCATCTCTCATATCTGTTCGGTAAATATGAAGCTATAGCCAGCAGCCGGTTAGCTTAGCTTAGCACAAAGACTGGAAACAGGTGGAAACAGCTAGCCTCTCCTGGCTGGTTGCCTGGCAACCTCACAATGACAACAGGACTCAAGGAAGGCACTGCACCCGTTCTAGCAACAGTCTGGCACACTGCCCCCCATAAAACCACATCTTGTCGTTTTTAAAATTTGGTTTTTGTACAGATTAAACAAGATACAACATATTAATTAGCGAGCTTTATAAGCGTTGGTAGGTGTATTTCGTTACCTTTGCCCAGAGCCAGGCTAGCTGTTTCCACCTGTTTCCAGTCTTTATGCTAAGCTAAGCTAACCGGCGGCTGGTTTTTGCTTGTTGTTGTTTTACTTCTATCACGTTACCAGTTTCAAATTATCAAACGTCAAACCAGCTCTTCCTTTAATTGTTGACAACGATCCACATTTGTGTTATAAACTTAAGTTTCAACAAGTCTGGGCTGAGCCTCTCTAAGTCTTGAGCCATGCAGTGAAGGCTACACGTCTCCCTTGTATCTGTCTTTATTGTGACTCTGTCTAAGAAAAGCTTCATGTTTCTGATGCATAAGACAGGGCCTGGTTAAACATGGCAGCGTGTCCCTGACAGCTCCCTCCCAGCAGCACGTTCCCCTGCCGCGAGACACACTTGCTATTTTTCTTCAAGAGCGCACAGCCTATTTGGAGCGAGGTTAGGACCCTCCCTCCCTCGCTCACGTTTGTTATTCCGAAGCCAAGCCCTGGTCACGCAATGTTTATCAGATTGCCTCAAACAGCCGTGCAAAGTGTGGCACCAGACGAACGTGAATGTTGTGTCCATGAAGGAGAGCAGACAGTTCGCACCGCCTGGCCCACATGGTTCTGAATCACATCAAATTTTCCATTTTGTCCGGGTTGAAAATAGGACGGTCTTTGACATTCCAGTCATGAATAGTGTCACAGTGTGAGACTGTTTGTGTGGTGTCACAACAGGTTTTGTACTTAAGGCAGATTCCTGGCTTGTTCAGTTTTTATTTATATAGCGCCATATCATAACAAAAGCTTGTGTGTGTCAACAAGTTCAAACATAGCGCAAAAGTCAGGGTTTCATTGTACGATGGGCACAATACTCAGGGGACATGTTTTTAAAATTCAGATACTCTCATTTCAAAGCAAACTTCTCCAAAAAGAGTAAAAATGTAATACTGTGCGTTATCATGGTGTAACAGCAGCATTTTAGCACTGAAAGGTTTTCGTGACTTTGCTAAAAATGAAAATTGCTAAAACTACAAAAACAAAACAGGCTATAATTTCCCTGCAGCTGAGGATATAATAGTAAATCTGCAACTTGATTTGCTCTGAAGTCATGCAGGGAAATGACCACCTGACCGTTCTTGCGTGCACAAGTACCACGGGATGATTTGTGTCTGATCTTTGGCCTGCCCTCCCCCTCCTCTTCCCTTCACCATCAGTGCCAAAACAAAGCAAAGGCAGAGGAGGGGGAAAAAAAAGGAACTTTTGCTCAGAAAGCTGCACACTGCTGAAACTGGAACAAGCTATTTAAACTGCTGACTTACGCTCCAAGGTTACTGGGTACAGACCAGGCCTTTCTCGCAGATGTGCTCACACTTTGGGCCTTGGAAGTAGAATAACCGTGAAATATCTTGTTTTGCTGCTCAAGTCAAAAGCGAGCAGTGTATCTGCAGCAGCCTGTGTATGTCTGATGGATGCATAGTGAAGGATATTTATGTATGCTGCACCAAAGAGGTGACACACACACACACACACACACACACACACACACAAACACACACACAGTGCTGGTGACAGCGGTGTCCCAGGACCGTCCAGGGCTCTGGGATTGGAGATCTATCGATACACAAAGAGCTGCAGGGCCTGAGAAGGCAAGCCAGTGCAAACAACAGGCCTTCACCCCTCACTCACTGCACTGTTTAATGAGCTTGCTGCAGCCCAGCGCATTCCACAACCCATACGCACAGGACTGAGTGGCTTGTCTGGCAAGGAGCCAAACCCGCTAAACTAAGGTCAAAGGTCATCAGAAACACCACGGTTTGTTTCCTCTCACTGCCAGATCTGACTCGGTTTGTTCCCTGTCAGGTTTAAAGAAAAGAAAATGCGATACCAGGCCTCTGGTGTTGTTTTGAGCCCACAAGACGTCAGCATGAAGGATTCACTGCCAAGTCTGCTCAGCTTTAAGACGGCATGAGAGTGCAGTCATTGAATCCCAAAATGCAATGCATCAATTTGTCATTCCACGTCCCCAAAATAAAGAGGATCTAAACTGTATTTTTAAGGCCTCATTACAACTTGGATCTCATTTTTTATCTTATCAGTAATAATAACATTTCCATCCGGTCGATTGTTGAGATGTGGAAACATGGCAACATCGCTCAACAGAAGTCTGACCTACTGTGTTTGCCTTAGCGTGCACGCAGTTTTCCTCTGCAATCAGGGATTATTATCGACATTTCGGATGGGCTCACTTTTAAGTTTTACCTCCAACTAAAGTGGTTTAGTTGAACCAGGAAGTCAGTTAGGGTAATCATTTAACCATTCGCCTTGGTTTTTCCGCTACCTAACCTGCAGGCGCGTTTCAAGCCTGTATGAACGTCTGTCTGCTTGTGTTTCGTATCCCATCAGACTTGTTTTTAATGTTACTGTATTTCTAGATATCAGCAATTAACTTGATGAGTGAGTACAGTCTTACCATTACAGATAGAAATGATGGCCAAAACTATCAAAATGAGACTCAGGTCGTAATAAACCAGAATTATACTTAAAGTGTCTTCCCATCCCTTAAAAAACCTCGTCATATTTCTTGTTCGTCCTGTACTGACATAACACTAGTGTTACCCTTTCAGATGTTAAATATCTTCTTTTGTAGCTAAACTCATTATTCAAAGCATCGGTTTATCAGTGTTTTTCTAATCGTTACAAAAAAAGACCCCAAAACTTTTCCAAAGCAAAACCTTTATGAATCTGGCTCCCTTGTTTACGGCGCGGCTGTGTCATGTGAAGTGAAAGTGGGGGTTGGCTGCGTCGCGTGAGTGTGGATCACCACGTTGAGGTGGTGGAATTTGGGGTTGCCAGCGGAGCGGCTCCACATCTGGCTGGCAGGTTCCTGGGGAATACGAGGCAGATGGGAGGGATTCTTGAGGTGGTGAGGAACCCAGCCCAGAGGCCAGCCAACAAACACAACACACACACACACACACACACACTCACACACACTGGGCCTCTCAGCAACCATTCATCAGTCTCCCTGTCACTCTCCAGCCCTGCCCTGAACATGTTTACATTTAAAAGAGATCTGACGTGCCTTATGTGAAAAACAAGAGGGGCGAAACATAAGACGAAGATGAAGCAGCTCATGTGAAACTGACAGAGTGGTTGCCACGCTGCCCACGTCAGTGAGACGAGAGACACGCAGCGAGGCACAAGGGGGGGATCATGGGAGGCTTTTATCACGCTGATAGGAAATGTCAGTCGTCTGGGTTGAGCTGTATTTGTTTTCTGTCATCGAGGAAGCCACACCCACCCACTGTGTGCAGTGACAACTGCAAGGCGAGACAGACAGAATACAAGTCCCCCATAAACACATTCTCCTGGCGGCAGGAACATGGAGCTCGTTCTCACATGACTCTGCTCTCACACGCGAGCAGCAAACAACCACAACAGCAGTGCAGACAGAGGGAGGGGCCTGGTTACTTCACTGTTCATAGAATTACACTAAAGAATAAGCTCTGCATGCTTTACTGGTGATTAAACAACAGGAAACTACAGAATTAGTCAGTTTGTTGTGCACTCGTTGTAGTAGTATTTCCACAAAACAAACAGGAATTTCCACTGGGCGTGCTAGGGAATGCCTAGTAATTAGATTCATTTGATTTTTTTTCGTGCACTGAAACAATCCCCTGTGCAAGCATGGATCATTACAAAATCCCTTCCACAGCACAGCCAGCGTACACTGGTGTGAACAGAAAAACAGATGTCAAATAGAATTTAAAGAGGAGAGCGTGTGAGCAAACAGAGAGGGGGGGGTCCAACTAAAGAAAGGTTTCCCTGTGCATCTCTGAATCATTTCAACACAACGTCAAAATGACAGACCTGGACACTGATTGCCTTCCGCTGCATGCATTGAAAAGTACATCTGCAAGTGTAGGACGGACTAGCAGAGACAAGTTCAGCGAGCTCAATAAACACATTCCCCTGACACGGGGAGCTCTGGTTTTATAATGAATCCTTGTCAATGATTAACACACAGGAATCTAATGGCATGGGAGACGACTCCAGCTTCCATGTTTACTGTAAAAGTGTGGCTGTTTACTTCTGAAAGCAGATGGGGTGGGGTCCAATTTGAGGGTCTGGGCCCACCTAAAAGGCTGCAAGATAAATCTGAGGGGTTGTGAGATAGTAAACAGAAAAGGAGACATTTCTACTACACAAATTATGCTCATTCTTTAAGACTTTGTTTGCTGTTTTCTTGTTGCAATTCACAATATTGGGAACAAAAATCAGTCTTTGGTCGACCCAGTCACAATCCACAGGCTCATGCAACCTGTGACGAGGAGTCATTTTAGGTCATAAAGGTTACAAACTGCTGTTGTCGAATATAAAAACAACTAAACTAGAGAGAATAAAGATGGGACGAAAACAGATTGATGCATGACAGACTGCCAGCAGCTCTAATCCACTCTACTGACGCATAATCAAACAAATATTCGCTTGTGACGGCCCACTTGCCAAAAAAACAAGCAGCACTTAACGTGGATACGTCTGCAGGGCATTTTACTCGGCCTGCTAGTTTCGTGTTCTTATGAGCATCAGCTGCTTTGTGGCAGTGAACCAGGTTTACTGACACAGAAACGTGGTGTACCCTGCAGCAGCGACACCTGAGAGGGAGCAGGAACGTTCTCACCTAAATGTAGGTCTACGGCGGTCGCGTTACTCAAATATCTCTGAGTGCACATACAAAAAGCCAGTACAGATCATCCACAGGCCTTATGCAAACACACAATCGTCCCCAGATAGTATGTGTGCAGCCGTTCTGCGATCATGACCTGACCTGAGCGAGCCAGAGAGCTTCTCAGCACCCGGTGACCTCTGCTGCTGACCTCCAGCTGTAGGCTGTTATTTTCTTATTCTTTGTCCACGTACAGCCTCTCAACAGTTACAACCCTCACTGTCCTAAAGCTGTGTCCACTGACTTCAGTAGATGTATAACGATTTAGACAAACCCAGTCTGTATATATCAGGAGAGGATAGAAATGTGTCAACCGTCTGAGATTTTGCCATATTGTTTATGCCAACGAAGATGTCCCTTTAATATATCTGGTTGTATTTCTCCATAGCAGGACTACTTTATGGCAATCATGTTGTATTGTGAATGTACTGGATTTGGATAAAACTGATTAAATACCTTAATTTTTTAGTTATTTTATTCACTAGATTACCCAGATGTACATTTAAAGCTGAAACCATTAGTCGATTAATTGATTAGTTGATTGAAAAAATATTAATCTGCAACTATTTTGATAATTGATTACTCGTTTAAGTCATTTTTCAAGCAAAAAAATGCCAAACGCTCCCTAGTTCCAGCTTCTCAACTGTGAGGATTTTCTGCATTTTCTGTCTCATTATTAAGTCACCTTCACTACTACTTTTACTTTTCACTACTTTCTGACACTTTCTGACAAAGCAGTTACTCAAGAAACTACTCATTAGTTGCAGTCTACACAGATTTATATATATATAATTATAAATAAAATTACATATACCTTGATAGAGGATTTTATCCATATGGATTGAGTTCATACACGATACTACACATTACTACATGGCCTACATGTGCCTTAATGATTGGACCATGCATCATTCATTACTGTGGGTTATTAGCTGCCCATGCAAGCCTAATGACTCCAGGTCATCACACACACACACACACACGAGGAATGTAACTGAAAGTGTGACATTTGAGGAAGTTAAGTACCAAAGCTACGTGCAATCATGTGAGCATGTGAATGCCCACTAGAACCCAAACCTGGAAGAAATAAAGACTTTCCGCTTTGTTTATGTAGCTGCCTGTAAGAGACAGACATGACATTTAACTCTTTAAAAGAAATAGCTTAATTTTTAAAAGCAGGATGTGGACATAATATGACCTTAACTTCAGCTGTATTCGCGATGGCTGTGCAGTTAACAATCCACATTAAAATGCAGATTAACAGGATTAACAGGCCGATCAAAGCCTGGCCTTCTTCCACATAAACTCACTGTCACAAAGAAGATTTATACCTCAAAAGCGGAGAAACGGGCACAGATGAGTTTTGGCAAGAGGACCAGTAAAGAGCGATAAAGGCCCTCTGTGAGAGGCGAGCTCTGCCTTTTTCCTCCTTACTGCCTCAGGTTTCTGCTGACTCAGACACTTTTAGGGGGCGAAAAAGGAGAGCCAGAATAAGGAGAAGGGGGGAAAAAAAAGGTAACAGAAAAAACAGATGTGGTCTCTGGAGAAAGAAGGAGACAAAAGAGTGGAAGGCAAGGAGGTGAAGTAACAGGGCTGTGGACGGCTCTCCCTCCCAACGACACATCGCCATAACTCAAACAGCTCAGTGAGGTGCAGCCGCTGCCCGGCCCAGCCGATAGACACACACACACATACACATACACAGGAGCTTCACTCGAGGGGAAGGAGCTCCTCAAAGCCAAATAAGTCATTCATCACAGCTGGGAGTAGAAGACACCGGGAGAGTAAATTTAATTAGAGAGAAGATTAGACCGTGACAAACTGAGTGCATGCTCCTGTGTCCATGAAGCGCATGTAAATTTAAAGTTAAGTTCAATAGGTGTCACACAGTTGCTGCACATTATCTGTGGTATGATATATATTGTAAGAGAATACTTTGGGCATCAATCTCAGAAATGAAACCAAGAGCACCTGACTGACAGTCATGGGCGGTGTCTCTGTCTGGAGAGGTAAAAATAGAGCTGTAAATCCTTTTTTCAATTGTGCGCAGCAGCACAAACATACCAGATACCCGGTCTTACACGACTGGACTCAGATTTCCTGTAAACAGGTGATATGTGGGAAAGCAAAACCTCTGTAGTTTCGCAATCTCTTGGCGTTTCTAGAAAAGGAAACTTGTGGCGCGGAGAAGTCGTCATAGGCGTGAGCAAGAGCTGTTGAAGTCAGAAATGGGAAGGAAGCAATGCCAGCGGAGACCGACCACACAGTAGCATTTGGTTTCACAGAAATGTCAAGCTGATGCTCTGCAGCTCCGGCCTGTGCCAATGCAACGATGAGAAGAAAAAATAAATAAAATTTTAAAAAAAAGTCACCCTTGAGATGGTATACAGAGCTGTCACGGCTGCACTCAGGCTGCAGCAGATAAGCATGTTGTGTGAGGACAAGCGACACTAAGGGATGCTGCTGGCACCTACCCAGATGTCTCACTCTGATAACAGGACACAAATATATGCAGGGGGCCTCCTGAATGGCTGCCAAGTTTCATGAGAGACAGCTAGCATGCATAAGATCGCTGAGCAGCAGCCAGCGAGCCTGACGTCCACAGGAAATCGACGTCAGGAAATGTTATGTGCTTGTGTCTGAACCACAGTGGTTCGGACCAATTAGTGTCCTGTGAGGAGCTACTGGCAGCTACAGGCGTGGTTTAGACGTTATGACAGCGAGAAGCGACTGTTTGTTCGAAAACAACAATGGCGGCTCCTAAAGAGGTTAGCATAGAGGCTGCCATAGCATCAGTTATATCAGAACTGGAGAGCATTTCTTCATTGAAAGGAGAGCAAAGAACGGCACTGAAGGCTTTTCTCGATGGAAAAGATTTTCTCGCTCTTCTCCTGACTGGCTTCGGCTTCCGTCATATGGTTCATTGATCTGATTGGTTGAAGTTATCCCGTGATAGACGGTGATAGACAGATGGTTCATCCAATCACCTGCCAAGTGCCTGCCCTTTTCCAAACAGTTTCCAAGGACGACTTCTCAGATGGTTCTGTGTAACAAATCATCTGGCACGTCAGATTATGAAAGTAGGGCTGGCTATCGAAAATCAAATAATACTTTTTTGATATCTACCCAAATGTGTCCCCTAGATGGTATTGAATGTTTGGTCAGATTAATTTTTTTTTAACTTATTATTGAATTAGTCTGCGATTCAATTAAATGTTGTGTCAAATTTAGACTATTTTTAGGCTCAAGTTCTTTACTTTGGCTTCTTTTGTTAAAAAAAAGGGGCTTTGTAGAACTATTAAAATTTTAATTTTTATAAGTATCAAGGAATTTCAGTTGCCTGTATTCTCAGTCCTACTTGCAACATAGCATCAATACCAGTAAACCACTATTTGACTACTGACAATACATTCACTGCCTTCCGGCGTCTAACCCAGACACTGATCAGTCACCTTGTCTGCCACGTGAACATCAGCACAAGGATGGCTCTGTGCCGCACCAGCGTGAACCAAACACACCGACACATGACCAAACAAAGGCCGTGAGTCAGGGCTCAAACAGCAGCACCTCCCCGGAGTGGCGTTTGAGGGCGTGAGGGAGGTCGAGATTTTGGAAGCGATACCGGCACTACTGAAGGTTAGACAGGAGGCTGAAGCTCTGAGCTGATGCTCCAAAGTGGTCACACACACTCATTAAACTGGTTGAACAGGACAGCTGAACACTTCTGGTTTTCTTATGCAACAGACAGAGATCAACCGAGGACACTGAGTAGCATACAAGTAGGGTTGGAACTAATACATTTTTTGCTTTCAATTACTCTCTTGATTATTTTTTCTGATATCAATGAATTGTTTGGTCTCTAAAATGTAAGAAAACATTAGAAAAAGGCCCATTGCGCATTCTGAGAATGTCTTCAAAGTGCTTTTTTTGTCCGAGCGATAGCCCAAAATCTACTTAAACAATATACGTGATAAAAAACTGAGAAAATCTGCAAAAATCATTTTGAGCAAATGTTTGGCATTTTTGCTTGATAAATGACTTTAGACGAGCGTCAAAATTGATTAATTCCCTGTAGGTTGACTGACCAACTAACAATTTCAGCCCTACATATTAGTTACACAACTACAGCAGGCATAATACACTACATACACACGCACTGTAGGTGATTGTGCTAAAGTCTGAAGTCACAGTTTCGACCTTTAACACCTGCATGTTAGAGTAATGACCATGTTATTTGAGGCCGCAGGTCCAGGCAGGGTTGTAATCAGAATGCATTATGTTGCAAAAGATCACAATGGCGCCTCGTCACTGGACGGCCTGTCATTACAAATAAGTAGGATGACATTTTTTCCGTACAAATCATGGATGAAAGAAAATATGTGACGTCAGGAAAGTACTTTTAAATACAGCCTAATGCATCACTTGTCACCAAGGACAGTGCAGTGTGACTTGCAGAGTATTGAAACATAATTTCATTTATTTAAGTGCTTACATCATGGCCAAAAACATCAGTGAATAAGCAAGAGAAGTCACGTGTTTTATCATTACAGCCATGACACTGCACTGGATGTCAAAGAAAAACGTCTTTTTTAGAAACTTGGCCGCAATGATGACAAGGGAAGTGAGTAAACTGATTATGGAACACTTTACTGGCACTTGCATTTGTCAGTTTGACTGGACGTCACTTCATTTGTAACCAGCCACTCCCATCATTGGACATGAGGTAACTGTTGTGTCTCAACACCTGCAGTTTAATCAGCCGGGGCCTTCTCTGCCTCTCCGGGCCAGGGAGGAATATGCCTGCACTTGTTTCTCTCTCGTGCTACACACATCCATTACTCACTCCCAAGACATGTGACTGGCAAACCCCAATCCCTTAACGTGGGTGACAGTGTGTCACGCACATGCAGCCTAGCACACCCATCTCAGCCTCTGCTCACATGCTGATAGTCACATCAGCTGTTTCCTAAATCCTCCGTGGCAGGCAGTTTTTTAAGAATCAGCTTCGGGTGACCCTGATGCAAAAAATAACAAACTGTTTTGCTGCTTTCGCCAAATGTTCTTCCCTAAAGCTTTGTTCTATCAAAGAGGGGTTTTGCTTCCTGACAGGAACCCCCTTTGGATCCATAAAGTCACTTCCCCTGTTGGTGAAGTCAAAACAGAGCAAAAACAAGCGTCTGTTTCTTTAATGAGCAAGGATATCACATCACCACGAGCTGAGCACTGTACCCCAAAAGGAGGAGAAGAAAAAAAATGTTTGTGAGCTGGTAGAGAAGGATCTCCGTGTGTGTGTGTGTGTGTGTGTGTGTGTGTGTGTGTGTGTGTGTGTGTTTGGAGAAATGACAGGCGAGGGCCAGATTCACCCCGCCTCCATCTGGGCAGGATTATCACATTACTGACAGGATTCCCTTTCCATACAAGGTAACGAGTTTCATCCGTGAAATGGAGACAGATCTAATCAACGTGAGGGCGCTCTTTGAAATCAGCTTATTATCCTTTTTCAGACACACGAGGAATTAATTGATTAAATCTCTTTGAAGATGACCTCTGATTGGACTTGATTTGCTTTTGACTGAGAGGAAAATATCTGACGTTTACCTGCAGCCAGCGTCCCTTCACTCAGTATGTTAGGAACTCAAGGGTGTTTGGCAAAGACGTGCATGCAAATGAGACAAACACAAGAGATGCGGTAGGTCAGAGAGCCTTAGATGTCTCCTTACCTGTGTTTCTCCAGCTCGTTGTGCGACGATCTGAAAGGACAGACAGACAAAAAACAAGGGTGAGTGTCAGGGAAGCAAGCACTAAAATACTGTCAAATCGCAGGAGAGTTAGGATGCGAAGTAATGAACAATCCCATGGTGAGAGGATTGGTTAGTAAATGTTTTCATCTACATGTGACAAGACAGATGAGAAGCAAGAAGTTTGGAAGAGAGAGAAACATTCTGAGAAAAATGACATCAAAGAAGGGCGTCGATTCTTCTCTGCTTTTTCCTTTCTTTCTGACTGTTGCTGTACAAGTTTTACCAAAGACACAGAATATTATAATACTCCAAAACAAGCTGCATATTCATTCTGATTTGCAGTGGAATTAAGGACACAAACAAGCGATAAGCTAAGGCTTGATCACACATTCTGGAAATAGACATCCGTGACAAGTGTGCAAAAATGGAGTCTTCTAGTTTTTTTAAATCTTTTTCCATGTCTGTGTGACATCTGTCAGAGAGCGCGCTGCAGAGGGCAAACACGACCCTGAGAGAGAGAGAGCAGTATCTGTGACACCACACCACAGCCTCCTCCCCGTCCGCTCTCACACACATACAAACAGCATGCACACACTGCTGTTGTTGTTGCACGCTGGCTGAAAAGCAGCGTGGGCATGGGATAAAAACACACTCAGACGTCTGGAGGCCTAGACGCTGCAGAATTCCTCAGCGTGTGGGCTATTCTGAGGAGAGCCCCCTTATCATGATGTGCAGCCGGGAGCAGCCAGGGCACTGCAGTCCATCTAAAACAGGCCCTCTCTTCATAAGGCCGCCATGGATACCACGGCAATAAAAACAAAAACAGCAACAACAAAGGGCCAGACTGACAACAAGCCTTTTCAGATTTTCCGCTGTTTGAGGGCCCTTGTGCTCGTGAAGCAGCGGTTCCCACAGCTGTGCCCCGAGGAGGCCGGGGCTTCTGCGCGGCGACACCGCTCGCTGCACCAAAAGGGTTACAGTTGACGGTCGGTGCAACGTGGCATCTGCACAAAATCATCCCACAGGGAGCACAGGGTGTTGCACTGCTGCTAATAACCTGATCCAAAAGGCAGACAAAGAGCTTTATGCCGTCATGGAGGAAGTTGTGCTATTCAAACCAGCACAAACTGGGGAAACGTCCCAGTCAAAGCACAGGGCATGACCAGGAAATCATAAGGCACATTGCAGAGGAAGAGAATGCACACAGACCTGTAATAACAGCAGGTTAACACACACCTTTACATGTTATGTAAAAGAATGGTGTGGCATGCAAAGGACTCTGTGATCTGCCATCCTAAACTTGGCCCTGATGATCAAAGGTCTATCATTTAGCCTGATAACATTTTTTACGGGATGTAAAACTGACAAAGCTCATCCTCACCCCCCTTTGAAGGAATTCAAGGATGCAAAAGAAGTTAAGCAGGTTTTTTTCTTGTCACCTGCGCTATTTATACTTTTAATTTCATATCTAGTGTGACAGAGAGGTGAAGCAGGAAAACTCTCACCAATAAAATTCCAGGTCTCCCTCTTTTTTTTTTAGAAGTGTTCTGATTTAACAACAGCCTACGAGTAAAAAAAAAAAAAAAAGAAGGAAACTCCACCAGGGTTTCTTTTTTCTGTGTGCAGAAATAGACTGCCAACTGTTTGTTTTTTCACATGCCCTGAATATTGCACCATTGCAAAACATGTTATCTGTTTTAATTTGCACATTTGATCGTGACATCAAACGCTTTAACTCCAGTTTTTGGTTCTACAAAGCAACGCATTGTGCTTTTTAAATTTAACAGCCAGCTTCTGTTAAACTGAAAATACGGTTTGAATTCAAACATTAAACATGTTTTTACTTCACTACCTCCAGCATCCTGTTGAGGCTTAAAAAAAACTGTATGAGAGTATAAAGGGAGTTGGGGAATTTGCCCCTCAGTGCAGTCACAAGAAAAGGGAGGGAAAAGGAAAAGCAGGTCTGGTGCATGAAGCCATAGTGGGCTGGTGTTTGTCACAGTGTGTAGTTGTCCGTTTTAGCCACCACACCCACCTGCCACATCCCCATACACACCCTCTCTCTCTCTCACACACACACACACACACACACACACACACACACACACATATACACACTTTGTGTTACTACATCAGAGACTGTATCAAAGGAATGTGGAAGAGACACCATTCTCCTTTGTGACAAACGGATACAAATATCGCTTTCAAATTTACAAAACTCTACGCCTTAAAAAGAAGTGTAATTACGATAGTGATACCACAGGTTAACATGCTGTATGTGCAATGACGTAACTCTCATACTCACTACTGAGGAAACCAGGCTCTCTGTGCTTCCCTAAACTAATATTAGCCAACATCAGATCTTGAGGTGCTGGTCTTCTTGGGAATTCAATTGGACAGGCCACATCATGCAAATGTTTCTGGAAAGTTTCACCAAAAGCACATTTATAGGCCTACATATTACAGGTGAAGAGATCACAGATGAAATGGTTCACCTGGACAAATATCCTTGCAAAAGTTTATTTGCATATAGCCTAGGATGTAAAAGTCCCCAAATTAGAGTTATATGACATCGAGAGAAAAGGGATTCCTGATGAGGGCGTGTCCCACATTGATCCAATCAATTTAAACCCTCTTTCAGACCAACATAGTGAAGGATACAACAAGGGATTTGAAGGCTTTGGGAAATTGTATTTCACTGTTCTCTGGCATTTTACAGTCAAAACAATCGTTTTTTCAAGAAGATAATCGCCAGATTACTCGATAATGAAAATAATAAAAAGCCCTATTAGCGGCCCTCCCACTGATCAGGTATTTTAATTTTAAAATGCCTGATCAGTTAACCTGCTGACGTTTAAATGACCTTTAACCAGCTGTCCAACGAGCTAGAGAGCAACATTGAACCGAAACTGAAACTTACATTTATTTACTTATGTAATGTAATTCTGTGTGTGGCGTTTGCAGACTGTGACAGCATATGAAAGGGGGGGGGGGGGTCGTCAAACTCGGAGTGAACGCGCGTTAATTATTAGATTCATGAGGCGAGAATGAAAAGCAATCGATATTCTCATCAGAAGCTTCGATCTACGGTGTCTCATAGACAAAAACAGTGAGACCTTCACGAACTCTGTGTGTGTGTGTGTGTGTGTGAGACAGGGGACCCCTTGGTAAGGGATACTTTCATTTAACATCAGACACATACAAAACACAGTCACTAACCACATGAAAAAAGGGCATTTCACAGGCGACAGCACGATAGCCGTGTGAGACAGGGTGCGGAAATGAAAGGTTATGTGCATGTCAGGTGTGTTTTTTTTCTCAGCATGCGGAGGGTTTTAGGTGTGTGTGTGTGTGTGTGTGTGTGTAACAGAGAGAGAGTGGGAGCAGCAGAGTTGACAGTGTACGCGTGGCAGTGTTTATTGGAGAGACCAAAACAGAGAGCCCAGCCCAGGCAGCAGAAAGATGGCAGTGTGCATGAAAACAGCTCTCCTCCACTACGTGTGTGTGTGAGTGTGTTTCCACTTACACAAACAAAATAAAAAGCAGGACTTATATTTACCTATTGTTCTGAGTTTTTCTGGAAATTGGCGAGGCTTTCGTTTTCTTTCTGGAAAAGTCGCTACTGTATGGTAAAACAGACGCATAACCGTGTTCTGCCTCTATTGAGAAGAAACAAACAAACAAAAAGATTGTTAATTTGTTGTGGTGTCTGCAAGAATAATAATAATAAAAAGCTGTCAACGGGTCATTTAGGTAAATGGTGAAACATGAAATAGCTGTAGAGGCAACATGTCATTTCAAGAGAAACAAAACGTGATGGATCATCAATGTAATCGCTCCCAATACATCCACATAGCACTGTATAGCCTTCAGCAAGCTCTATATTCTAAACAATGAACGCTACATGGCCATTTATGAGTATCTGTCATTACGATACTGGCTCATATTTTCAATGTCACTCTTGTTTACTCATTTGCGAAGAGCTAATACAGAAACACACTGCATTCTGAGTATGTACAACACATGCCCGTTATTAGAAAACATTGCAAACACAGTTGATGAATACATGACATACTTTACGCAAGAAAAAACAGCTATTCTTTTCTAGCATACAGGCTACTAGGTCCAGTTTGCACCCATCGCCTGGTCTGTGTCCCATTGTCTGTAAAGTGACATCATACCTGCACTATGGCAGGGCACGTTAAAACTTTAAGTATATTAAGCTAGCTGCCATCCCGATGCTCCATTCACAAACTAATCAATAGCCTATACATCCTGTCATACTGTCCTATACAACTTGTCAGTTGAGCTTCAAATACCTCTGTCTCTTCTTTCCAAGTACTCTGCAGCCTCCAGCAGAATTAAAAGAGAATTAAGTTCCATCTTGTTGTTGTCTCGTTATAAAAATAGAAGTAATCTATTTACACAAATGTACAAGTCATGAAGTAAGGGAATGGAAATTTAACAACTGTGTTAGAGCGATGTATGTGCGCCTCCTATATTCAGTTCTGAGTCTTGATGACTCCAAACTACACTATCAACAGCACCTAACTAAAACTCAGGGAAGTGAGTGATCGCACCTCTGTCCAATAAGAAAAGCCTGCGGGCAGGCTCTCCGGGTAGGTCTTAGCCTATGAGCAGGCTGTATACGGCGAGGTGTGATTTGATTGGCTTGACAGAGTAAAAGTCGTCAGGGACATGCCCTAGCAACAGCCTGAGTTGCCCGCCCCCTACGTAGCTGATTGGTTTAAAACGAATATAAGCGGCCTCTGATTGGCTAGGATGAAATCTGGGCGTGTGTGATAGTTGAACTTGGAGTGTTGTTTTTGTGGCTTAATTTGATAACTAACTTAACTCAAAAGTATGCTTTTGGATTTGGACCGTGAAGTAGGACTAAACTACATTCAACGGCCATTGGGTCAACAAGGTTCTTTTAAATATGTCAGCTATTTCCCATAAGAGTGTGTGACATGTCAGAATTACCCACAAGGTTTGTGTTCTGTGTTCATTTCCTGTTCCAAGTCAATGTGAAAGTCTTGTATGAGGCTGCAGAAACTGAATTGGTTTTGGAGTTCTGAAGATATAAAATGAGTTACAGTGTTACTTGCATAGTGTTGAGGAAAATACAGTGAAAATGTAAATGTTGCAAAACACGTTTTCCTTGAAAAGTCTAAATATTATCCACCTCATTTTGAAAAGCATTTTGAATAGAGGTAACGGCATGGATGTAGCCAAGTCATTGTTCTGCAGGTCACAAATAAGTCTCAGGTTTTGGCTATGAAGTTATAAGTGAAGTCCAAGTCCTAAACTTTGTGTTTCAAGTCCTAAAGAAGTCATTATGCACCCTTCATCAAATGTAATGCCATTTTAAGATTTTAAACAGAGTAACAGAATAGTAAATTTGCAGAGGTACTGAATGCTTATAAACTTTATAACATTTAAAAGCAAATTTTTAGGTGTGCCTTGGTATGTTATTCCTGTGACACAGTTAGAGCTGAAATAATTAGTTGATTAATCGGTTGATTGACAGAAAATTAATCTACAACAATTTTTAAAGTGAAAATGTCAAATATATTCTGGTTTCAGCAGCTCAAATGTGAAGAGAAAAGTCGGCCATCACATTTTTGAAAAATTGTGATGACTTTTTTTTTTTTTTTTTACTATTTTCTCTTTCAAGTTTTGCATGTTGCCGTCCGTTTTTTGTTGACCTCAGAATAGTCTTTACATCCCAATGTTATAATTCGAGGATTTATCTAATGTCAACCTGCTTGTTTGCAATACCAAATAAGACCTTTCCCTTCTGCTGTGAAATGACAACAGCCAAAATATAACATAACAAAATATGATATTTTTAGTTTATGGGATTTGGGGAGTGTAAGTCGAAAGGCTAAAGTCCAAGTGAAGTCACAAGTCATTGGTGTTAAAGTCCCAGTCAAAGTCCAGTTGTAAGTCTTTTTTGATTTTGTTGAATTACGTCTAATGTCATCAGATTCATGACTCAAGTCTGACTGAAGTCCAGCTCATGTGACTCGAGTGTACTCCTCTGGTAGTAGCAGCTACTTCTGGCTCCAGATTCAGTACTAGTGCTTCATTTCAGAGGGCAAATCCCATCAGAAGCAAGCCTAATGTTGCTTAATTAGTAATCACAGAGAAAACCCTCAGCTGTGTAATATGCTTGCAGCTGAATTGTGGGCATGAGCAAAGTGTCACTTTGCAAGAGCAATGGAAGAGTTATGAATATCTCAGCAGGAGTGCCTGCAGAGTATAAATGTGGGTTGGTCTGCATGGCAGGCAGTTGATACTGCTAGCAGCCAGATGTGCCTCAGATTGTTGGAGTAGATTCTGAAGAAATCACAAAGGCGTCACGATGAGGGAAGTGACTTTTAGCGTGAATGATGAGGAAAGGGCCCTTGAGAACCAGAGCCACAAACATTGTTTTTGTCGTAGTTTCATGGTAATAAGTGTCACGCAGGATCCTCATGGGGCCTGTACTGCAGACACTTTATCATAGATTGCAAGATTTCAGACAGCGCAAATTGCTGTAAGTATGTTGCTGTCAGCTTTTCTACATGTGAACACGTTTGCACGAGGAATGTACAAATTAAAAAATTACGTAAAATGTGTAAAGCTGTGTATGATTGCCACTAGCAGCCACACAAACACAAATGGAAAGATATCGGTGGTGCTAAAAATGTACTATATCCATTTGTATACAACATATTGTAAAAATACTAAATGCTGCATTTTGTTGTATATATCATCAAGCTAAAATTAATGTGTTATACTCAGAGGTATTTCTAATATTTAGTCTACCCTCATTGATAGAATTTGGTTGGACAAAATATAAGAAACACTTCTCACTCTTTACACGACACAACTCATCTACACCACAAACTACATCCTCCAAAAGGACCATGAAGTTGAATCAACACCCCTCTAAAACAGTTTCACCAAAAACTGAACATTATAAATGTCATAAAGGTGGGATTTAGTGTATTATGCTGCATTAGCTTTAGCTTGGTATACCTAATAAACTGGCAACTAAGTGTAAATGTTAATTGTGTGTCAAGTAAACACAAAATTGTACAAGACATTCAGGATGCAGGTGATTGTGGATGGTTTGACATTTACAAAAATTGAGATTATATTTGGTCCCCCCCCCAGATGAAGCCATGCAGAAACCACATTCAGCTGCACATGAAACTGTATAACATTTTATGTATATCAAGAGCTTTTATTTCCTGTTTTTTTGCCTGCCTTTGTTTTGCATGACTTCATTTCAGTGTCATCTGAATGGAGTGGCAACTCCTGTTCAGCCTAATAATACTTTTTTTTTTGATAATTTACAAATTCATTGTTTCCATGATGCCGACCAGGATCATGTGGATGGTTTCTATGTTGTGTTAGCTATCTTTTGTTTGTCCTTTTAATACCCACTTATGAGGCAAGGCTGCTTGCCAGTGAGATGATTAATGATCTCTCCTCCCATGCAATTCTAATTCACTATATTACACATCAGAATATGGGAGATATTTTTTGCTTATTTTGTGCCACTCCTTAAGCTTAATGATTTATTTATGAGGAGGTTTGATAGCTTTTCACAGCAGAATATCGTTTGCTGTCCTGCCTGCATGTACGTTCTTCCTGGTTATATGAAGACACAGTAAACAAGAGACAAAATTAGCCTCACTACATCCTTGTTTGAAACAGTGCAGCCGGTGTGCAGTAGTCATAGTGAAAATATAACGCAGACACACGTACAGTGCAAGTGTTTCACAACAACTAAGCCATTGCTTTTCCGATCAAGCCTGATGCTGTGTATGGGCTACACCTCGTGACTACTCCTGGGGTAATTATAGAGAAGTTCTGCCACTTGTACACTTCTTATCATGTGCCCACATATGCAGTCACGTCGATTCACTCTGCCATTGAACTTTGTACATCTGTAGCTTATTTCACATTGCAGGAGGCCACAGGTTTATGGAGTCACACGGTGTGTTTGTCACGTCAGGTTTGTTTTTGTGTGAGCATTTGTTTGACCTCACTTGAGGTCAATGCAATCGAGCAAATGCCTGTGAGAAAGTTGACCTTGACCCTGCAAGGATCTTTTATGTAAGCAAGAATTCATCAGGGGGTTTTTACTCGTATTCACCCTGCACTGTTTTAGAAGTCCTGTTTCCTCTCATACTGAAGTGGACTTAAGTAGAACGATGTGGCTTTTTGCTGCTGCACTTGCTGTAATTAATCAGTGATGTGGTTTGACAATCACCTCGGTTGCAGTGATAACTTTAGCCAAGAGTCTTTGTAAGAAGGGGTTAGTATGGTTACTGCTTGCTGATCAAGCAGACACGAAGGAAAAACTCAGACCTTCTGTTCATTCAGAATGCAAAAGACTTGCAAAATAACATCTGGTGTTGTTAATCTACTTGAACCTATTGGATTTCAGCATGCATGACATTTAAAATATATTTTAAAAATGAAAACTGAACCACTGTCATGTAGACTCAAATTCTTGGCTGCAAACCCAGAAAAAAAGACAAAATCCTTTTGATCAGCAGGAGCATTTTCACAGCCATAAAGAAGCCCGATTGCCTAAACTTAGTATCAGTTGCCTGGTATCTATTTTCATGGTTGTGCTATCCATGTAGTGTTTGCAGCATGAATTAATTATTGTTTTTTTATTGACATCTATAACTAAACTTATCATCATCTCATAACTGGTCATCATGCTTGTGTGTTTTATGTCACTGAGCTGAACAGGTCAAGCTCTAAAGTGCTCATTACAGTACAGAAATTCAACCATTCTTTTGCATCATATGAAAGGAAATAGCCTTTGTCCCTCCTGCTGCATGTTTCTATTTATAGACTTATCATCTGCATGCTCTCTGATCACAGTGGCTCAGGCCGTGCATTGCTCATTGCCTCGGGCCTGTCAGCCAAATGACTACTCTCTCCACTCTTTCTTTGTTTTCTTCCATCTATCGCTCCCTCTTAGCCAAACGTCTCGATCCTGTGGATCCCACCAGTGTCCTGCTGGCCTCAACGGCAACGTTTGTGCCGCAGATCATCAGAGACCAAATCTGCACAGTAAATAAGAGCATTATGACTCTTTAAAAAAAAAATAAAAAATGTAGGTCATATAATATCAACTGAGAAGAGATTTTAAAAATTATTTGAATAGTGAGGGTTAGGATTTTTAGTCTCTGTTCTGCACTGTAGTTTTTAGTTTTAAGTAACATGCATGCTACCCTGCACTACTCTCCACTATTATAATTTCATTGACTGTATATATAATTATTTCAGAGTCAACTGAAACTACAGGCTTCTTCATGTGGTGTTTTAAGCAGCTACAAAGTCCACTTTAAAATCTTCTCATTTCCAAACTTCTCGTTTGCTTGTATATTATTGGGCAAACTGTGTGTGCTGTAACTCTGCAGAAGCCTTCCGTATGCAATCACCGAGAACTGAGACTATAAATAAATGAAGGTCTTTATTTGTATTTAATTAAGATAATGACAGGTATTTTCTTCAATGTACAGTTCAGCCATACGCAATAGTCATCAATCATAAAAGGAATCAATTTCATGAAATAAAAACGGTTTCATTCTCCTGCTTCTGTCAATTTCCCTTTTTAGGCATGAGTGAGGAACAAAATATCACCAACATGTGTTTTCTGCTTCCTGAGCCACAGCAGGCAGTCTCAAAGCGATAATCCCCCAATCAAAGTGATGTTCTCAGGAAATAACCCAAACGCTTTCAATATGTGACTGGAGAGTGGTTGCTTTTTACACGAGACTCCTCTGTCAGTCTACGTTCATGCTTGTGGCTCATAAAACCTACTACAACAATAAATAGTCTGGAGACTCAGAAGTTACTAAGTCTTTTAGTCTTTAAAGACAACAATAAATAGTCTGGAGCCAGGACAGACAAGCCAAGTCTGAGAGAGCTTGTGTTATTTGTTTATTGTCTGACCCCTCTTTAACCAGGATGTTCTCTTAAGATCAAAATCTAATCACCACCATCTCAATAAAGAATTTGTCTGCCTTTAATGTGCATACTGACTACCTTAAAATAAGGCCTACTTGCTGAACGTCAGTATTAAACACCTATTTCCTGCAGTGTTTCCCATCTTATTAAACCCTGACATTGTTTGGGTCCATGCTTGTGGAAAATCACATCTCTGTTACAGTGTGCTAATGTGACTCCAGCGTGATTGCTAATCAAGAAAGCTAATGAGAGACGAGGGAAGAGACATTGCAGAGTTGGGGAGTTGTTTATCTTGTTAACATTGTTTACTCACTACGTTCCACCCATTTGCGAGCACCCTCCACCTCCCACCCTCCACTCCATCCTTTAGGACAAAGGTCAGTTACTGTAGTCTGCTTTCTGCCATTTTGGTTCCACATGTAATCAGGATTAGGCCTGTTAATGCCACTACGCTCTAGTGTAACTGCAGAAAGGACAAGAGCCCACCGACACGTTTTGCATTTTCTGTCAACAGGCCCATACAGGATCAGATTATTGTTAAATTGTAGCTTTAAAAAAAAATACAAATCAAGCCATTTAGGTCTTGTCTGCGTCGAAATAGATGCTAAAACCCTGAGCTGATAGAGTTAAAGCCTATTACAAGGCTAAGATCAGAAATCCAGTGTTCATACCCATAGTGAACAAAGGTCACATCGTATTAGCGTGAGCACGCTCTGATTGGTCGCAAGCAACATCTCATGTTCACTGGACTAATTATGTCCCATGACAAATAGGTGCTCCTGCTTATGTGACTTCACACCTGCAATTCACAATTTTCCATTCAGCATTAGGTTGATGCAATACACCACATGGTTTGCGTATAGACACTGACACAGTACCTTAGTCACTGAAATTACATGTCCCATCATCCATCCCTCACCCAGTGCATTTTCAGGAGCATCCTGTGTGTCATAGATGGTGACGAACCAGAGAAATACCAGAGTTAACTGTTTGGAAATGTTCTTGAAGGGCGAGGTGGGGTGTGTACACAATAGGGGTTGAGTCTGTACACCTACTGTACAACGTAACCCAAACGTCTGATTGCATGATCCAGTGTTTGTTACTTATCTGCCTTACAGTGTTCAATTAAAAACGGTTAAAAAGTGTTATTGTACAAAGCAAACTGAAAACTCATCACCTAGATTTGTCTGTAACAGAGAACAAATCCTTCTGCACAAAAAGGTGCTGTACATTTGCAGAACTCTATTGCATCATGTTATTTTGATTTTAAGGCAGGGCGCTCTCATGGTATAGCTGGCAGTTTGCATCACATAACGAAACGCCTGTAAGCCTGAGACTCATCTCAACCCTCACTTGAAAGCTTTGATGTAGCTAGGCTTCAAACCTAGTCCGTGGGTTTTTTTATTTCTTTCTTTCAACCAGAATATCTCAGATGTATAGGGCAGTCCTCCCACGCACACACATAAACACATTTGTGCATTCAGTCTAGACGTTTTCCCTCCACAATCATCGTACTTGATCTTTATGTTTATGTTTTGCAGCAACATTTAGAAGTGTTTGGGGAGGACCCTGTCAGGCAACTTCAGAAGGCCATCAACTTTTTTTTAGGATTTTAAAGACATTAATCAGGCTGTCAGCTTTCACAATCCAGCTTCAACGTGCTGGCTGTCAATGCAGTTTGAGTCATAATACAGCCGTGCTTATCTCAGCATGTGTAATGAGCATATGATGCAGGTACTCATAGGCCACAGTTTGGTTGTTTTCAAGGGCATGCAAGGATAGACAAAATAATGTTAATGGATGATAAAATAGAAGTCTCAGAAGTCTCAAAAACTTGAGGTAGCTCAATCACCAATGTGAATTAGGTTGCATGACTATTAGCAGTATCTGTAAAACTGCATGCTCATTACCTACTCTTCTTCCTTTTTGATATCATGATTTTGGAGATTACCACTTTACATTTTTCTTGCACCATATTTTTTGCTCCCGCAATTTGCATATAGCTGATTTGGCAGCAGTGTGTTCTGGGTCTGTACACGTGCATAAAGACTAGAAGATCTAACAGACTCTTTCCTCCCCTTCCACCCATGCATTCTCCCATCTGTGTCCCCTCCTCTGTCCTGCTTTCTCTCTCTGTGTGGTTCTGCCCGCAGAGCTGACGGCTGTTCACGCAGCAAGAAGCTGAAAGGTGCCAAACTATTTGCCTATCCTATGCCGTTTAAGTCATGTGGTCAAACCTCTTTTTTGTTGCACTAGCAGTAGCACCTGGACTGTTTTCTGCGTCTGGCACTGGCCACCTGGTCTCTCTGCTGGTTCCTGGGTTCCTCAGTTCCTCTGCCTTCCTGGCATGGGTGCTGCGGTAGTCATTTGCTCCTTCCCCTCTTGTGCTCAACATGCCACATGACAACACCATGTTGTTGTGGCATATGTCCTCCATGGGACCAGGAACTCGAGTGATGTTAAAGCATGAGTGCACAGGGCTGCTGCATTCAGATTTGTAGCTGAGGATGTGGAAATCATGGTAAATTTGGCAGAAAGTAAATTAGTGACACTAAGAAAAATATACTGCCATTTGCATTTTTTGCCTCACTCAGTTTTTAAATTTGAACGTTAGCGCTGGTTAACTAGTGAGGAAAAGTCCCACCAGGCTGAAACACAGACACCAACACCATGTAAAAAAAGCCATACAGCCACTGAAACTCAAGGAAGGGAGGGAGGGTGTATGTGAGGTTGAATGGGCTCAAATAAAACAACCATATCCGTGACCATGGCAACTGGCGAACTTAAGCTAATTCATACACTCAAACAGCGGGTCTCTAACAACAAACATCCTCCCTATAAATATGCAAACCAGGCCTATATTCTCTTGTGGGTGGGCAGCAGAGAAGGATGGTGACAGACCACCCACCAATGGATGTGATTCTCTTCTGATAATGGATGAATATTGGAAAATGAAAGCGTCTCTCTACATGAAACAAGAAGCAGCACTGAAGCTGTCCTGGTTTTAGACTTGAGTCTGATATCCAACTGAGAAACCTTGTCAGGATGTCTGGATTTACAAATCCCTGGTGTGCCATTTCTTCTGACCTTTGTGACTTGTTTACTGTGCATTTCCGTGCATTCAGTTGAAGTGATACTCCGCCCGAAATCTGTCTTTTAACTATTACCCCCTGTAGACTTGAAAGGTGGCTTTAAAGGTTTGTTTTTTCTGATAGAAAACAGTAGCAGAGGTCAGCTTGGATGTTGATTATTCCAGTGCTTACTGGATTTTACAGCTGAAAAAAAACATAAATATAACAAATAAATACTTTGACAATTTGGGAAGTTAGCTTAATCGCTTTCTTGCCGAGAGTTAGATGAGAAGATCGATAACACTCTCATGTCTGTGCGTTAAGTACGGAGCTGGAACCAGGGGATTAGCCTAGCTTAGCATAAAGACTGGAAGCAGGGGGAAAAGCTTACATGGCTCTGTCCAAAGTAAAACAAATACGGCACACAAAGCAGCCAACACACACACAGAAACACTAGTTAAAACTAAATATGTAGCCATATTTTGAAGAAACTTTGGTTGCAGTATCACTCAGTTCTTTAGCTTGGAAACTAAGCAGCTGTTAGCCTCCATAAGCTTTGGAAAAAAATACACACTCAATAATTAGTTGCGTGTGTGTGGGAATACCTGCGTTGCTGAAATGTCTAGCTTAAGCTATTCATCAGCTAACTCACAAGTGGTAAAAGGGCGTGGCAGGGACAAATGTCAGAGACAACACGCTACTTTAATTACTACCATCTAAAGGGGTTATACATACAGTGCAACATGTGTTTTTGTGAATGATTGCATGTGAACCTTTGTTTATGCTCTTGCATGCACACTTGCATTGTGAGTGTGCTATATGTGGATGTATGTGTTTGGATGTCTGTGTGCATTATTTTTCCCATCTGGTATTTTAGGCCCACAGCTGCAAGGTACAGGGTTTGGCTCATATCCGGTGCTGAGCTGGCAGTGGAGGGAGGGGTGTTAAAGGGTCCGGACTGTGAAGAGTCATCACGGCTCTCTTCCTGCTGTACTCTTCCACTGCTTCACTTTCCTCACACACAACTTCAGGGGTGTGTTTTCTTGCTTGTGTGGTTTTGTCTCCGGCTTTGGGGAGGGGTCTCCGTGTAGACTTGTGTAACACTGAATGTGAAGATTGATATGTGAGGCACTCCTCTACACAAAAATAAGCCATCTTTCTTTTCTCCACACACGCTGAAGCCCCTGACAGGTGGCGTCCCTGTGGGCCGTGGCAGGTAATTACCCCCAGGTGCAGTGCATGTATATATGTGTATATAAGAACCAGCACTGGCAATTAGGGCAGGTCTGGGGGGGCATCAACGGCTAATCCAGACATGCTAGTGTTGGTGTCACCTTCAGGACCACCGCGGCTTTGACTCAGCTCAGGCACTCGCTGGTTAATTCATGTTACACATCAGCTATTGTACAGAGCAGCAGGAGGGAAACACATTCTGCAGTTGAGCAATGTTTTCATCCGAAAACAATAGGCAGAACCACAGATATGCCCGGCTGTTTTTAAGGGCTAGGAGAGAAGGAGGGTAATGCACCTCCAGGGGTTTTTTTATGAAGGAACCGAAAGAGCAACAAGAGAGGAAAGATGCATGTTGGGAAAGACAAAAACATGCTAGTACATTTTTATTTTTCTGCATGCACAGAGATCAGTAGGACAGCAGCGGTGATGAGGAGGATTCACAAGATTTGTTTGCATTTAAATCCAGGACATCCAGCATGTTTCATAAGAGGTGACCAGAACCAAAGTGCTCATGCAATCCCCTTATTCATCATTTTTAGGGGATTAAAGTGGAACAAAGTGCAGACGTTTCAGAGCAGGGGGGCATGTGAGCAGTGAAGTTATAGCTCAGTATGGCTCTGCAATGGCTGCTGTATTCAGCAGACAGAGAGAATGGCCCACAAACACACAGCTGTTTCTAATCGGTAACTCAGCACCGATGGCTGACCTACATTCTGGTGCTTGCACGTCTTTGAACCCGTGGCCCTGCCAGACTCAGCCATGGGGGAAGGTAGAGGCAATGAGGGAGAAAAACAAGAGGGAGGAGAGGCAGGAGTCAAGAGGGATAAAAGAAACAACAGGGAAAAAAGAAGAGAAAAAGAAAGACAGAAAAACATATTTTTTAACTTTTTTGTTTTGTTATAATGGATTACACAGGTATGGGTCTAACACAGGTTGCATGGCATGGATGCATGTTTAATGACAGAGTATGTCAGAGGGCCAGAGCCCTGTGTGTGTCTGCAAATGTTTCCACAGCCCCAAAGTGCAGCTGTGCACACCTAAAAAAGAAAAAAAGGGGAAAAAAGAACTCATAAAAACCTCCTGACCGTCAATTTTCTGGTCCTCTGGATGGACTTGTTATGCTTGGAAAATTCTCATGTTTCAAAATTGCTTTTCTTTGTCAACACTCTGCTGTCTATCAAACTTTCATAAAGTTCTGCTGTCTGCATCTGAATGAGTGCCCCCTTTCAATAAGGCTGGAGTGCATCTAGCTAGCATTCCTTGCATGCAGAGGAGGGGTACAGCTGAGTGCCAGGGGTCCCCTGGTAATGACTCATGGCAAAGATCCCTATCCACTCCCACTTGCAAACAGGACGCTTCCCTGGGTCATGCAGAGAGAGCGAGTGAGTGAGGGTGGGTGTGTTGTATGGGAGAAAGAGAAAAAGCAAAGGAGGGGGGGCCTCTGGAGCAAAAATGTTGCAAAAACAAAAACCGTTAGCTTTAACATTTACACACACTCTGCTTCGGAGAGAGGAAGGAACTGGAAGTGGGTCACTGTGTCTCAGGACTCCAGAAAAAAAAAATAGAGAACACCAGAGCTGGGGAGAAGGGAAAACTGAGAGAGAGTCAGTGATGGACTCCAGCTAAGAATTCACTGGACTGAAATGTGTAGCAATAAATCTGCAAGGAAAGGAGGAGAAGGAGGGCGATCTTAGACACCAGATTACTTGAGAAATGTTTTACTACCAGTCAGAATGAGAGAAAATAACAAATTAGTGGTGTTTGCAAAAGCGTTACTCCTCACAGGCACGCTTTCATCTTGAGTCACCAAAAGCAGGTGTGACAGAAAAGCACAAGCCTCAAAAGTTGTTTGCAATTTAGCACAAAGGGGCATGTTTCAATATTAGTCACTGCCTTTTTATAGATACCATATTAACAGTTTCTCAGTTTCTTTTTTGTCTCCAGACACCATGGCAATACAACAGGCTGCAGAACAAAAGAAATGCATGTTTTTCTCTTTGTGCATGCTTACGTGGCTTCAGCAGTAAGACTCGACTCAGGCAGTCGTCGCTGAAACAATGTCATTGAACTCAAATAAGACGATGGGGAAACAGACACATTGCAGACATGCACTGGGAACCAGCTTTTCTGCTTATGCTGGAGTTTCCTCTGCTGACTTGCTAGCAGCCGTCAGTGGTGCAACTCAGCTTGGTGCACTTGTTGTCCTGCTCATGCTTCTCTGTTCCTCTCTGATGGTCCTCTGGGTTCCTCTTGTTTTTGTGCCGGGCTGAGACAAACGCCTTTTGTCAGCAGCAGCCCCAAACACTGAAGAAAGCCATCAAGGTCCTGTGGAGGGAGTGGAATCAACAGTGGGGTAAAGGGAGTAACTGTACTGATATGGAGGTCTTTTGTTTTTTTAAAACTTATTCATGGTTTTTCCTTCTCTGTTTTTCTCTGTGCTTCTTTCAATTCCCTTCCCCCGTTCTTTACTCCCCTTCAAATCAATGTTGTCCAATACTTACCAGAGTCTTGTCTCAGTTAACTATGGGCCTAAGTCTGTCCCTGCCATGGATAATTCATTTGGAAGGGGTAGAAGCTTTGAATGTGATCCCTATGGTGGGTTTCATCTCCTTTCTCTTTGATATATTCTGTTTTTCCAGCACTCAGCAGGGTAAACCGCTGTTGTTTGTGCACATTTAAGCAAGTGCATCAGAAATAGAGTGAAGGGGTGGCTGCCAAAAGCAGCATATATCCTATGGGACCATTTTTAACTCCCATGTATTACATTAGGGAGTCAAACAAACATTATTGCTCACTATTTACAGTATGCATGTGCATGTGTTGTGTCTAAACTAACATGTTGAAGTTTTCAGTGCAGACAATCATTACTCTTTACTGTTGGTGGTTTGTTATTATTTTTTCACTAACACTAGATTTTAATGTTTTTAATGTCTGACCTCTGTATTTGTGGTACATAAGAAAAATGTGCTTACTTAAGGATGCACAAGGCTCAGAAGTTAATCATTTCTAACCTGCAAGTAAACAAAAATATCACAGCTTAAGTCTTTGGATTATGATATACAACATTGTGTTTGTGTTCTTTGGTTATGATCCTCTGATGTGGAGCTATGGATTTTGGGCAGCAACGTGAGGTAACCTGATGCAAGCCTTCTCATATGATGTTTTGGTTGTTTCACTCAACAGCATGATAATCATGTTTGATAGCATGCGCTTGTGTGTATGTATGTGAGTGTGTGTGTGCGTGTGTGCATCGAGGTCTCTACTATCCTCATTAAGTTAACTACGGGTGACTTGCCAGGACTTGTCATGAACCTCTGTTTGTCCTGTGGTTCCAGACTGTGTGTGTGTGGGTGTATCTGTGTGTGCTGGGGGGGTGGGGTCTGTCAGTTTAATCTGCTGTCAAAGAGAGGAACAGGAGAGTAGGAGTGCAAAACAGGCTGTCAGTCACGTGTGCTGAGAACCAGGGTTTGTCTCCTTGTGGATGAGTTCAGAGTTTCAGAGAAATACATTATGTTTGCATCAACTGCTTTCATGTGGAAACAATTCTTTCAACCCCCCCCAAAAAAAAAAAAAAACATTTAAAAAAATCGCAGTTCAGGAAAATAAAATGTTAGAACACGAGTTTTTGTTTGTGTCCGTGAGAGTTGTGAGCTGAAGTTTGTGCCCACACAGCAGCAGATCTTTACTGCCAGCTCATTATTTAGCAGAGTCAGGGTGTGCTCTCTTTCCAGGAGATAGTGACTCACATTGATACAACTGTCGCGCCTCTATGGAACCACATACCACACATTGATTGGGCACACATCAGCAAAAACACGGTTCCCACTGAATATCGCATGATGTCTACTCACATGAGATGAGGTGGGATGCATCATATAGCAGAACAGTGTATAAGCAGTACGGCCTGTTGTGTCTGTGTATTGACAGATATAGCAATGCATTGTGTTTTTCTGTGGTTGGTGCAGGGCTGCACCACATAATGTCAAATATTTACACCCAGATTAGTCCTGTGATCCTTCGACAAACATCAGAGAAATAGTTTTGTGTATCTGTCTCCTTGTAGTTCTGTTTGACAGCTGCTGTATATTAGCACAGGGACAGCTGATTTACGATGCTGATGATAACACACTGCAGTCATACTTCAAACAAAGAGGCCATAGACACTGATCCAGTGACTTGGTCTGTCTTAACCAGTGACAGCTGGTGAAGGATCTTCTAGGGAGCATATCAAGGCCTCGTGCTGGACATCAGGTATCACTGACAGTTACTTGATTGATGGGACAAATGATGGCGAAGTGTCTAAGTACTGCTCGCAGAGACAGTCGACAAGTTTTAAAGCACCTGGAAACTTGGTTTCAAATGTTGAGTGGTTCTTTATACCGTAGAATATTTAAAGCAATGATCAAATATAAAGTTAGGTAAAAAAAAAAAAAGACAACATTCTTTAGTTATACATAAATAAGAGTTAAGCACTCAAAAATTCTGCTAATCTGCTTCATCAGGACTGTGTGGGTGTGGTTAA
Organism: Macquaria ambigua; assembly: GCA_008360985.2. Taxonomy (NCBI): domain Eukaryota; kingdom Metazoa; phylum Chordata; class Actinopteri; order Centrarchiformes; family Percichthyidae; genus Macquaria; species Macquaria ambigua. The sequence continues at coordinate 301,694 of VMKM01000413.1, read as the reverse complement.
ATCAGAGTTGATTGACAGCGGCATCTCCCTGGCAACATGCATTTGTCTGTAAGAGGATCACGGACAAATACAAATATAGAAATATCTTATGTGAAATAACCAGCATCGTTTTAACGGATAATATGGTATTCATGTAGTGTGTTCAGTATGGAAAAAAAGAACAGAAGATGCTGAATTAGATTTTGTTGACAATCAAATTGTCTTGTTGTGTTAAACTTTAGCACTGATTGAGTTTATGGAGATCGCTGGTTAGGCATCTCAGTAAGTAAAGAACCCGTGGCTTTGCATGTTTTAGAGTACCAAGTCAAATACAGTGCAAATTAGGGCCTTCAAAAGGGCCCAGGGAGAAGCTACATAAGGAGAATAGGAGGTTAATTACCTGCAGAAAATTCAAATATTAAGGTTTCTGACATGCACATATTATCAAAGGCACCTGCAGAGAAAAAGACAAACATGTGGCTGGAACAAGTGGCTGTAATTCAACATGCGGATAAACATAAAGCTCAGTGCTCCTCATTGCTTTGGAAAATGGCTGGTAATGATGCAAAGTACGTGGAATTTTTCTCTCCCCTTCAGGGCACTGTGCTGTCATTTACAGTGGCATTTTTAAATGTCACATGTCCACGAGGTACAGGATGTGACTTGACAATGTGGTAAGTGCAGGCAGATGCGTGTTGTTTTTGCAGCACCAGACCACTTTGCATTTCCCAGCCTTAGCAAATTATTAAGCTTGGGTGGTTGATTTGTGGACTTTCTGTTGGGCATTTAGAGAGAAAAAGGAAGTTTAAAGTTGCATCATTTGTGCTTTTTCTCCATTAGCCTTCCAGAGTGACATCATTAAGAAGACTTATGACAATCATTTGATGGACAGGTTTCAAAATAACACAGCAGCCATGTAGCCACAAGAGACATTACTAGACAAATTTATTTTTGAGACTGTGTCAAAGTCTACAGTATGACCTCTTCAGTTTGGGCCCCAGTGGTATCTAATCTCTCATAAAACAACCTGTGTTTTGTCATCCCTCATGCTGTCATACAGCATCCATTGTGTGTGCTGTTACAGACGTGACTGTCAGTGGACTTTTCTGTACAAGCGCTTACAGTATGTTGGTTGTGCAAGTGAGATTTTATCAGATGGTGGAATGAAGAGGAAACAAACTAATATGTGTTGTATATTTCAATGTATACATAAATACATTTTACACCTACAAATTAAAATAGAATTATAATAGTGTGCATGCTGAAGTCATATTATCATAATTAAGTTTAAAACACTGCAAATTCATTAGCAGTTTACAGGATGCAGTAACTTATCATTTTTAAAGGGCTCTCATGAGTTGTAAAGCTCTTTTTATTTCAGCTCTTAACACTGTCTGCTTTCTGGAAAGCAGAATATAATAAATCACCCTGTGCCAAGAAATGGTTTAGTGGTTGTAACCATGCCTTTTGAACCTAACGTGTGCCTGCTGGCTTCACTGCCAAACAAACTGTCACTTTAAACAGTTCCCCCAAATAGTTTCTGTCTGAATAAAAATCATGTATTTGTGAGAGTGCAAACGTGCCTTCTCAGTTAAAGAAATATAAACTTGCTTAGAGAAAAATGCTTTGTATGTCATCTTATAGCTGCTGCTGCTTTACTCCCCTTCTGTGGATAGAAAGGGGTGATGACTCTGATGTGACATAAGAGCGAGGGAGAGAGAGGCAGAGACATGCTGCAAGGCCACATCACACATACTGAATGCCAGTTTGCAATTTGTGTAACCTACATATTTCTTGGGCTACGGAGAAGGCATAAAGTAATTAACAGGAGTAATTACTGCACAAATCACATGTCTAACCTCACCATGGAAAGAAAAAACAAAACACAAAATGAGTTTCATTTTGAGTTTCCTCTAAATGATATTGCAAGTGTTGGTGTGCTCTTCTCGTGTTCCCGTTTCTAACAACAGTTTATCAAGTCTAACTTTTCCACATATTAGCTGTTGCCAAGCCTTGCGTGACATAAAGGTCTGATATAGCTCTAGCTGTTCTGATTGAAAATGTTCTTACTTTAGATGGTTTTAAGCAAAAACACTGTATATTTCTTCGTATACCAGAGTATGGTGTATTTACGTAAATACATTTTCACTAAAACTAAAAATATAACCTCCCTCGCCTATTTGGTTTGTTGTTATTGTGTGTGTCTACGTGTGGGTGTGCACATGCATGTGTATGTGCTAAGACGGGTCAGAGGAAGTGTGTTTTGTCACATTGTGTCATTATGTGGGTGAGCAAACACGTTGACCAAACGTCTTCTCTTTAATGCGTAGGAAATTACAGTAAATCAGGTACAGTATTATGGTGGATACAACTGATGTGGGGAGATTTTTTAGGGAAGTTCAAGATGTTCAGCATTCATCTTCTTATTTCTCACAAGATAAAATACTGATCTATTTTATTCCGATGTAAGTGCACAAATCTAAATATAAATTTAAGAGTAATGGGAAGCTAAGATGTTGCTTTATTTTATCTACTTTTAGTTCTTGTTTTAAGAACTTGTTCTAATCCATCTCAGCTTTTTTGCTATCTTGCTCCCATTTGAATTATTGATTCCTTCACTTCAAGTGCAAAGCTACCAGCACATGTGAATAATGATGAACAGCATTTCACATGTCAAAGATGTTCCTTATAAATTACTGTCTGCATGTGGCTCATTGACATGGTATGAAACATGGTGTGGTTACCAACCAATTAACGCCCTTTGCTGGTTTAACACAATACCTGTAAGGGGCTAACACACCCTGTTTATTAGCGCTTCCTTTAATCCAGGTGGTTTAATGGGTTTACATTCAAAGGCACAAACAAAACTGGTGAGCAAGAGCTCCAGCTTGTATTTCACTGTGAGAGTTTTCAAACACAGATATGAAATGTGGGGAAAACAATAGGCGGGGCGGTGCAAATACTTTAGTTTCCTTGTTCCCCTTTTTTGAGGTAATGAATAAATGTGTAAAGATAAATAAGTCTGAAATTAAGCACAGTTTCATTAGCATTTATTTAACTGTAACAAGACAACTGTAACTGTTTGCCCAAGTCTTACTGAGCTGGAGTCTTATTTTTCTACTACAGTTCATTCATCCTGCCTCAGGCCTTAAGTGCAGAAAAATGACTGAAAAAGCAAAAGCCTGTAGTCTGCTGCCCTCTTGTGACGAACAGACCCAAACTGTCACAGATGCACCTTGCTGGATCTGTATCTGCCGTTTTGGCTACAATGTGGATCAAGACACATGACAGTCAATGTTGTAACATGACAGCTGATCATCTTTTCAGATCACTTCCTCTACATGCCATCAAAAGAAAAAAAATATTACACCTATATTTCTGAACATACGGAATATAGATTTATTGATTTTATTTCACTTTTATTTTGCCAGGAATAATGCCATTGAAATTCAAAACTAGTTTACAAGGGTCCTGTTCAAGACAGCAACATAAAATGTTGTAAAATTAAATAATAATTCATGAACACATGCATGCTTAGAATGGACAAAATCAAACAAAAGATGACAAACAATATACTTAAGTTCAGCAACAGGGCACATGTATTATTTGGTCAGGAAATGTTTGTTTTTATAATCTTCAATGAGATATCTTAGCTCAAAATTACATTAAAAAAGTGTCACCTACAAAAGTAGGCCTTTGTTTCAAAATGTAGGGTATGACCTACAGCATTGTTGTGAAAATAGCTGTGTCAAATGTCCTGTACAGTGTACACTATTGAGAACATACTGTATGTTGTCAACAATATGCTCAAAATACTGCAGGCAAAGAGGCTACTTCTACAGACAGGCAAGGCAGGCAACATCTTGAGGCCCCTAACAATGAGCCCTGCCAAGAACTGAGGAGCCCCAAGGACTGACCTGACTCCACAGCAATGGTAACCTCTATAAAACTACCTAGCAACAAGCACCCTGATTTTAACCTATAAATAAATGATTTTAACCTATAAAACCTTTAAGGTAGCTGTTAAAGGATAATGACAGCAGCCCCAAAGCTTGTCATAGTAAACAGGTGCTCTGACCCATGAGTTGGCATTTTGGCACTCATTAGCTTAGATAGCACTGTATTACCTACCTAGACTGTCTGTACACAGAACAGTATGGCAAGCTAATGCTGATGCTGAATAGTTTGCTTAAGGAGATAGCGAGAATGATTTTGAAGCAGTCACTCTCCCATTTTAAACCAGTCATTGCTTTGGTTTAAAGTAACGTTATGCTAGTCCTGCAACTGTGTATGTATCATGCCTCCAGCCTCTTGACACTAAAGTTGTTTGACCGTTAGTCGTTACTGAATTCATAGCTAACTGCTAGCGTAATAGAAAAGTGTTTAATTTATTTCTCCTACTGTTAAATTTGATGTCACTAGCAATATTTATTTATTAATTTATGAAGTTTTTGTAAATATAAAAGTAAAAGATGTAAATATAACAGATAGGAAGTAACTAGCTAGCTAACACTGTTCTCAGTTAACGTTAACAGTTATTTAGCTAAGTAGCATAACGTTAAATCCAATTTTGGAGCCAGTTGGTGGTACTGCTTTTTTTGTATTTCAGAGGAAAATGTACTTGAAGTATAAAATAAATAGGCCTACAACTAGTATACTAACTATTACTGTATTGTGCAATTTAACTTCTAAGTACTTCTTCCAACCCTGGATAATTAATATTTGAATAATGTTTCTAGAGTATATTTTTGGCTAGGTCCTGCTGGTACAAATCATCACAGCGCAAAACTGGCTGTTTAGCTAACCTTTGTAAACAACTATATTGTTATAATATCATGGCTCTGTTTCACTACAATTACAAAACATATAGGTGTTGCGGTTTTATGCTTAGGTGTAGTTAATAAAGCAACAGTGTGAAGCCCAGTTGAGGCAGCCTCTGTTGCTGGGAGCTCCGGCCAATCAAAGCCGCAGCGCTCCCATACAAGTACTTAGGGGGCTGGAGAAGCATGACATCATCCACAGGTCCGACCCTCTCTGCGAAAACAAAGAGTGAAACATCTTTATCTCGCTACAGCAAACAACAGTCGACGACCGAACCTTCGGCACTGTGATATTCCGCGGTCCCATCCATAAAATACACCGGGAGTCTGACCCTGGTACCCCGGTGTGTGCTGCGTAGTCTGGTAGGGGCAGCCATCCGTCCGTCCGGGCAATGGCGGATGGGGAGGCCGCCCTGTCTGTGGAGTGGGACAGCGGTGATGGGGGCTTAGCAGAATAACAGCCCACATCTGCATTTATATTTTCTCTGTTTAGCTTGGTATTCAGCTCTCGCCATGGATCCAGAGAAAACGTTGACATTCTGCCTCGGGCTGAAGGCGGAGGAGGTAATGCACTGCACAGCTGTCCTTTGATACAAACACTGCTGTCAACAGCTGGGCTTAAGTTATTCTGCAGAGCAACATGCTTCCCTCTGCCTGTGTTGTTGACAAACAGTGGCCTCAACTTATTCTGTATCTGTCTTTTCATTTCATCTTGAGTCGTTGCATCTTTTGACATATTTCTGGAGGCAACAGGGGTGCATTTTTTTTGCACCACTGCAGCAAATATTTTGAGTATCCAGTGAAGTCAGTCAGGTATGGTTTCTATTTGATTGTTTGTGGTAAGTGGAAAGGCTGTCTGTGAGACTGTAGTCAATGGTTAATGTAAAACATATGTTAAGTTTTAGAGGTGTGGGTTTTTAATGCACAAGATGTCCAGAATATTATGGGGATATTTTACAAACATTTTAAAATTTACTGTAAGGTCACTGAACTCAAATTCTAAATTGAGAGGGCTACCTACTAACTTTCTCTGGACATATTAAAGGAGTGTTATAAGTTATATATTATTGATTTCAGTGTAGTAGTTTGTGACTTGTTGACTTGTGTTGCTGAAACTGCAATTAGGTTTTAAGTTGATTCCTTGTTTCAAGCAAAATAGCGGAGAAACTCTGTGCTAATGCACCAAGGATTTAACTCTATTTTATTCAGGTGTGATTAAAAGAGCTTTTACTGCCAGACCATTATAGCCAAATAAATCTAATCTACAGTTGCTTGTCCAGCAGAAGAACACCATACTGCTGATTCAGGACACTGCTGGCTCAACGCGGAAGATGATGTTTCCTTGTTTCATATCTGTTGTTGTTGCACGGAAGTATTTAGGCTTATACAACTGTATTTATAATACCACAATGAAAACGAAATTGACTTACATACTCAGTATGTAGTACTCAAGGAGACATCTATGTTCAGCCAGTCGTTGTGACATGTAAAATAACATTGACCACAAACCCCCTGGCACTAAAAGGTGAAAGTCTTGTGGGGAGAGAAAAGGAAGTTTGCAAATCAAATGTTCAAGTTCAACTCTGCTTTAGTGGCATAACCATAATTAAGCACAGTATTGCCAAAGAAGGTTGTGCCAGGTTTACAATGTAAGTATAATATTTCTTTATGAAAGAAAAAAAGGACAGTTGGAGGATATAACTTGAATTTCTTTCCCTAGTAAATTTTGTTTTGGTCTAATTTGAGTGTGTCACATTGTTGACATTTGATTTTTAATCTGGTAAAGAACTTGGTCTATGTCTTCATCTAAGATGTGTGTCTGTCTTTATGTGTAGCAAAAAGTGTTTGTCTTTCTTGAATTTAGTCTGACAATGAAAATGAATCTCTTAGAGCCACATGATAACAACAGTTTGCTTGAGTCTAAGGAGTCTTAACCTCACCTTAATCACATCTTAACCAATAGTTGTGCCAGTTTTATAATTTAACATCCTTGGTCATAGTCTATTACATAATGGCATGTTTTCTGTGCATGTTCTCAATTTACTGTTGCCAGCTGAAACACCAGCTGAAATATCTTTGACTTGATGGTATTGTTGTGCTGGTTTACAGAATTTTGAATGTTGTATTACACATTGTATTACAAATCTCACTCGATTTTCCCTCCACTCATGACGTTTGGGTTTTCAGGTGGAAGAGAAATGCTCAAACCTAGACATCCATGACCCACAGTCAGACACACACACACACACACACACACACACACACACAAAGTGGCATGTTCTTCACGGGTTTAATGTCATCTAGGATGGAGGTAGTGAAAGGGTGTGTGTGGCGATGCTGTGGAGAACTCTGGGACTCCAGGGGTGGAAATCATTTGTGGCTAGTCCGTGGTCTCTGGGGAAGTCTGCATGTACTCGGTGCCATGTTGTGGGCTTACCACAGGAACTGAGCTTGACATGATGCCAGAACATTTCCCCTCTTGACTTTCACAACAGTATAGAAAACTTACTTATGAACCACTTGTGGTTACATTTGACAGTTTGATATGCATCATGACTTTATCTGTTGGGTTTTGTTGTTGCGCAATATTTAGTGGTCTACACATATCAGAAACAAACACACAGTTTGCAGGATGTCTTATTTATCTATAATTAGTAGTAGCAAAGTAGATTTGACTATTAAGTATTGTATCAGCACTAGTATCGAAAAATGTACCAAGCCATAATAGCACTACCTGTGAAGATCATGTGTTCATTCATGGCCACATAGTGCTGCCTGCAACCAGATCAGTGTTTGGCAGAAAACACCCTGTCTGTCCCATGCTCTGCCTGTATCTCCTGGGTTACATTGTCCTTCCACCAAAGTGCCATGTAATGTTGTATTATGCAGTATTAATAAACCTGTGGATGCCTCACGTGTTGAAGAAGTGTATACTATGCACAGTTGTATATGATATACACAGTAAATATGAGTGTCTCTAGGCTTACTAACAGCTACTATTGTCATTTGTAGTTAGCTGCTTGTTGAATTTTGGCTAACTGTCATTTTGCACTTTGTAAACAGACAGTAGTTATAATTCTGAACCTGTTAATATTTGCGTGTGCACTGTGTACACACACACACACACACACACACACACACACACACACACACACACACACACACACACACACACTGCAGTCTAGGGCCAACATTGTTCAGTGCAGCCAGTTGTTAACAAAAGAGGTCTCATTTACATGGCTGCCGGCCTGGTGTGCAACAGGGCAGTGAGCCCCGAGTGTCTCCACATTGTTTTTGACAGTGGCCCCACATCCAGCTGCACACACGCCGGCATGTTTTTCCTTTTACTCACAGTGGACCTGAATGACATTTACAGAGGCGTGAGTGACACACAGAATTTTAAAATCTGCACCGTGACAGAATTGCATTTAGGTAGCGTAAATGCACATGTAGTATCAATTTCCACTGCAGATCATATTTGGACACAAATCATTATATGATCATTCATTAATGGTGCCTATGTGCTAGCATCCATCCTTATACAGTAGGTAGGTCCTCCTGTGTGATGGTTATAGGTTTCATTGCCTGGTGAGACGCTACACTTGTCAAAATAATCCCATTAGGAAAATTAATATTCTTTTAAAATGACCAGGTGTTTCATATGACTGCTTTAGTGTTAGGATGCTTTGTCAATTAGCAGATCAACATAAAATTAATACATTTTAATAACTGATTTGTCAGTGAATTCATCAAGCAAAAATGCCAAACATTTTTCAGTTTTTCTCTGTTTTAAATCAATTTTAAATTAATACGTTTGGGTTTTAGACTGTTTTTAGATGCATTTTAAACATTTAAACAGTTAATCGGTTAAGCAAAAAAATAATCAGCAGACAAATTAGTAATGATAATTGGTAGTTGCAACCCTTGACTGTTTTCAATTCATCACAGTTATAGAGATGTACCTTTTGCATGCACGTGTACATTTGAAGGAAATGAGGAAAGAGAAAGGGAGAGAGCACACAAGGTTTTTTAAGAGCGTGTCAGGGAATTGGTGCCTTCTGTCTGCTATCTCGGCCCACAGAGGAGAAATCGGTGTTGTTCAAAAGCCATTGACCTTCCCATCTCCTTGAAGAACCAGGAGTGTAGAGCAACCAGCGTCTTCAGACTGGAAAATAGGCCTGCAGTGGCCTTTTTGGTCGTGCTTGATTACTAGAATGACAGCACAGTATAATTTGTTTCTTGTGAAGCGTGTGCCCTTGTCAGGTGAAACATGTAGTGCCGATCCTTTGTGTTTTCTTGCCATTTACGTCGTATCATTTCTGTACTGCTCCATCTTAACGGTCGTACCTCTCTGTCTTTTACCAGATGACCATGTCCCTGCAGGGGCTGGACGGGACTGAAGCTGCTACGGTAGGGAGCTCGACCTTCAACCACCACTAAACATTTCATACCACTGGATAATACAAAACATTGCCCGCATGAGTAGAAAAAGCCTCCAAGCATAACCACAGTGGTTGCTATGGCAATGCATAATTATTTGTTGGCACTTCTCAGTCTCATGTGTGGTAACTATGTACATAACAGATTTAGCAACCTCTTCTTGCTGCATTATTATTGTGGTTTATGGTTTCGCTGAAGTGCCTGAGCTCATCTAGACCTTTTGCTGGCTTTTTATGATGTGCCCAACATTTGATATTTGATATCTGGATTTAGTTCTTCACTTGCTTCTGTCCCTCACACTGACTTGCTAATGATTAAGACGCAAGTCCTTTCATTTCTCATTTTAGGTGGCTGTTTCTCAGAAGGAGGCTGACATGCGCACAGTTAATAAGGTCTGAGATTCTTTTTAAATTTAACCTTAACCTGTACCTGCCAACAAACATACTGTCATCTAACAAAATAATCATAAAGCTGCACCAAAGCTGGAGACCAAAACAGAGCTAAATACAGTAAGAGTGAATATTGGACTTATATTTGTCAGGTGACCGGAAACATGACTCCAAATAAATGATAATGCTACTCTAACATGTCTGCCATAATATAGTGATAATAAGTCCAGTGTTGCCAAGTGGCCAAAAAGAACAGCTAAGTCAGGTTTAAGATCCACCCACTAGCTTTTTCTGGAGCTTTCAACAGCATCTCGTGGTCTTCATCAGCAGATAGAGTTTGCTCAGTTGTCATGGAGATGGCTCAGTTGTGGAGTCGAGTCATAAATTTGATGACTTTAGACTCGACTCGACAAAGTTAAAGAAGACTTGCAACTCAACTTTAACACCAATGACTCGTGACTTCACTTGGACTTGGAGCCTTTTGACTTGAAAATACTTGATACCTTCCCTCAAGCCCAAAGGTTAAAAAGTATGGTAAAGGGGAGATTGTAACCTCTGTCTCGGTACAAAGATTGGTGTCAGATGTGAATGGCCTCCTGACCTTTTCTTCTGGTTAAAAGCTCTGAAAAAACGAGTAAGTGGACATTATGTCAAGAGTATTTCATCAAACTTCTTTTGCGAGGGTCGAGAATGAACCCTCACACTCATACTGTCGTCTGTCAAAGGGAATACGATAGCCGTACCAACCTGCAGTAACGTTATTTTCACTGTGGTGATATGTGATGCTATATGTTTTGTTCACTAGGTTGTGAAGCATCATGGGGGTTCTGGTAGCCGGCCTGTTGTCGGTCCCAAGTACTGTCCTGGGGTAAACAACAATCCTGGTTACCTGTGTGAAACAGGGCACTGCTGCGGAGAGACAGGCTGCTGTACCTACTATTATGAACTCTGGTGTGAGTCAACTGACTGACTTCCTCTCCACTGTACAGTAGACGGGGTCCTGAGGCTGAGAATGTAACATTTATCATACAGTCCTGCCGGGACGCATTAAGTGAAATATCTGGATACAAACTTCAGATTTTACTTACATTGCTATTACATATTAAGAACAGGTTATAACAGTATTTTGGCTTGTCTTGTGATTGGATTTCTGCTGTATTGACTAGATTTATCCAACCAGAATATACAGACAAGCTACTGTATGTGAAAATAATCTGACCAGGAAATTCGGAGAGGGATGTCGTCCAGATCATTTCATGTCTGATTTTCAAACTAATTCAGAGATTCAATCTTGGCCAATCAGACATATTTTTGTGAGATCAGTTTTTAGTAAGATATAGTGGTGGAACTCTTTTTTAAAGTCTTACAGAACATATTTCAAAAAGAGTTTAACTGTTGTCGTATGATTTTTCTGATAGCTTATATATATTAGGTATGAATAAGCCATTTTGGGGGTTTTCCCCTGTCCCTGAACATTACCTTTCATTGTTGTTATTATGTCATTTGTTTAATTTTAACTTTACTAAAATACTGCCATGGTTAAAGATTTTAAATAAACACTAGGAGGCACCAAACAACTGTTATAGGCTAAATGTTGCAATGCTGATTGTTAGATCTTAAAAATCACTTTGACATCTGAAACTGTACATTTTTCTTGGTCATATCACGGGATCATACAACACTGGACATTTACAGATACAGTTAAGGGTACATGCTTACATTGACATTAAGGGATTGATCTGCTGCTCCTACAACTGTGGGCTACTACACTGCATTCATGAGCTGTCCTTGAATGTGCCAACTGGAAGACTTTTCAAAGTATACAGACCTATCATAAAAAATAAAAGCAGCAAATTCTTTACTGCAATGAATTACCTACTTAAAGTATGTTGGCTGGAAGTTGATATCATAGTCAAATGAATGCAAACAAAGCTAGAAAATAAATCTAAACTCTTACGGTATGCTTTGGAAAATGGCACAGTGAATGCCTCTATGTAATCTGTGTAGATCTGAGATGTAATTCAGATAACAGAACAAAATTTGAATGTTTGTTTTCATGATGATGAACGTTGGGTTCATGTTGGGTTCAATTCCTGTTTTCTGCAGGGTTCTGGCTGCTGTGGACGGTGCTGATCCTCTTCAGCTGTTTCTGTGCTTACCGCCACCGCCGGGCCAAGCTGAGGATCCAACAGCAGCAGAGACAGAGGGAGATCAATCTGATCGCCTATAACGGAGCCTGCAACTACCCTTCCTCAATGCTGGACCTCAGTATGTTTAAAATGTATTTTAATTTCACATATTTATTTTATTTTTGATTGTGTAGATCTACAGTTAGGGGAGCTGCAGAGTCTGAGAATGTTTAAAATCATGCTTGGGTCTTGAATACAGTTAAATACAGCATTTTATATCTTGAAATCAATTTTCCAGAACTTACATATATTCTGGTTTCCTTAGTGTGCTGTTTTTCTGAGGAAACAGAGCATTTTAACACATATAGATTCAGGTATGCGATGTCTGTAGTTTTGTTGATTTATTTGGATCCCCATTAGTTGTTATCTCAGCAACAACTAGTCTTTCTGCGGTCCATTTAAAAGAAATACTGAATAGTATAAGCAACAAATGCTTATCCTTACACCATACGGTACATATTATGGTCAATGCAATCATCTCCACCCATTAAGACAATAAATATATATATATATATATATATATATATATATAATTTAACAATACATAATAAAATAACGGCAACAAAAACATTAAATAATTAACGTCTTAAATAGAACATCAATCAGTAACAATTAAATAAAAGAAAAAAAATGCAATGGTGTGGCTCTGATGTGTTTTTAATAGGTTTTGGACAACAATGGAGGCCTATAGCTCAGAGGACAGGCTATATGAGGCTTTACTTGTTGATTATTTACAATAAGAAAAAAAATATAAAACTGTATCTCCAGTCTTATCCTTCAACAAGCCAAGTAGCAGACTGCACATTTGAGCTGATTTATTTTTTTACAGGTTTTCTGGCTTCCTTCAAGTTGCCCTCCTACGAGGAGGTGGCGGCGCAGCCGAGCACCCCTCCTCCACCTTACAGCTCCGTCTTCGCCCTGCAGGGAGGTGCCATGGGGGGTCCTAGCTCCTCTTACCCCCATCATCACCACCACCGCCACCCCTGCCCTCCCTATCTGGGCCCCGGCCCTGGTCCCAGTGGCCTGACTTCTTCCCAGAGCTCTGACAACTACACCAGCTGCTCCTGCGAGTCGTGCTCCCTCACCTCCCCCTCCAGTACCTCCTTCTCTGTCCAGGTGACGGACGAGACGTATGACAGCAGCCACATCTCCACGCCCAGCGAAGCAGGGGGCGACTGTGCTGTCATGCCAAGGCTTGGGGCCAACTTCACACCAACTCCTTCCCCGCCACCTCCATCACAAGTTCCACCTGATGTTATACCTGCGGTCGCTCCAGATGTCATACCCGTACAAAGACGGTCCTCGAATGGCAGTGAAGGAGTCTCGCCTCCAGCTCCACCACTCTCTCTTCCTTTACAATCTCGTCCTTCACACCCTTCTCGCCTCCCACTGTCTCCCCTCATTCTGTTATGTTCCTTCCCTCCTGGTCAAGTCCATCCTCTCGTCCTCTCAGACCCACTTGGAGCTGTGGCCGTTCAGAAAGAGAAAGAAGAAGAGGCCTCGCCTTGTGGTCCAACCCCCAGGCCCTCTCTCTCTCCCCCTAAACAGGCTCTCTTCTCCACAAATGTGGCTGTTTTCACACATTGCAACAACAAAGAGGAGCAAAAACGAGAAAAAGAAGAGGAAGAGGAGGAAGAAGACGATGATGAGGAGGATCATTTCCGGCATCGACGGCTAACGGGTGACTCGGGCATTGAGGTATGTCGCTGCCACGTGAAGAGAGAGGAGCAAGAGGAAGAGGAATTGCAGAAGGGGCATTTTGGTAAGGGAGGGAAAGAGGCAGTGAAGGAAGGGGAGAGGGCAGATGTGCTGCATGACAGCGTGGACTGTTCCCTCCGAGCGAAGGCCGCTGTTCAGTCACCACTCCTGGACGACTGCGCTGAGCAGTGTGGCCACGTCTCCTCATCCTCCAGCATCATCCAGAAGACAGGCGAGGCCATCATCAGTGTGGAGTCCTCGTAAGCTGACAGCCAGTGAGATGTAGTCAAACAAGTGGATGAAGTGAGATGTTTATGCTTGATGGCACCCTCATAGATCAAGACTAGTAGATGAAAAGTTGAATCACTGAAGAAAAGTCTTGCAGGTCTTACTGTAATGGTTACAAGCAGATGCCAGGATGAGTAATAGATCCTCTTGTTTTCTCTGTATTCAATTTCAAATGAGAAACTACAAGAGAAGCCGACACCTGAAAGTCCTATTTTGTAGTCAGTTTATTTGTGGTTTGGGAGAAGGCATATCTTTTTCTCTAAAGTGATGTAAATGCTAATGAATTGCTCTTTCTCTGTCTCCATTTTCCCACATGCTAACCAAATCCATTTTTACCAATGGCTCGGTGTCAACATCCCTACATCCTGCATCCCTCTGCCGTTTACTTTTAATCTCTCTTTTCTCTGCATGGCGCAACATTGCTAAAATAGCATTTTAGCTCTTTGAAATGAAATCCCTAATAGTCAGTGGTTCCCAGCCTGGGGTGTCAGGACCCCTCTAAAGAGTCACAAGATAAATCTGAGGGGTCATGCGATGATAACCGTATAAGAAAGAAGAAAAACATAGTCCTGTTATACGAAAGTATAAGCTCATTTTCTGATGTTTCTCTAATCTTTACTTTGTTGTCTGTGAAATTATGGATAGTTTTACCTCTGTGGGCGTTAAAGTGAAACAATCTGAGAAGCGAAAATAAATCTTTGGTGGAACTGCTCACAACATCTTGACATATGCAATGTGTGATGGGGTCACAACAATACATTTTAAGGGGTCACGCAGCAAAAAGGTTGGGAACCACTGCCTGATACAGCGTATTACTCAAATCAACCCAGGCAGCTTAATCACAACTATAAAAAACGAACAAGACTGTTTATCATTAATTGACATCTTCTTGAATTGAAACAAATTATATTCTGGGAGTATATAAAGTGAAATCACTGAACAATTCATTTACAAAAGAGCAGCTTTAACAGATTGTGTCTGGATCACGTTACATGATCTTGATTTACTTAACTTTCTAACTTTTGAAAAGGATCACAACTATTGAACACATGGTTCGGGGTTACAGGACTAACGTGTGACCTTTTTTGTTGTGGGGTGAAGTTTTGCGTTCACCAGCCTACTTCCCTCTGTTCATCAGAGGAAATAATGAGAAAAGGCAACTATTATGACTGATTCAAGAAGTGTGTGTTTTATACATTGTGTCTTATGTTGCTCCCTAAAGGAAAAGGGGTGCAAACATTGATTGAAATGTGTGGGTGGCAAAGCTTTACAATGGTTTTATGATTATACGTTCTTGTTTCAGACTGTTACATGATTATACCGTTTAATTAACTGTCTGTTTGACTCTGGATTTAATGTGTTTGAACATGTTCCTGGTTGGTCGTTGCCATTTTTTGCAAGGCAATGTAAATCTGATTCCTCCACGGATGGACTGTTGAGTTTTTACAAGGCAGAAACTTTAAGCCTAATCTCATCACTGATAATGAATGTAAAAGGTTATGCATCGCAACAAAAAAAATACACTTCAATTGTTTACGGAGAATTTTTATAGCATGATGCTCGACTGAGAAACCTCTGGAAAAGTGTCCAAAACTGCAGCAAGGTAATACAATCTGCCAGGTGTGGGCTTTGAGGAGACACTTTGACATGAAGTGCCCATTTTAATGTCTGTCTGAGTCAAGCAATGTTCGGGAAATGTCAAAGGTGTAAATGTACAAAGTGAGGGTTTAGAGTCACGGTCAGAATAATGCCTCTTTTATTATTGCTGTGGCTAAACTTGTGGTCACTTCTGAGGGTTGGACTGCGTTTCTCTCAATGTATCCTGGTTGATCCGATTTTTGTATGTAAACTAATCTCAACTGTAGTCAGTTGATGTCCAGTTGTACAGCGTCTGTCGCTAGAGAATAGTCTCTGCCTCAGTGGGTGGAGTGTGAGGTTGATACCCTTGATTGATGCTCTGTACTTCCTAGGAGTAAGTTAGTCGATCCTGGTCTTAGTAGTGGGAATAGCACACATGTACTCTCTTGTAATTAATTCTCAGTACAAAATGTGCTGAAGCATAGAACAAGATTTAGAAAGAGATAATGTCTCAAATCACATTTTTGTACATGTTTGTCTTGCTGTAACTATTATAAGACAAATGTCTCTACAGTTAATTGACTAGAAGGCACTTCATCGGGCCCTTGGCTCAGTGCAAAGCCGACTTAATTGTTTAATGCCTGAAGACAAAGCTTTCAAGTCATTTATAGTTCTGTGGACAGAAAACGTTGCCTCGGTTCACCTCAATAACACCTTCATTTGTGTTAGACAAATCATGTGTGTTTGTGTACCTTAATAGGGAGGGGAAGCAGGTTTGTGTTGCAGTTTGGGTTTGTTATGAAGGCTATCTTGACATCCTCTGATCATCTCTGTTCAAAGCTCTTTTGCAGTGACTCACAGGTGTGTCTCAGAGGTGACCGATGCTCTGACGGAGACTGTTCATCCTCTGAACATATCAACACAAAAGCCTTTCGGCTACTGTACATTTTCTGGCTAAAGAATGGACAGTTGTTATTTTGTTATTAGTTCTAGCTAATGTATGTTTATCAAAGTATATTGTGCCTAGATGAAAATAGACTTTCTGTTAGGCATTCTATAGTTTACTGCTGCTATGTGAGTGTGTGTGTGTGTGTTTTCTGTAAATTGTGTATAGTCGTACATCAAATGGGCGAACTCTTTCTAGCAGTGCTTAGCAGTCTCTTTATAAAATATACACAGTACGTAGTACATGTGAGACTTGCAAAAATAGTATTTAGCAATAGTATTCACACTTTTTTCCTTACTCTAGTTAATGCTGGTTGATAGGAAATTAACTGTTGTGAAAAAGACATTTACCTCTTTATAACTGATCCGTGAGCTGTGCTGGGCAGAGGCCCTTGATTGTACATAACACTGCATTTTAAATGCCTTTGGCTTAAGGTTTCTCCCAAGTGCAAACTCAGATTATCTGGTTTTACCTTAGCCCCACTTTGTCCCTCCCATGTGATACCATCACGTTCGGGTCACAGAGTTGAGCATCCGTGTTTCATTCTGTACCTGACGAAACAAAACAACAGTTACCGCTGTTCTGAAGGTATTTCCAGATTCCTCAAAGACTCTTCTGTCCGTTTGGATTAAAAGAAAAAAAATCATCCTTTTGCTGCATGATGTTAAAGAGTTTTAAGCCATTTCCCAAGTTGCAACTCTTTTGACTATTCCACACAAAGATGATAGCTGGAAATAACGGATGTCCTTGCTCCATTTGTACATCCTGAACCAAAAAAGTTATATTTTCTATATTGGTGTTCCTTTCTATTTTTTTTAATGTTTTCATACAAAATAATGCATTTATTTGGCCCTGAATCATATGTTACATCTTGTTCATGTAGAGGCCAAATTTTAGTTTGAAAACGTATACGCAGCATTCTGAATCTGGTCTTTATGAATTTGTAGTATCTTTTAATTTGTATTCATGATATATAATGATGTACATAGGAAATAAGGTTGGATCTTTTTTTTTTTTATCGTGCAGCGGCTGAATATTTGGTTATCCAGATGGATAGAATAGTTCTTGAGGATTCTGAAAGTGTTGTTAAATGACCTTATGGATTTTTCAAAGATCGTCAGGTATTTATTTTTCAGAAAAACAGATGTTTAGCTCTGTGACTCGAATGTAATGGTAATACACAAGAGGCACAAACAGGGGCTAGTTTTACCCCAACTCTGATTTTACATTGAAGCCAAACTGATCTGAGTTCAGTGTATATAGAACTAGTTTGATTTTCTTTTGCCTTGTCAGCAGCTAGTATGTAAAGACAAAATGCCCAAACTCTACCCTCATTGCCACTGAAGGCCAAGGCCTGATATAAGACTGTTACCTCGCTGAGTTTTGACTGCAAAGGACTGTTTACTTCTCCTTATCAAGATAGTATTTACTCTATATTTGTACTGACTTTATTTTGTAATGCCAAGAATTGAAGAATTGAAAACAAAAACAACAACAACCCCACAGAGCCCACATTGGTACGGCTGAACTCGTTTGCCAGGAAAAAAACAAAACATCAAACCGTGTAGATTCAGGATAACTCGAGACTGTTTGAAACAAAGTGTTCTCCTTTTACTCCTGCGGCTACGAGACAGCAGGATTTATAGAAGTATCTATATGTGATTGTATGTGGAATAGTTCAGATTAATATTACTACAAAATGTGGTGTTCTTTGAGGGTATCCTTGTGCAATTCTACCTGCAGCTCTTCAGTGTGTTGTGCGCATGTGTGAGAGAGTTATTGTCAGCCGTGTTGTTGTGGTGTTAAATCACTGTCGCTTATTATGAGGCCAAAGTTGACTGTTGTTGGTATTTGTTAACATGATATTTGTCAATATAAATATCCAAACATTTTTATGTCATCATGAATATCAAGTTGATTTTGTATCGTGGTGTATAGCATAGAGGTTTCTGATGCATACTCTGATGTAAAATCCAAACAATGAGATGCTCTCACATTTTTAAATATGTGTTTGGTCGCACAGATCCTGGTGCTTTTTCCAGAAGGTGGGGCTGTATTTAGGTTTCTTCCATTTGAGTTTTTTTTTTCTCATTGATGCTCATTGGGATTCTACCACGTTGGACACGGACATCTACGCTACTTTATTCAACAAAAACTGTGGATTTTGTGTCAAAATAAATGCTTACAAGTGCTACCAAATACATGTCTGCACATTTATAAACATTATACACCTCTATAGTTGTGGTTGCCTGGGGTACAAGCTATATTCTGCTTTGAAATGCAGCAAATGCACAAACTTATTTAAGCAGGGAATGAGCTATAAAAAAATAAATAAAAACACCCACTCATGAGTAGCTGTCACTGTGACTCAGGATGAATCATCAGGCTGCACTCACTCTGAAAGCTTCTTCTTTTCAGGAGAAATATGAGCAGAGCTGAAAAAGTCCAAGGATTTGCTTTCCCACTAGAAATATTTCTTATCATTACCCCAGCCAGGCAACGTGGGCAACTGCCCTGGGTCCCCCAAACTAATGTATGTAAACTGGTTTGTGCCAATTGAAAGTTTGCTTTGGAATAAGCTGCAAAATCAACTAACTTGATCAAGGACCTAAAGGTGGGTCCTGCTTTGTTACCTAATCTTAAACCCTGGCTTGGTACCTGTGTCAAAAATGTTGTTTAGAGTTTTTTTCAGCTTATATGCTGCATGTCCCTAAATTAATACGTGTTTAATCGAATTACCACACAGGAAACCAGGTAGCCCAGAAAATCTGCACAAATTGCACAGAGTGTAGAAGAAACAGGGGTTTAAAATGGGACTCATCAGCTCATTTTTGTCCCGGGGGCCTCCTGCCATGATTTTTACGAGCCTGATATGTTACTGTGCCAACTGTCATGTCACAGAGACTTTGTATTCTGAGGCAGATGAAAAGAGGAGCCAGTAGCTCCCGTGGATGGGGACAAAACACTACAGGAAATAGTAGTAGATAGTAAAATATGGATGGTGCCCCAACATTTAACTGAGCGACATATGTTTGCAGCGGTTTAAGTCAAAAGATAGATACTGCTAAATACCAAGGGCACCTGAATGCTGATTGGCCATCACCAAACTGAGCTGCACGTGTTTTCAACGCCATCTGGTGGTGTGAATTTGGATGACAACACTTCAATGTGGATTATCAGGTTTTCTCATGTACAGCAAGTTTACCTTTATGTCTCCCTTAAAATTAAGCAAAATTTGTTATTCTTATTTTTGGGCTATGTTTGTCTTTATTATATAGCAGACAGTAGTGAGCTGACAGGAAATGAGGCAGAGAGATGGGGAGTGAAATGCAACAACATACAGAAGTCCCCAACTGGATACAAACTGGGGACATCTCAGACCCCTGGGCTACCAGATCATACAAAAATGATTTATAGTTAAATAAAACAAATTCACAAAGGTGTATTGTGAGTAAGACCAATAATCAAACCAGAGCAGACAGGCCCACTGTTGATGCAAAAGCCCAGAAAGATGGATTAAGGTGAACACCCAAACAACTGTAACCAACAGTTTTCCATTCATCCAGCAGCCACTGCTTTTGCAGCAAACTCCACAAAAAAAAAAAAAAAAAAAAGCATTATAGTGCTTGAAAAGACTGTAATTGAAAGTTATGTTTGGGGTCGTTAAGCTGGCATAAATTGTGTAAAACTGCACTTGATACAACTTTAATCTTTATTAGTAAAATCTTAATTAACAAAACCAATGTACAACAGCATATGACAGCCTGAACAAAAGGAAGGAGAATTACATATCTAATATCATAATTAAATATAATCAAAATACCTCATAAACATGACAAAAAAAGTAGAATAATGAAATATATTTATATATAATAGATAGAAAAACTATTTATATATAGGGTACAGTATATAGGTATTAGATAAGTAAGTAGTCTAAATAAATAAAATGCTACAAAGACTTAACCTGATGTCAATGCGTGATTTTCACGACACCTGAGCTTTATTACTGTTACTTGCTTTAAAAGAGTCCTTGTAATTAGATAATTCTAACAAAGAAAGCTCTACATTTTGGGGATAGTTTTTATATAGCGCAGTCTATATATTACAGGAGCCTAGACTGTTTTTTCCTGCTCTGTGATTGGCCAGACTGGACCAGCACCCACCCCCTGTACTGACCACTCCCCATCCGCGTTTTCCCCACGTGACTCCGCTCGGATCGCTCCTGCAAAGTTAAAAACAGACTTATCTTGCAGGCTGTTTGTTTGAAATGCTCTCCGACTAGTTAACCTTCTGACTTTCCTCTTCAGCTTTGTTATTTTACTCTTCCCGGCCGAGAAGAGTGTGAAACCTTTGCATTTCACTCTGTAGAATTTCTGCTCTCTTTGTGATTCAATTTAATCTTTTTTGTGTTTTCTTCAGCTGATATCGTGCAGCACGAAAAAAAAAAGGTCAGGACTCCGATTTTCCCCTCCATCACGAGCCATTTGTCAAAAGACTGACACTGAACAGCTTGTTCTGCAGACGTTTGGCTCGCCGTTTTGGGGGGATTTGTTGCAGCTTGCTCGACAAGAGAAGCGTACCGTTGAGGATTTTTAATCGAGCATTTGGAGAGCGCCATGGCGACCGAAGTGGATACGTGGTCCACCGCTCCACAAGCTGACGGTGAGTGCATGAATTCAGCCTTGCTGTATGCAGTGTATTGGTGTAAAGTGTCAGAGAGCTACCGCTGGGCCTGCTGGCGTGCTCTCCCTGATCCATTGTCCCTGCATGGGATGGGCTGCAGTGCTAGCCATGTTCCACCATGTGCTCTGTTAAAACCAGACACACACACACACACTCGCACACACAGTGAGCACTGGCGCAACAATCACTGCACGCGGACGCAGCTTTGCACTTAAAACGCTGCAACTACAACCGAACTCCATTTGCATGTTCTAGCTTTTTAGGAGCTTTCATACGGTGTTTGTTGTTGACTGCTCGTACATTTAACCCTTTCACGTTTCTGATTGGACGAGGCCACAATGCTTACTTCCGCTTTGACAAGTCGTTGTTTGTACACACTAGCGCAGCTGCTGAGTGCAGTTTTATGTACACAGAGACTTGTCTTCGCAGTTCATTTTCGGTGTTAAACGACTATATGCATGAGTAAGATTGAGCTGTTCTGGTTCCTGATATATTTTTTTTTCTTGAACGCACATTATGCAGGATGTTATGGTTCCTCAATCACCTACTTGTGTGTCAACATGTTGTGTGCCAGCCTGGGTCTTTTAACCGTTATTGAGACCTAGACGCAGTGCAGATATTGTTACCCGCCCCTTTCCTGTATGAAAATATATATTTTTTTGATAATCAAATGCTTTCAGAACACAACGGATGTGTCGGTTTCATCGTTGAGAAAAGCAAAAACAGGATGCAATTTTTGATTTAACTCTGATTTTAACAATGCGGGCAGCGCCGATGTTTCACTTATAATTTCTCTGCCATGCACGCGTGTTTAATACGTACAGTGTTGGAGTAATGATTTCAATCATTGCACGGTGGCTTTTTTTTGACTGATATTTGAGCTCGTGGCACACTGGGTTCCGTGCTTTTCCTCGCTCAGCCTGGCGATGACGTCAACATGTATAGCCTACTATAAGAGCCAATAGGAGGGCCTTGCATAATCTCTGCGTTGTTGTGTATTTAAAGCTTACATAAGTAAATGTATTGTTAGCACTGTAAACAGTTATACTGTATAAAACAGAGATTGCGCATGTGTAGCAAGCATTTAACCTCGAACATTAACACCTTGATTTGTGCCTAAAAACACACATACAACTAAGGGATACACAGAGGTAATACACTGCATGCCAGACACCACATTGTATGTTACTGGTGTGTTGTGGTGTGTGTGTGAAAGCAGCCACTGCCTCAGTGCACAGACGCCTTTTCTGCATGAACTTGGCTGGCCTTTTTTTTCTCAAGGAAGGTCAGCCACGCTTGATTGAGCAGCCTCTGTTGATGAGGTGGTCACACACACTGTCAAAGACTCTATTGTCTGTGCTGGGAAAAAAAGGGGGAAAACAACTCCTCGATACATTGTGGGTCGGTCTGGACACTGAGCTCACACAACATTATGTGAAATATGTAAAACTTGCATGGTATAGGCCCACAGGGCTTAATAAACATGGATCGACCCAAATTATCAGTTACCCTGGCTTTAAAGACATCCTGTTTTTGGGGTCATAACTAGTTTATTACAGTTTATTATCAATTAATCTGCCAAATTATTGATAAATTACCAGAGCCTAAAGTAAGGTCCTAAAATGACTAGTCAGACCAGCAGCCAAAAACACCCAAAGTATTTGATTTTAAAAAGATAAATATCAGTAAAAAGTTGCGTGTTTTTTTTAGATCTAAAACCATCATGTTTGTTGAGGAGAAAGTTCTAAATTTGACAAAATAATCTCAACTCAAGGTCCACTTGCCAGCTTGTTCTGAGCTTTTATACCGCATCTTACGGCCTTAATAGGTGGAGTTAGTAGGTTAGTAGGTGGAGTTCGCTTGGTTGTCAGGTTTGTTTTGTCTATCAACTATTATTTCTACTGCATCAATTCAACACATAACAAAACACTTGACAGTTTTGCCATGATGCAGCTTTTTCCAGGAGACTATGATACTTACTTAGAAACAAAATCCTGAAAAAATAGCTGAACTTATCACGTGTTTTTAGGGAGGACACATTTTTGGTATTTTGACTCACTAAATGACAAAAATGAGAAATTAAGTTAAGACAATTAGACATGGTTCATTTTATGTAAATGGGCTGAGTGACTTGTCAAGTAATGTGTCACCACAAAAAATCAGTTTGGCCCAGGAGGGTTTTGGAGTAACACAGAGCAGGTCTGTGCTGTGAAAAGAGCCCTATAGGTGCAGATTTAAAGCCTGTGTAGAGCACCCACCCGCCAGAACATTTACATAACTCCTTGGATAAATACATGCGTTAAAAGCATCATGGAAGAAACCCACTGCCATAAATGTCAAGCGAGATCTCTTCGTGGCCTGCTGAGTACACATTATGTTATGCTCTTGTCCCCGCTTCTTTTGTTAACCCTCCTCCCCCACATACATTCATGAAAATATGTTTACACACAACATCTGTTTGCATTGAGTTCTTCAGTTTGGAAACTGAACAAACCACCACTGCAAAGTAGTGCTTTACAGTGCATCGGTGGAGGTGATTGGTTGATTATTAAAAAATTTTTTTATCAGACTCTCCTGACCGTTTATCTGAGTAGCTCTAATCTTTTGTATGCACTTTATCTGTGTTGTTGCTCTGCAGCTGTTACAGAGTATGACTCAAGAAGCACATTCAGCAAAATTGCACAAGTTTCCATTAAATGGAGTTGTTCATTTTTCGCTCTCTGCATTAATAAAACAAGACGCGTAACATTGTTTCACGTTTGGCAACACTTGTACTTTTTATTTGTGGGGTGTGTGTGGCCAGTTCCTCGGCTTCCGTTGTTACTGTTGTGTGTTTAAACACAAGTCACCATATGCACACACAAGTTTAGGCGACGTCACGTGTCTGAAGCAAGTTTTTTTTAAGTCAAATTCTGCCCGAGTCTCCTTTCATTAAATGAAATGACAGTTAAACCTCTAGGACATCCACACCCTTTTCTCCTCTGATAGATAATCACCACCGGACCACATGCAGTAGGACTGTTTTCCTTTTTTTGTCCCTGATATCATTGTGCAGATGCCTGTTTGACCTTCGAGGACATCACACATGTTTTTGCTTATGTTTTTCTGTGCGTGGGTAGACAGAGAAAGATGTCTTTAAGTAGATTTTTACCCAGTTGACCTTTTTTATTTAACCAGGATGTAAAACTGAGATTGAAACAGGGAGGAATAAAGAAAAGGAAGTGTATATAAAGGCATAGCAAGTGTTAAAACAACAAAGTTGTCCATAATGTACTGCTTCTGTCTCAGTCCTTGTGTGCAACCCTTTTGATCGTTCAAACAGACGAATCTGTTGGTCTGTGCAAGTTAGATCAACCACTGCTACCTTTTTAACTATAAACTATTTACACCAAAGTGTCATCAAAAGTTATGCTGTGTAAGTTGCTGGCAGTCTTGGGTTTGTTGCACTGTATTTCTTAAGATGCACATAGATTTATAACTCTGCTCATTTCACAAAGACTGAATCTAAATCAAAGCACTTTGTGAGGCAGTTGAGGCTTTTGACAGAAGACATGCAAAACAAATCTGTCATCTGCATAAGAACACGCTGTCTTTAAAGATTCCCTTCAGACACGTTTTAATTAAATGTTAAGTTATTCTGCTTTGAATAATAATTTGTGACATTTACTCCTCCTCCCTCCATTAAAAAAAATATAGAATGTATGAATGTGCAAATATTGTTCATTTCATAAGTTTACCAGCTGGACACAGTTTGTACGTAAACGTCTTAAACTAAGATTTTAGGTGAGCACAGAGAAACGTTCTCTGTTCAGCAGATAAATGTGAAAACAGCCTTCTAGTGTCAGACTCTGCACATCGGGTTGCACATGCAAGCGAAGTACAAATAAGCACTTTTTAGTGGAACTCGACTGTAAAAATGTTGCTGCATTTGACCGATTCTCCCAAAAATTGCAATACTGCATACCTACAGTTGCATTTACATTAACAGTTGTGAAAAGTAGGTCTGTCGCTTGGGAGGAATGTGAGAACTCTTCTCCACTGACCTCCCTCTCATTCATAAACACTGCTACTGTATGGATACCTAAAATTAAATGCCTCAACACTGCTGCTCAGGCTTGCTGGCTGTGAAAAGCTCCCACACAGCATGTAGGGCAGAGGCGAGGTCCTCTGCTGGCCTGCATCTGGCTGTGTGTTTTAAAAACTGGATTAACTGCGGGGGCGGTTTTGGAAACCATCATGACGGTGTTTTGTATTCATTTGGTTGTGCTCTGGTACGCGTGCAGGGTTAAAGACAGCAGAGTTAGTTTGTTGCTGCAGCTTTATGGGACTGTGACAGTGACACACAGACCTACCTTTTTTGTAGAGTTAACCTAAAAACAACTTCTTTACTGCTTTTCTGAGACACATGATCTCTGCCGTGTTTAAAAACTTAGTTAGCTTGGCTGCATTTTGTCGTGCTTGTTTTGCAACTCTTGTCTTGGCAAACACCCCCGACTTTTTTTTCTGCCTTCCCGTTTTTCTACTGTATTCCAATTGGCCGGTCATGTATTTGGCACACTTTGGTTAGTTCCTTATTTACTGCGCTGGCAGGCCCTGTGGCCTACATAGGAGGAGAAGGAGGAGAAGGAGGAGGAGGAGGAGGAGGAGGAGGAGGAGGAGGAGGAGGAGGAGGAGGTGACACATGGTCGGCTGTTTACAGATTTCCAAGGCCAAGGGTGTGGTGCTGCTCTTACTTCAACAGGTTAATTCAGGGAGGTGTCCCTCTTTGCTTAAAGGTGCTTCCTTTTCATTTGTTGTTCACACTCCTGAGCTGACTAACTCTGCAAAAGTCAAACATTTGAGATCTTTTGAATACTTTTGTTAAAGTAGGTTACAAGTTTATTGTTTTTTTTCCTGCTCCAGAAGTATGATAATTACACTAGTTGTAACCAGTTGCTATTTTTGCAGCACACAGGCTGCTGCTGCTTTTTAGGCTGTTAGTTTTATCTGTAGCTTGGACCCCCCCACCCCCATGTCCCCTGTGTGTTTTCTACATGCCCTGTAATCTATAAGGGCCTTAACTCCTCAAACTGTCATTTGGGGCCCGTGCATAAGGACTCTAAGTATTCATTACACCCTCAGACATTCCTCCTTCTCGTGCTTTCCTTCTCTCCTACAGCCCTGTCATGTGACCAGTCACGGACCCCAACCATGCCATATGTAGTCAGGTTCGCTCTAGCTGCTGCGGACAGATCGCGAGAAGACGGAGGAATAAAAAAAAAACTGGTGTCAGCATTTCTCCAGCATGTGTTCCCCTTTGCTCCCTCCCTCCCCCCAGGCCTGCAGGAGCACTCCAGTCCCACTTGTTGTTGTTGTTGTTGTGGTCTCTGTCTCCACACGTAGAAGAAGCAGCCCTGGCAGATTTAATAAATAGAGTATTTCCTTTACACAAAACAGAAGAATAGTATATTAACTTACCTGACACATTGACCCACCTTACGCCCGCTGAGAGAGCTGGTGAGTGTCACAAGAACGTATGTGTGAATCTGCGCTTCCATCTTCTTGTGTTACGTTCTGGGTGTTATGTGACCTTTTGGCTTGATGTGTAAAACGCACGCCGTGAGAAAGCACAGTTTTCACACCCTGAGCCGGTGTTGCTGTAGTGTAAAGGTGTTCCTGCAGTGCAGATGAATCTAAGCCTAACTATAAATTTCTAATGTCTCACTTTAGTCGTAGACTGTTGCATACAAAAACCTGGAGCCATATTTCTTCATGTACAGCAATAATATGCAAAACATTACCATGTTTTTTTTTTTTCACCAGAATGCATCCAAGGGACTTGTTTACAGACAACATGAACCTTGTTAAGTTTGCAGCCAGCCTCAGTTTGTGTCTCAGAGCTGTGCCATAAAGTTTTTTTTACTGCAGTTTTTATTAACATTGTTTCAGCAGTTGTAAAAAAAAAAGGCATACTTCTGAAATCAATTCACCAGTGTAGAAAAGGTCAAGTCTTTCTTTGAATAATCCGAAATATTATTGAGGTCATTGATATTATATGTTTTGGACACAAATGAACTAATCTCTAATACAGATTCACAGACTATCCATAGTATCAAATCTTTTGTGTGGTTTACATTCTTACTAGTATGTTTTGTTTCTGGGAATCATGTCTCTCAAGTAAACTTAAACATGTTAAGATGTACACTACATGACCAAAACTATGTGGACACTTGAACATTACGCACATACTGTATGTGACTGTTGTGACCTCTGGGAAGGCTTTCCATAAGATTTTGGAAACTGGCTGCAGGAATTTGCTCCAAATTCAGCCACAAGAGCATTAGTGAGGTCCAACACTGATGTTGGGCGATGAGGTCTGGCATTTCAGTTCATCTCAAAGGTGTTGGATGGGGTTGAGGTCATGGCTGTGTGCCGGCCAGTAAGGTTCTTCTACACCAAAAACTTCAAATGACTTTATGGAGGCGGAAGGGGTGTTCCTAAAACAGTTGCTATGGTGTTCACTTACTTTTAGCCATATAGTGTACATGACTGTCCAATAATGTATCCAGTGACTTGCGCTTGTTTTTATGGCAGTTCACTGACAAAAAGCTGTATTTCTTACAGTCTCATTGTGGCAAAATTCAAACCGCATCATTAATGGCCATCTACCGTTCTGATTTTTCTGACCACAGGGATGTTCTCTTTCGACAACAGCCTGGCAGAGGCTAACCATTCCTACAGCGGTGACGAAGACGTGCTGAATGAGGCGGAGGTGAACGGTAACTGGACGCCCCAGGAGAAAGCGCTCCATGAGGCGCGGCTCAAAGCCAAAGCCAAGCGCCGCCTGCGCAAGTCCTCATCCCGCAACTCCACCAGTGAGTCCTTCTCTGAGTCAGGAGATTTGGCAGGAAGTGACCCACACAGTCCAAAGGGCAAAGTCAACACCAATGACCGCAAATCCAGGACGGGCAAAGGCAGAGGCCTGCCAAAAAAAGGTACGTTTGAGCTACATTGGTGTATTTCTGCTTTTTTTTGTTTGTTTTTTAGAAGCTGCCACAGACCTTTTTACATCAACAGAGAAGGGGAGCAGCGCCAGGCGCCGTGCCCGGCTGCTGCTTTGAGGCGGAGAGGAACATTTTCTGTAGCCCAAGAAAGTTGAAGACCAGTTAACAACAATGACTATACAGGGTTTTGGTGTACATAAAGGGCTGACGAGTTATACCAGAAGTACTACCAGATTGGAAATGGAAAAACCACGGATAGAAACATTTGTTAGCTTTTCTGGACAATTTCTTGTGTCTGTGATCTGTGCACATGTGCTGATTGTTGACAGAAGCAATAAGATTGGTTGCAAATGTATTGCATGATCTGATTTTCATTAGCTGCACCAAATGGCGATGGCTTTAGCACATAATTATAATGGTGAACACGCCTTCATGGTTTGTCTGCTGGCTGTCTGGCTGTCTCCAGGTGGGGCAGGTGGTAAAGGAGTTTGGGGGGCTGCTGGGATGGTTTATGAAGATGAGGAGCCTGATGTGCGGGACCCCAACTATGACGAATCTGCTCAGGTGAGTGAGAACAGCAGACTTGTCTCTGTTTGTTTGGATTTTGGACTGTTCAGAGATTAATAGGCATATTTATCTGAAAACAGTTAAAACGTGAGACCTTGGGTTGATTGTGATGTTTGGGCATTGTACGTCTTTATTAGACCGATGGCAAGAGAGAGATGACAGGAAATGAGGGCAGAGAGAGATGGGAAATGACATGCAACAAAGGTCCCGACAGGATGTGAATGGGGGGCGTTGTGGCTCATGGTTGTCACCTTAACCCCTAAGCCACCATGGCGCCCTGGGTTTGTGCTATTAGTTGTACAAAATTTACATTTAACATGACAAGCTAAGCTGTCTGTGAGTAAATATAATACTTTGACTTTTTTTCCTTTGGACTTTCTGTTATTTTTATTCAATTTATTCAATTCAAACTATTAGTTTAAACCATTGTGAAATCGTATTTTGCCACACAGTCCACAAAGTGTGTACATTTTGACAATCATTAAAAAAGGGCTTAAACCAACAATTATTTTTCAATGTTGATTAATCTGCCCGTTATTTTCTTGATTTAATTGATTGATTAATTATGTAGTCAAGAGGGAATTCCACAATTTTATTCCAAGGTGATGTCCTCAAATTGCTTGTTTTGTCCATCCCAGAGTTCAAAACCCAAAGATATTTGACATTTGTGCCCGAAAAATGGCTTAACGATGAATAGTTTGTCAAAATAGTTGCAGTTGATTGATTAATAGTAGTTTTCTGTCGACCAACGAATCGATTAATCATTTCAAAACTATATGATTAAAGGGAGTTTTTGTCTTTCTTTTGCACCGTGGAAGTTACCCCTTTACTTTCTTTATTTTTGTCTGCATTACCTGTGCGTCAGCAGTCTGTGCGCACATACTCCGAACTGTTTTTGCCACCGATGAAAGAGCAGCACCAGCAGAGGTTAGTTTATCACAGTTTTTGTTGGTCTGACCTGTTGTGCGGAGCAGCTTTTTGTTCCAAAGAGGCCCACTGATCAAAGCCGTGGCGTATTGAATGACGCCTTTTTATTTCTTGTGTCAAACAAACGTGCTGATGTCGGAAGGGCTGCTGCTGAAAAACACTGAATATAAAAGAGGCTTTGCTCTGTTAACAAGATAATGATTGTCCATACTCAGCCAACAAGCATATGCACTCTTGCATCACTAATGAATCACACAGTGTGTTGCTTTCATGTGATGGATTGTTATATCTTGGATGGCATAAGATCAAAGAACATTTTTTGCAACTTTATACTTGATTATTAATCTATTGGGAAATTCTGTTTCATATCTCAAAGTCCACATGATTTGGCCAAAGCTCATTTAAAACACTCCTGCTCACATGATTTTGATCCAGGTGGCTCTGTCCCATGACAATCAACACAATTTTCGTTCTTTAACCCCGTTACCAAGCAAATGCTCTATGTGATGCAGAAGGCCAAGTTTGTTTGTCCCCTTTTATGGTCACGCTGACTGAATGCAGAGTGGGAATGGAGCTTCTGTCAGTGAGAAGTTGATAACGGTTTGGGAACGGCTCTGGAAAGTGAGCGTGATTCGGCCTTGAATGATGTAGGAGTGTGTTGGAAAGATGTCAGTGTGTTAACAGGGAACTGGGTCAGTCACTGTCGCCTAGTGCTTGCTCATGGTGGGAAAAGAGTACGGTAGACCTGCTCTATATGACAAGAGCCATGAGAAGAAAAATCCACGGGGCATGTGCAGACTGTGCCCTTTTGAATCAGACTGATTGACGGATCACCTGATAAAGGATTTCTCAATGGTACAGGTCATCCTGTTCCTGGGAAAATGACAATGTAAAAATGATTTCTATGGAAACTCTAACATGCATGAGAATGCCTCCTTCGACCAATCCTTGGCTAAAGTATCATTGGCCTCCATGTTGAGACAAAAAATAAAGATCCTTTGCAGAAACGTTGAATATGGGTTCATTCTTTTGCCTGTACTTATTGTTTTGGTTCTCTGTCACCTTCTATGGTCAACAATCACTTCATGCAACATGAGCAGGAAGCAGGAAAGTGAATCACCATTTTGGACTTTTGGCTACAATCCTTCTTTATACTGATATTTGTTTTCCTGTTATATGAAGTTGGGCTTATCAGAAGAGGTCAAGACAATAGAGTTATTTTTTTATGCTCAAAATTTTACAGGACATTAAAATGGGAGCCAGCTTTTCTCTTTAAAAAGCCAAAGTAGTTATTCTCCTTTTTATAGTTTGTAAGTCTATAATCTATTCAGTCTGTGCTGAGGTCATTTTCTTAACGCCTACTGTTGTTCTCCAGGTCAAACAAAACCTGAAAAGTTAGTTGGACTGGTTTAGACTGACATTCTTGGCATTCACTAATGCAAGCGTTGAAACAAAGTTACATTATCACAGAAGGATAGAACAGGGACAGATAACACTGGCTTTTTTAAAGAAATCTCAGTGATATTGATCTCAGATTATTTTACCATGTTATAACTTTTCACACCTTGAAGTAAATTGCAATCATTGATAGCAATCATTCAGTCAGGTTGTAGTGATTAAATTTCAATGGACAATGCTGAGATAAAGATGTGAAATGCTAGATACTGGACAGTGTAAAGTAGAGGAATATATTATTATATATGCAATAATGAATGTACGTCCACTTTGTTGTGCGTATTTGTGTATATGGATGGATTTTCTTGATTAATAATGTGTTTGTTCTTGCGCAGGGGGACACAGTTTATGCAACAGTAGTGCCTGAGGTAGATGAGAAGGAACTGGAAAAAATGGTCAACCCAATTGTACAGGAGTACTTTGAACATGGAGACACAAAAGAGGTCCAGGTAAACAAATTCAAATGAAGCGTTTCCTCTTCCCTTCACTCAATGCATGATTGCATGTTTAGAGAATAAATCGATGCATGAGCCAAGTAATGGAGAGCTTGTATGCATAGATCATTTGATGAGTAACAGTACTGGTTAGAAATTGTATAGTTCTGTAAACTCCATATGTTCTACAGTTTACACTTAACATCATGTACACTGATTCAGAATTGATGCATTGACTCCACAAGTGTCTTTTATTTTCTTCTTTGTCCTGCCTCCCGTCAGATGTTGCTGAAGGGCCTCAACCTGGGCCCGCATAAGTACGAGTTCTCCTCCCTGGCCGTGTCCCTGTCCCTCGAAGGCAAGGCCAGCCACAGAGAGCTGACCTCCCGCCTGCTGTCTGATCTGTCGGGCAAGCTGCTGTCACAAAGTGACATGGCCCGCGCCTTCGACAAGATCCTCAAAGAGCTGCCAGACCTCATACTGGACACACCCGAGGCTCCTCAGGTAGACCTTTATATGCGGTGGGGAGAATGACAGGCAGAGCCACCGATTTCTGTTTGTGAATTTGTGTTGTGTGCATAAGGAGCTCATAAAAGGGTGGAGACAAACTACACTAAAAGATTAGATATGACGCAACATGCAGTCAGTTGTTTAGTTTTTTAGTTTTAGTACTTTTCTTTACACCCTTGCCGCATTTTTGTAACTTACACAAATCAAGAATGTGTGACAATAGTTGTGATGGTTATCAAGAGGCAAAAGATCACTTGCATACTAAATAATCATCTGTGTTGAGTGTCTGTTATAATTGCCCCAAAGTTTAGTTCAGTCACTCAGTCTGGTTTGGTAAATCAGTCCAAATGGCCAAGTTATGTTTGTAACATAGATATAAAGGGTGATTCACATTTTTTCGGAGCAGTCGAATTGATTCTGTAATTGTTCAAAGAAAAGATCCCTCTTTAGTTATGGGGATCAAACTTTCTAGCTTGATTCAGGAAGAAATGCTCCCCTTATTTACTGAAAGTACTATTAAAAAATATTTAATGAAGTTGCACTTTATCTACATTTTGTCATATTACTGTAAAAAAATATGTGATGTGTAGATATCCTTTTGTAAAAGATGTTTTGTCTAATGTCTCTCAGATGTTAGGCCAGTTTATAGCCAGAGCCATAGCGGACCACATCCTCCCCATGTCTTTCCTGGACTGTTACAAGGGCAAAGTGGACTGTGAGCATGCCAGGTGAGCCAAGACAAGCAACATTAAAATGCAGCTACGGTCGCTTCTTCTGCAAAGAATCAACCTTAAATACAAGAGTTGTTTGATTTCTTAAGCCTCTTTAGAGTCATCAAGGTGAATTTGTCAAGTTAATTTTTACGGTAAGATAAGCAAAAAGTTCATTTACAGATGTGTGTTGAACTTCTACTTTTCACCTTTTTTAAGGGGAACAGATGTCGTCCTCTCCTGTTTATCAGATAATGTTTAATAGAATAAATTATCTATGTTGTGGTGCTATCTTGGTATTATTGGACCTCCATGCTCACTCTAGCCTTGCTTTTCAAACAAACTAGACTTAATGTGCATAATATATTCCTGTGCAAAACAATCATATATTTTGGTTGTGTTTTTATTTTTCTCCCAGAGTGGCTTTAGACCGTGCTGCGGTGCTGCTGACCATGAAGAGGGAGATGGTTCGTCTAGATAATGTGTGGGGTGTGGGTGGAGGCCTGAGACCTGTCAAACATCTCATCAAAGAGGTAAACTCAGGCCAAACAACAAGAATATTTCACATTTTAAAGACACAATAAACTGATAAGTCCTTTCCATATGCAAAATCTTTTAATAAATAACACCTGAAGTCAGAGTGTTTGTATTGATGAGCTCTGCTCCTTTATTGACATTATGTAACCTAAACAGAAGGCAGAAATTCATGCTGGGTAGAGAGCCGCAGGCCATCGCTCTGCTATGTTGCTGTGTCAGCAGAGCACTTTCCTCCCTGGGAATTGGAAAAACGAGGGCAACGGAGGGATTGACACAGATGCACACCCTAGCCTTTAACTGAAATACAGATTCCACACGCGCACACACGCACGCTGTTCATGCACGCACTTACACCCCACGTGCTCTCAGCTTTGTCTTTGTTTACAATTATTGTTCCATGATCTGGATTCTCCGGAATCTTTCGTGCTAATGTGGGTGTGGATTGCGTGGGAGTTTCAAGTGCACATCTTGTAAATTGGAAGTTATGCAACATTTTAAAAGATTTTGTGCATGTTTAGTAATGGGAGAGTGGTCTGTCAGTGTGTTCTCAGTCATATAGCATTGTGTAAGCCTCAGACCCTCGGGCTCCCCTGTCCAGTTTTGATTTCCTGCCTGGCTGTGTGCAGCCTCAGGGGGAACGCACGGGGCTGCAGGAGGCACAAGGCCTCTTTCACTTGCTGCTCTCACTCTCTTTCTGATTCACTCTGTTGTTGTGCTTTCACTTGCAGCCTCTTCCAATCCTTTTCAATTTCTTGGTCCTCTCCTCTGTCACCGCCTGTCCACATTACATCCCCTTATGCTGTTTTTTTTGCATATTCCCCCAGCTCAGTGCATTAGAGCCAGAGTTGACTCACAAGTGTTGGTTTAGCTTTGAGGGTTTTAAACTTGTTGCATCAATCACACTCCCCTCAAATCTCAAGTGGTATGACTAATTGTTCCACAAATAAATGTTTAGCAAAATGGTTTATGCGTGTGCAGCTCAGCAGTGAGAGTGACATAATCAAACAATACTAACAAATGAAGCAGAGACTAAAATATTCAAGCACAGCTCCAAACAGGAAGAGAATGTATTTTTTTCTAACCGACATGGAGTTGTCAGGTACGTCAGACATGTGTGTCAAGTCTTATTTCCCAAGGAAGTCAGGTTATTGCTGGAGTAAATCCCCCATCTATAGTGGCTTGATGAAATACTTTTTAGAGACGGGTACTGTCAAGTGGTATTGAGCTCTGTCTGTATTCAGTCCTGTGAATTCATCCCTGTGAAGACAAAGGTATTAAGGTTTTACAACAACTGTAAATTGGCAATATCCAGGGTCTGTTCAGAAAAAGATTTGTCCTAGATAAAGGCTGGGGAACAAAAAGGGTGGAAAATAAAATTACCCGTACTTTAACATGGACAATTCAGCAAAATTTACATTTCCACAGTATTATTCCATCAATAGTCATAACATAATCATCGCACATTTGACAGGTTTTACAGGCAGAATAACCCCGTCCAGTGACTAGTTGCAGGTCTTATTTATTGCAGCTGTATTTGATGCAGTTTGCACACAGAAATCTCCACAACAAAGACAAAATAATTTAATTGTGTGTCTCTTTGTTCCAGATGAACCTCCTGCTCAAAGAGTACCTGATATCAGGTGATGTGTCGGAGGCAGAGCGCTGTCTGCGAGACCTGGAAGTCCCACACTTCCACCATGAGCTGGTCTATGAGGTATTAAAGACTTGATATTATTGTGTCAGTCTTTGTTTGGTTTGGTTTGGTTTTATTCTGTCATAAAACAGCCTGCACATAACACAATTTTCCACATATTCACAGAGAAAACAAACAAAAGCACAGATTCAAACCAATGTAAAACACTGATGTGCAGAAACACAAATCGAACAAAATAAAAAACTGTAAACAGCATGTGTGTTATGCATAAAATTGAAGCATGACACATGGATATAAACCGTCTCAAGTAAAATATTTGCAGAGATAATGTCAAACATGTTGTCAGAATTTTATGTCAGATATCTCGATGTTCTCCCCACGTTATGACAACAAGATGCAAGTTCAAAAATCAGCACAGTGAACCTTTTGTAAAGTATTTTCTCTTCCTGGTGCCCAGTCAAGTGAACTGCAGAGGAAAACTGTTCATTTCTGTTTTCTGCCAAGGACAGTGTGTGTCTGGCAGAGACGATCTCTCATTCGCACTACATGTATTAACAGAGCTCAGTCCAAATCAATCAATCCAAAATGGTGAAGCACATTGCATAACAAGGAACTGTCTATCCTCCATACAAAGACAATCGCTCAGTGATTGTTATGTACATATATGTATATATTTGCGATGGTTCTAATTTAAGTAAAGAAACTTTCCTCTGTGTGACGTCTCCTTTTGTAAATAAAAACAGGTGATGATGAATCGGTTGCCAAATGTCCGAGTTGTGTACACCGTGTACTGTTGAGTAGCCTGGTGCTGTTTGTTCTACATGTGCAGCACATTCAGAAAGTATTCACCCAGCTGGACTTTTTCTGCCATTTCTCTTATCAGATTTGTATTATCTACAAATAACCCCAAATTAAAAATAAGAAACTGTTTTGTTTTTTTTTGTTTTTTTTTTTAATATATATGTTTGTAAGTGTTCAACTACCTGCACCTTCTTGCATGTATAAAATAATGGCAAATGGCAAACACTGCCACCATGTGGGGAAATGTGCAGCTTGCACATCTCTCATCACCACTTATTGATTCTACGGATCTTTGACTTTATTATTAGATGATTAGATGGTGGCAGCACACTCCTTTTTCTTACACATATTAAATGTTGTCATTATAATTTTTCAGGCTATAGTGATGGTGCTGGAGTCGAAAGGAGACACTGCCAGTCATATGATGATAAAGCTGCTGCAGTCCTTCTGGAAAACTGGCCTCATCACTGTGGATCAGATGAACAGGGTCGGTGCCTTTTTTTATGTTCTAGTTTTTAGCCAAATTGAAGTATCTTTCGCTACAAAAGACATGATTTTAACAATATATTATATGACAATTTATGTGCATTTAACCTTGTAGTCATCCATTTTATATGCTATTTTCCATGTAGGGTTTCCAGCGCGTCTATAATGAGCTCCCTGAAATCAACCTTGATGTGCCACATGCCCACTCTATCATGGAGACCTTTGTGGACCTCTGCTACCAGGAGTCTGTCATCACCAAACAGCTGAGGGATGCCTGTCCCTCCAGGTTAGTTGGCCATTAATAAGCATATGAAAACATTTGTGTTTTCCTTTTTTATATCTCATAATTAAATCATTCTTAAAGCCTGGCGTTTTATGTTTTTCTTATTGGCAACAAATCCCATGAAAAGACCAAAACCAACAATGTGTTAGTGTCTCTCTCAATACTTTCTGACTTCCCTACCATGTCTGTGGTCCTCAGCCACAAACCCACTTGTTCCTGCTTAAAATTTAAAGCTTTAAAATGTAACGTTTTTAATATAGACTCTGTAATTTCCTTAAACTGTAGTTTTTAGCAAGCGTTACTTCAACAGGAGTAAATTGTGCATTTTGGGGACTACTTTCAGCTGTGGATATATACACATTTTGGGGCACTAGCAAGTATTAATGGCAGCAGGATGGTGTATGTGGTATTGACTCAAAATAAACTACAGTGCCCATGTTTGTGGTAATGAAGGATAATGTCTCCCAGTGCAACAGTGTGGCCCACTGATGTGTTTTTAATAGTTTTTGGACAACAATGGAGCTCTACGGCACAGAGAAATAAGCTATATCAGACTTTCACTACACTAACAGTACTTGTTATTAGGATAGATTCATTTTTGGTTTTATTATTTTCACAGGATTTGTTGACGATAAGAAAAAATATAAAATATAACCATCCTTAACCCTTTAATATTGTACGGCTCATACTAAAATTACACTAACCTGTCTCTCAAACTCTATCTTGTCCACTAGAGGGCGGAAGCGTTTTGTAAGCGAAGGAGATGGAGGAGTGATCAAGAACTAATCTGGAAGAAGAAGAGCAGCAGGAGGAGGAGGAGGGGGGGGTGTCTACAGGTTCTTACACCCTGCTCCCGCTCCAGCATGTTTTCCCTGAAAGCGGGAACGCTGGCAGTCTAAAGTTTCCATGTTCCTCTCTTGATAATGTTGTCATCACACAAACCAGCGTTGACGTTCGGTGAAAGTAGACTGAAGAGTGGCCCGGGTGTTCAGTTCCCTTCATCTTGTTAATCACTGTTTTTGACAATTTGTTTTGTAAGAATATTCTTTATTTCTGGGATTGATGCGCCCATCTTGTCTCAGTTTTGTACCTGCTTCTCAAGAATAATTCAAGTCAGAGCGGCAGAAAGACGGGTGGACAGGCCGAGGAGTGTGAGAGATGAATTTGGGCTGTTTAGTTTCCTGCTTTGCTTCAACTGTTGCCACGTCTGTATTTTTTTCCCTTCATGTAATGTGCTATAAATGGGGGGGAAAAAGCACTTAAAAGACAGAGCATACTGTACAGTCAGTGAGCACTTAGTAAATTAGCTCAACAGCAAGGATCTATACCTTTTTTTTATTTTCTGCCACAAATGATTTGAAATTATTTCAAGGACAACATGCGTTGTACCTTCTGGTTCAAGTGGTTCTATTGATCCTTTATGAACAGGGTTCTTTTGTTCTTTTTGTTTTTTTCTTTGCATCTCGGTCTCTGAGGCCAAATGTTCACTTTGTAAAGCACCGCAGTCAAAGCAAGAAGTGTTTTGCCACTGTTTGGGTGTTTATTTGAAACTTGCATTAGGGCAAATATACTTTTGAAGCCCTTTTTGAAAAATAAGAATAAATTGCAGTTAATGTTTGTAAAAAAAAAAAAAAATAATAATAATAATAATAATTAAACAGCAATATTTTGAGCACTCTGACTTTGCTCTTTGCTTGCAATTAATGAATCTACAGCTCAAATGGTCAGCAATGGATTCTGGACAGGTACCCTTAACAATATAAAGCCAAACCTTCTGTACAGAGCAGAATTAATCTGGAAATTGTCTTTAAACTTCAAAATCTGTTTATGTCTGTGAAATGGCAACCCCAGCTTTGCTTGGAAGACGATTTGTTAAACATATTCAGACTTTTCTGCCAGTGTCTAACAGTTTTACATGTTGACCAAAGATGTGGCAAATAAA
This sequence comes from Macquaria ambigua, assembly GCA_008360985.2. NCBI lineage: Eukaryota > Metazoa > Chordata > Actinopteri > Centrarchiformes > Percichthyidae > Macquaria > Macquaria ambigua. The sequence continues at coordinate 263,395 of VMKM01000413.1, read as the reverse complement.
TATATTTCATTCATTAAAAAGCAACAAAATTGAGTTTCTGTAATTCTTTTGTTTGTTCATGCCAGCAGTATTGATGAAAGAGTAACCAGGAGTAAGTGATTGGGCAAGCGTAGATGTAGCCTACATTCATCACATTTCTTGATCAGTCATCAGTTGTGATCCTCCTTATCTCATCTCCAGTCTTTCTGTACGACTAATGGTCAGAGTAGGTGTAAAAAATGTTAACTTAAACCTGTAACTGAGAAGCAGTTTGAGGCCAAAGGTTGAATTTTTTTTTTTCTCTCTCTCTGACTCTTGAGCCCATTTATGGTACAGCAGAGATACCAGGCTATGTGTCTTCATAGCACAGCTTTATTATGCTTTCAGTGTAAATAACTGGTTGAGGGAAATTATGTTAAATGGTTCATATTTGGAAATTGGGGATGTAATTCACAGGACACACCCATTCATGCATGCGGCTGTCCACTGTCAGATATAGGCTATAATGTTTTGTATTCCTACAGTCATCTTTGTACTATTGATTTATTTTGGATCAGCAAACTGTTCACAACACACTCCCCTACACAAGCAGTTCATATTATATATTTCAATAAAATGACATATTTCCCTCTACGGTGTCATATTTGCATTTTTTTCTTATGTCAGTAGTTTGATAGTTATTTTGTTTAGTAGTATGATTTATTTTTCTTTATTACACATAAACATACAATCAGCTTGCAGACAACATCTTTGTACAAACTAAGATTCCAATGTGTAAAGGAATACAATACATTAAATAAGAAAATGAAATATGAAAATGTAAATGAAAAATATTAAATATATATATATAAACTTCAATAAAAGTCAGTGTAGCTTAATCAGGGGCTACTGTTTAGTAGTATGATGAGCAAGCGACGAGGTAATTGATGACGTCACACACATACACTAGGGAGCGGAGTACACGTCAGTCGAAACGAGTAGTAACCAGGAAGTGGCTAGTAAGCTAGCAACGGATAATGAGCAGCTGAGACTGATATTTTGACAGGTCTGTAACCATTTGCTCAATGAACATTAAGCTAGACCTACAAATTGGCCTCGTATTCTGTTAGCTGCGGACTAATTAAAGCCAAATTTTATTGCGACAGCCGGTGGGTTTCGCTCAAACTAACGTTAGCATTACGATACTACCAACGTTAGCGAGTAGCGTGCAGCCTGCAGGCAACGTTGCATTGCCGGGGCATAGTGGCGAGTTACCAACTGAATGTGTTCTGGGTTAGATAGGTGTCGGTGGACGCTTCTTAAATTGGAGACAACTTGGTATAGAAGCTGAGTTTAATTTATGAAATGGTCGGCGCCGTAATAACGCCTTTTCTGCCATCATACAGCATGCAAGGTTAACCTAGCTAGACCGCTTTTTTAGCCTGAGATGACGTGAACTTAACGTACGTTGCAGGAGGCTCCTACAAGACTCACAACAGGAAGGATAAGGACGATTTTTATAAGAGATGTTATAATTATGGCCAGATTCTGTACTGTATATACTCTAGTAATAATAGGATTTTCCGCTGCTTTGGTTAATGAAAAAACACACTCCTTTGTGAGTTTATGTACATAACGTCTAATATAACAGTACTTCAATGAAAGTTATAATGTGTTTTTGTTGCAGCTGTTTTAGAGAGGTGCTGATTCAATTGCATGGTCATTTTGGAGGCTGCAATTTGTGAAATTGATCGAGTTATACTGGGAGGTGTTTCTTGTCCACCCTATTTATATCAATAATGGTAGACTAAATGTTGAAATATACTCCCTGTATATTGCAATACAATTGAACACTTACGTTGAATAAACACCTCTCTAAAACAGTTTCAACAAAACCTAAACATTATAACCCTCATGAAGGTAGGATTTCTTGCAGGACTGTTGTATTAGAGTGCATTAGTTTTAGTTTGGTGCACCTAATAAACTGGCAACTGACTAAACTATAGTTTACAATGCAAATAGCAAAGGTATAAAACATGTAATACATGTAAATTGGTGTTTTTGTTAGATATTTGCCCTTTTGTGAGAACTGTGTAGCCTAGACTCTGCCCCCACTTGTTCTTTGCTTGTTTGTTTAAAAGTAAATCATCTAGACCTCTGTGTACTTAAGAATTTTTATTTAATGCGGTAGTCTCACAATTACAGTCAGAAAACCACACAGCCAGCACACAAGAAAGTCAAGTCAGTTTTATTTATGTTTGTATTATTTATTTATATAGGCCAAAAGCACACATCACAAACAGTGCTTTATAATCTGTACAGTGTATAACACCCCCTACCCTTAGATCTTTTATTCAGATAAGGAGTTTTTCTCTATCCAATAAGAAAGAGAAATATCAGAAACAACATTCACTCAGTTACCAGTTTATTAGTTACACCCAGCTAAAACTAATGCAGTCTGATACAACAGTCCTGCAATAAATCCTACATTCATGAGGCTTTAATGTTCAGCCTTTGGTGAAACTGTTTTGATTAAACTCTAGCGTCAGTTTGGAGGCTGTAGTTCATATTTCGATGTTTCTAATATCTAGTCTACCTGAGAGAGAGGGTGGACTAAATACGTGAAACACGTCCCAGCCTCCAAAATGACCATCAAGATGAATCAACACTTCTCTAAACAATTTCAACAAAAACAGAACATTTATAACCTTAATTAAAATGGAATTTATTGCCAGTCTGTTGCATTAGTTGCAATAGTTTAAGCTAGGTGTAACTAATAAACTCGCAGCTAAACGTATATTTCAGCTGAGTAGTGTAAGTCAGACAATCAATAATCAAGTGACATATATTTACAAAATGGTTGGTTTGTTCAGTTACCTTTCAGTTTCCTTGATATAGTTACACACAGAATGAGTCAATTAGTTAATCAAAATATCTTCCTCCCTCCTCCTCTTGTCTTCAGCTTCAGAAGGGCAGGATGGGCAGGCAGAGGAAGAGGGTGGTGACCGGTGAAGCTGCTCCCCCTCCAAGGAAAGATGAGAAGCCCTCCGCATTTCACCGGAAAGAGAAGAAAAAGAAAGTTGATATTGGCAAAGTCTTCATCAACATCTCCATTGGCCTTTGCATATTCAGCCTGATCTGGTTCTTTTATGCCCTCTACATGCGGTCCACCCTGGCCAAACGGGTGGTGACCCTGCACCCATCACCTCCTGTCCTGGATGTCAATAGCAGCAGTGCCAAGGTTTCCCCGGAGAGGTTCTGGGGCTCATACAGACCTCAGGTCTACTTTGGCATGAAAAACAGGAGTCCCCGGTCGATTGTGACAGGTAGGCAGACGCCGCCCGAGTCGAGCTTAAGCTGCGGAGTACATTTGTGGCGGATCAGTTAAAGGGAAAATCCAAACCAAAGTAACTTTTTCATGAAATATTGTACAGATCACATTCAATTTGTGAATCTTTTTCACGTGAGAGGCTGAGACCTGTGTGATACTGACAGAATCACATATCACAATATACAATATGTGACAGATTATCTTGATATACGGTAGACAATACAATACTGTGTCACTATTTTGGATTTGTTGGCTATGATGACGAAGCATGTTGAGAAGCATTGTTCACTCAGATTAACGCGAATGAGTTTAAAAGATCAAAACCATTTTTACCTCTTAAACCCCCACTGATTCTGTGCAATACACAGTTTTATTTCAAATTGCATCTAGCAGAGATCCTAAAGTTACTAAAGATATTAAATATATCAGGCTGAATTCTGGGGAAATGTATATACAGTGAAGCATAATACATCTAAAACATTTCCATTTTATGGAATGGTGCAGCCATAACAAACATGGGAGTCATAGGTTTGAATATTTCAATCAGTGTAAACATCATATAGCTTTAATGAATTGGAATAAGTTGATACAAAATATATACGATACTGTCAGACAGTGTCCAATCTAAAAGCTACTTAAAGAGAAATAAAAGGGGAAAACTGGATGTTCACTATATAACCAAAATCCAAAAGAATAGAATATCTAATCACAACATTATGCTAATAGAACAATTACAAAAAATGTACATACAGAGCCAGTTTTCTGTTTTGTCTTTACTGTCAAAATCACACTAAAACACGTCTCAAGTCATTGGAATACCACAATGTAAATTCTGTTTAAGGGTGGATTTTCCTTTTAATATTTAATTGTTTGCTTTTACAAAATATTTGCTTTGTTGCATTAATCAAATCTTCTTGTTTCTTGTTTAATTGCACTAAATCAGGGACAGAGTGGGAAACAAGCCCAGGCACTTATCAAATTCAAGTAAATTCTGGCCACAGTTGCTAGGACTGTTTACCCTGTCAGCCAATTTGGATGACCAATATTGTTAATTAGTTGACGGCTGAAAGTGCACTACATTTTCCAATGTTGAGTAACAGATAATTAAGCACTGCTGTTCTCACAACACAGTTGGCTGGTAGCATGGCGCATGTAGCCAGTGAGTTTTGGGACTTACCTTTTATATAAAACTGTTGACTAGTTATTTTCCAAATACTAACTTTGTGTGTCCTTTGTGCTGTACATATGTATTTACTTTGATTGTTATATCTCCCCAGGCATGATGTGGATGCGTCAGTTTTCTGACATGGATGTAAACCTGAGGCATACTTGTGAGCAAGGGGATCGCTTGCAAGGCTATGGCTGGCTGATGCATGATGGGATCACCTTTGGCGTCCAGGAAATCCGAGACAACGATTTCACACTAACCATGGAGTTTGTCAAGAGGATGGGAGGGGATCACGGAGGAGACTGGACCTGGAGGATCACTGCCAAGCAGCATGTGAGTTTTCAGCCTTATGTGCAGATGTTCCCTCACATGACCCAAATATATTTTGCGTGGTAAACATTTACCAAGCAATTGCAGTTATTGCTTACGTTGAATGATTTATGTTTGAAGTGTTTTTTTTTTTGTTTTTACCCACCAGAGCTCTGCCCCCCAGGCGCCAGTCATCTCCCTGATGATTTACGCAGCAGCAGACACACAGGGCTCACTGGAGGCGCACGTTGAGGAGAGAAACCGCCTCGCATCCATCACTGGTTTCTCAGAGGAGCTTGGAAACTTTAAGATCACCTTCCGAAAGCCAGTTACCGGGGAATTATCCAGTGCCAAATATGCCAGGTAAATTCATGAATACAGGAGTGAATAGTTAAGTCAGCAGCTGTTTCAAAAGAGAGTGATTGTGGACAAGGAAGCTGGAGGGAACACACTGTAGAATGACTGAGAGTGCTCAGTTTTATCAAGATTAAACATATGCAGGAAAGAAAATTGACAATTATTATTGACCCAAAAGGCTTTGGTTAAATAAATCATTTCTTAAATGAACATGATATAGTTATGTTTTGCAATAATAATCCAAATAGTTCAGTTAATCAGTGAGTGTAAATGAGCCATATGAAGATAAACCTCCATAGAAAGGTGAGAAGATGTCATCATATAGCAGCGATGAACAGTGGCCATTTAAACTGCATAAGAGTAAAAGATCCATGCATAAAAAATGCTTGATTTAAAGTCTGAGGATCGGGGTGCCCCGGTAGCTCACCTGGTGGAGCGTACACCATTATGGCTGAGTCCTTATCGCAGCGGCCTGGGTTCAGTTCCAGCCCTTTGCTGCATGTCATCCGCACTCTCTCTGTCCCGCCTTTCTGTCTCTCTTCAGCTGTCGCTGAATAATAAAGGCAATAATGCCCCAAAAAATATATTGAAGTGTGATGAATCACCAAATCTTTTATAGAAGAAAAGCACTATTTGTATGATGAAGTTTGAAGTCTGTTGCACTTTTCTTGATTCTCAGCTTCAGATGTGTAGTCTTTAGATGATACTCAGTAGTAATGTCATGTTGCACTGTAGCGTGACCCTACATTACTACTGGGGTAAAAAGAAAATCCAACCGCTAGATGGCAGCAAAAGCAGGATTTTCAGCCTTTGTTTCATTAATTTGTTAATCCGAAAACACATGGGAGGAATTAGGTTTTCGTAATTCTGAAAGTTTTCCGAACATTGTGATATAAACTATAGCAGGATATATACTATATATAACGTTTGAAAAGCCAAAGAAAAGCAGATTCTTTCCGTAAGGGAGCACAGCTGTCATTTAATTAGTGAAGGTGTTTATCCACCTTCAGAAAGAACAGTCAGTATTTTTTGTATTGAGTGGATCAGGACTCTCTGCTAGCAACGCTCACAGGGAGCAACAATATTTCACACTTTCATGAGGGCAAGAGAAGACCAGCATAGCAAAATAGAAAGGTACAGTATACACTGATAGAAATGAATTGTTTGAATTATGATTTACTGTAGGAAGATTGATGATAGTGGGAGTGTAAGTGGGAGCTTAAAGTTTGAATTTACTGTGACAGGTTGCTGAACCTCTGAGTCACCTGTACAATATGAGACTGCAAAGGCTTACACCATGTTCAAGGTTTTGACACAGTGTGCTAAGGGTTCACAAACATAGCTAGTGCAGTTGAGATCACTTGTGTATCAGTGACTGACTATGAACTACATTGTGTGACTGCTTTGATTTCATAGATTTTGAAAACACAGGGCAGTTAACAGTAGTTCCTTGTCTTTTCAGTTACAATTACCTTCAGACTGTCTCTCCTGGCTTGGAGAAGCTGACTGACATTGTGAAGCACAGTCTGAACCGCAGGTTTGTCTACAGCTCTCCTTCTGGCGAGAAGAGGCATTACATAGCTGTAGACACCTACAAGCCCCCCCACCATCAAAACCAACAGAAACCCGCTGACACGAGGAAAGACAGCGACTTTGTCGTTCACCAGGTGACCGTCCAGACGCCATTCCAGATTGAAGTTCTGTTTGAGTCTGGGAGCTTCCACAACCGTCCCAACCAACTTGTGGGCTCCGTTATGACTCAGGAGCTGGAGAAGAGGAAAGCTGAGTTTGACGCAAAGTTTGAGAAGACCTTTGGGCTTGAGAGAAAAGGTTTTAGTCAGGCACAAATTAAGTTTGGCAAGGCAGCGCTCAGCAACATGTTGGGTGGAATGGGCTACTTCTATGGCCAGTCAGTGGTACAGTCAGTCTACAATGAATACCCGCTCCTGTACCCCGAAGGTGCTTTATTCACTGCCGTACCATCACGCTCTTTCTTTCCCAGAGGATTCCTTTGGGATGAGGGCTTTCACCAGCTGCTGCTGAGCAAGTGGGATCCCCAAGTGACAAGGGAGGCTATTGCCCACTGGATAGACCTGATCAATATAGAGGGCTGGATCCCCCGTGAGCAGATCCTGGGAGACGAGGCTCGCAGTAAAGTCCCAGCTGAGTTTGTAGTTCAGCGTAACGAGAATGCCAACCCACCTACTCTTTTCTTAGCTCTTCAGGAACTTATTGAACAGCTCTCTTCAAATCCAGAGAAGGTGTCCTCTCAGCCGACCTTGCCTTTGCTCCGACGGCTCTTCCCCAGACTGAAAACCTGGTTTGAATGGTACAACACCACACAGACAGGGCCCCTAGCAAACTCTTACCGCTGGCGTGGACGTGACAAGGACACTAATCTTTTCCTGAATCCCAAGACCTTGACTTCTGGGCTGGATGACTACCCTCGGGCCTCACACCCATCAGCAGATGAGCGCCATGTGGATTTACACTGCTGGATGGCCTTGGCCTCAGGCATCATGGCAAGTATAGCCCGGCTTCTAGACGAGCCCCATCAGGACTATGAACTCTCCCACCGAGTGCTCACAGACAACAACCTGCTGAATGAGCTCCACTGGTCAGAACAACTTCGTGCTTTCAGTGACTTTGGCAACCACACCCAGGCTGTGTCCTTGCAGCAGGAGAAGGTGTACGTGCCTCCCGGACAACCTCGTCATCAGTTCCCTGTGGCACGCCTTGTGCGCTCAGTCCGCCGGGCCCCCAAGCTGCAGTATGTTAATGCTTTGGGTTATGTTAGCTTGTTCCCTTTCTTACTGCAGATTCTTACACCGGACTCACCCAAACTAGAACATATCTTCCGTGACATGAGAGACTCCAATAAGCTGTGGACGCCCTACGGCCTGCGTTCACTCTCTAAGGCTGATCCACTGTATATGAAGCGAAACACAGAACACGACGCCCCCTACTGGAGGGGACCGATATGGATAAATATCAACTACTTGGCAGTCAGAGCCCTTCACCACTATAGTAACACAGAAGGACCATACCAAGAGAAGGCAGCTGCTCTTTATGAGGAACTCAGGACTAACATTATCAATAATGTTTATAGACAGTATGTTGAAACAGGGTATATCTGGGAACAGTACAATGACAGCACTGGCAGGGGCCAAGGAAGCCACCCTTTCACTGGCTGGTCAGCCCTGACACTATTAATGATGGCTGAACAGTACTGATACTGTAGATTTCATCTCATGTTTTCTAAGATATTGGCCTTCATTTATCTGGATGTGATTGAAACAACATGATCAGGTGTTAATATATAGTATTATGTCTTGTCTGGTTGATGAAACTCTACTAGCGATTGATTCAGCTGAAAAATAGGCATTTATGATCACATTTAACCTTTAATTGAAATAACAGGTTTCACACAGTTGCTCTCTGAAGGGCAATTTCAAAGTTTAAGTGGTGCTACCATGTCTTTGCTGTATGTGGAGCCAAGCACTGTCTAGTGCTTCAGTTATATACTTAAGATGCATTTAGAAAACCCTTAATGAACTCATATCCCTCACAGCTACAGACAGATGCAACTTTATTGCTTCCAACTGAAGTGTTTTAATATGAAAAATCAAGACAGGTGATTACAGTATTTGTCATATAATATGCAGGAAACTGCTGGTTCACCTCTCTGAGGGAGGGTTCATGCTTACACACTATATGTGTGATGTTTATGAACAACTGTTATCAGATGTGTCAGTTTATATCTGGGAAAATAAGTGCATTAATGAGCAAGTTGTGCATTCACTGGACAAATGAGGGCCATTATTCTGTATTGTGCCATTTCTCTTTTTAATCATATGTCCTCAGTTCTCTGTCTTAATGATGGGTCATTTTGATATTTAATTGTTTGATCACAGTCTTTCAAAACAAAGAAAGTTCTACACATTCTTGCTCAACATTTCTAAAAATACTGCTAAAAGCAGCCTTATTTTCTATACACAGCCCGTGGTTTGACTGGCAGGGAATACAACTTTGACTGTGATGGTGGTTTTGTTTTGTTAAAAACAATAAATGATCGAAATAACTTTTTTGTCATACTGTACTTTTTTGCTCATGTTGGTGTGTTACCTCCATTGATAAAAGCAAATTAATTATTGAATTTAAGCCTATATGTACAATCTCTGCTTGAAATGCAATAGACAAAAGATGACCTTCTACTTCTGTCCTTACATTATAATTTGAGCTTGGTTTTTATGGCTCAGACCCTGACACTCCTTTACACTGGGTGCTTGTAATTAAAACTCACTACTCGTGAGTTGCTGCGGATCAAAGAATCAGCTGAGTATTTCACAAATAAAACGGACAACTTCGTAGTCTTTCTTTGCAAACACAACTGATTCATTCTTGACCTTAATTAAAATAATGTAAAACAGCTGTGACTTAATATTACTACTGATTCACACAATGTGTAAACATAATTAAATGTATTAATGCAACTTAGTGCCAGCAGCTGTTGGTTTCTCCATGTTATAGTACATACATGTACAATAAATGCACAGCAGTGTGATCCATAGTTTTGAACATGCGCACATTTTATATCTTGGATAGTAAGTATAATCTTGAAATAGTGAAGTTGCTCTCATTGCCAGTAGAAGAAATCCCACCACAACACTTTTTTTTCTCTTTCCAATACTTAATATATTTAATGAACGTTAGTACAGTGGAGAGCCAGTGTATTTTAACCTCATACTCAGTGTGTATCTTTAACAGTAGGAATTTGATTGATTTGTTGCGATATTACTAAGCAGCCAAAATTCTTACCTGCCTCCAGTTCCAGTTATAACTGTCATTGTTGTGTTAAGTATTGAAATTACAGGATCTTTTTCTTCAGCTTGCAGTTAATACCTCCTCAGTACAGATGTCAGTCAAAGCAGACAGTAGCTTGAAACACACTGTGACCTTAAGTACAGCAGCCGTGTCCTCTTTCTTTTGTCAGGCACATTCGAAGGCCTCTGGCTGACGTCAATCTGCTTTTTTGCTTGGTTTCCATGGAGCGCAGTTGCTGTGAGGGCTAGGTGCTTAATTAGCTAAAATCAAAAGGCATGCAGAGTGCATAGATGGCAAACTCTTTTCACTCCTTGACATATGCTGGTATACATTCACACACCGGGGCATACAGTGGCAATGTTCTTATTAATACTTTGACACCAAATATAAAACGTGAGAGCACTGATACAGGCTCTCAGTCTGTGTGCATGACCACTGGGTTCCAACCTCTAGACTTTTGTGAATCCTTTGAATGGGCTAGATGTGTAGTTGTATAGTTGAAGGCTTAGCATGGTGCATTAAGGTTGCATGGCTAAAAATAGTGCCTCTATCAGTTAGCAGAACAGCAGATAGGCTGTGAAGCCACAGATTGGAAACACATTTATTAGAAGCTACAGCATGTCCCTCAGTTTTTCTCCTCATGAAAACGGTAGATACTGTAAATTAACAGCAACACGAATGAGCATTGTAAGTTAGTACCTGTGTGCATCTTGAAAAGGGTTTCAAATTCATCTTTTAGCATTTTTTCAACATTGTGAAACGTTCAGTTGACTGAATCGTTATGAGTTTAGATCTCAAAAACGAGCATATGATGTATCAATGTGCAATGATTGCCTTCGGGCTCAGTCGTGGGAGACAAGCTCATCATTTGACCCTTTGACCTGTTAACGCAAAGCACGGTATCAAGGGATTTGGACACAGATGAGCCATATCCTCTGCCTTTTCGCTGTTTCTCTCAGAGGAAATGGATTCCACATCCCCTCAATACGACTACAGTCGAAAATGCATTTATTTCTTTGAAGAGTGCGGACAATCTGTGTGACTAAAGCACTCACTGCGCAATCCATCCCCCTCACCCAAGACCCTTTTTTCACAGTGAGATGGGATAATAGCCAAACAGCATCAGAGCTAACTAATGTGACTGCATAATAAACAGATGAGTCAGGGAGTATTCATTTGCATATCATCCCAACCTTATCAGAGCGTCTATATAGTGAATATTTTGTGATTGCCTACTGCCAATGAATTGGCTAGGGAGTGCAGTGAACATGGAGTGAATGCGGTGTCCAAATGGCCCTTGCTCAGTATTGAAATAGAATATTTTTATGATGGAAATCATTATACATCTGCAGAGTAATTATAAAGTTGTCTAATAGTTGCTGGAAATACCCCCCTTGTGGCACTGACTGCTGTATTGAATGTAATTACTGGGAACTTATGCTAGAGGGAGCTAATTAATAAGGCATTTGTGAGTGGAAAAGAGGCTTTTTGAATACAGCTTAGCTATCATTTTACTTACAATGGAGAGCTACTTAGAATTAAAGCAGTATAAGTGGATAATTATGCTAATGGCTCAATTTGGATTGAAGATATGGTGGCAGGCTGTATTTCTAGGTGATCACTGCTCCTGCATTACAGTGCTCTCACACAGGTTTTCGGTGCGTATGTGGGCTTGTATGTTCATATCAACTCACTGGAGATGTCAGATGTTTTGTCCTGAGGCCATATGATAATGTGTGTGTGTGTGTGTGTGTGTGTGTGTGTGTGTGTGTACTCCTCTGACACAACTTTTTTTTTGCCTCCCATACAAATAAACAAGACTTTCAGGCAAACTGGCTATGAACTTCTGCTTCTTGTGACGTATGCATGTTTTTCTGTCTTTGTGTATTCCTCAGGCCTCATGGCGATGAACTGTTTAATGTGTCAATTGTCATTAGCTGACTCCATGTTAATGTTGTTCGCGGAACTCCGGCTTTGACATCACTGCCCTCCCAGGACAGTCTAACGGTGTTTGTTCTCCCTGACATCAAAACAGTAAGCCTTCCTCCCTCTATTTAATTCAGTCGCCTTCAGCATCATCGTCCACACTGACCTAATTGCTGTTTATACTTAATGCCTTTCTTTAAAATACCCTGCAGGATCCAGCATCTCCAGCTCTCTGTACCCTGCCTTTGCCCCCCAGAAGCTTGCTGTTGAGCACCAAACTTGCCTCAGCCAACATAGGTCTATGTATGTTATGTAAGGCCCACTATAAATAGGTTCACCCGGGATCTTTTGTCTTTACCTGATTCGCTCTTAGCCCAACAGTATTTATTTCTGGAGAGAGCTGTGGAAGCTAGTGCAATGTAGAGCTGGCCGTTTCCATAGTTACTTTTGTTAGCTGCAAGCTCTTAACATTCTTCATCTGTTTCCTCACATGTCTGCTGTTAGCTATTTGTTTAAATCTGTTTGCATTGCATGCTCCCGTAATGACTATGTGCATCAATAAAGCAGTGATGGAAACAATGCTTTCTAATTATTAACATTCATATCTTTTCATACACCTTGTGGTGTCAATGGATTGGGGGAAAGAGCAACAAATAGAAATCAGTGTGGGTGCAGATGAGTCAGAGACTAGAATATGTAGACGTATTAACTTCTGTTGGTCAAAAGTACATGCAATTAGTCCCATGTTGCATGCTAATGATTTTGTGTAGTAGATGTTATTGAGCCTCAGTCTAAGGGGATTATTGTTGTATCTGGTAAAGCAAAAATTGCATTTAGTGTGAAATTGCATATTTACTGCACTTTATTTACTGTTATTTAACATACTATCAGTTATCTGGTAGTGAAGGCAGTTTTTAGTTTGAATCAAACATTTTCAGTTGGTTGTGGAGATGTTGTAATTAAAAGAAAATATGAAAATTCACTGTTCTGTTTCATGGATTTCTCTTGAAAATGTCCAAGCAGTTAGGTAACAGCAGGTACAGTAGTTGGATCAGGCCCAAGAATTGGACTGTCAGAGTGCTGCGAGCATGGATCCAGCAGAGGAGAGGGCAAGGTGGGAGCCATGCGAGTGCAATGTGTGTGGAGGAGTCTGGGGGCATGGTTAAAGAAACACTGGGGCATTCCGCAATCATGATTGGAGAGCTGAATATGATTCTCACCCATCCCTGTTGTAGAACCAAAGAGTACAGGCGGCTGGGGACCAAAGTGGGCGAGTGCGAAAGTATTTTTGGATCGCACGGGAAACCTGCCACACCAACAGCAGCAGCAGCATCGGGGCCTGGTACCGGGCTTCCCTAACCCACTCCCACTCTCAGAGGAAGAGCAGGAGAGAGATGTTCCTTCAAAAGAAGAACCACGCTTCCGCTGCTTTTATTTTTCTTATTTGTGCTATTTTTCTTTCAATTGCCCAGTGTTTGAATGATGATGTAGTATATATAACTATGCAGAGCCCAACATGACAGAGAGAGAGAGAGAGAGGGAGAGAAAATAACGAACTTGGCAGCTGAGGCGAGTATCTTGTATTTATAGAAAGTCGTGTTTCCGGCAGAGGTTTCTGTGGTTTTAGCACTCCCAATCCATTTTTGCGGTGTCTTACAGGCCCTATTGTATCCAGGTTTAGATTGAAGATGTTCCCTCATCTAGCGCCTTGGGGGGAGATTTGGCTGTGAGACATGTCAGAATGTGATTTGGGGGAGGCAGATGGATTTCTCCAGCTCTTGTGCAACCCTGGCTTTCGTAGGATTGCTCCAAAAAATCTGCTTTGCATCCACAAACTTTAAAAGGCATTAGTCAAAAGTACAACACAGCACTTGAGGCTGAATGTAAATACGTGCACTGTATGATATATATGCATTTCATTACTATATGGATGGAGGCAAAGCTGTAGAGTATTTTTTAATTTTTTTTAATCTCAGGTTTTATGCATTTGTCTTGTAGATCCAGCACAGTATTTCCTGTATAACCTCTCCAGATCATGGTAGGTTTTAAGTGCTTTTTTATTTCAAACAGCAATGGCAGCCTCTGCATCTCAGTGGATTTCCTGGTATGGATCAGGTTCTTCTATTATTTACTCTCAAACAGTGTGGGTTGCATAGTTGGTTGACAGAATGCCAAGGCATTGAGACTTTGAGGAGCTACTGTACATCAAGTGAGACATATTTCATTTTGATGTAAAAATTATAAGTGTTGTAATTCAGTCGAGTAGTAATTCAATTCAATTCTTATGGTCTTGAGACAAACGTGGGTCTGAGAAAATGTGAAAAAAAAACGGTGGAGCTGTACTGTCCACTAAATTTAGAATTCCCTTTGCAAATCCATAGATGAACAGAAACTGGCTACTGATTTTCAGTAACGGGTGAAAGTCCTCCACTTATCTGATTCGGCTTACACCAGAATTACAATGTGCTATTCAGAACAAAAGTAATAATGATATCAAATGATAACAAATTATGACAGTGATTCTGGTCTCTGGCTGGGACATGAGGTCATGGTCTCAAGCTCATGGGGAGTTGAAAATATAAATTCTAAAACTAACATGGACAGAACCCAAATTAGATGTAATACGATCCATTATGCTTTTCGTTTTTGTCAATAGCTTGACTGCTGCACAGTTGTGCAAAATCAACAACATGCCACAGCTTGTAGATTCCTTAGATGTGAATCAGCTTTGTCTGAAGCAGCATGTAGTATCTTGTTAATGCTTTTATTTTTATATGTTTGTGAATATGGTTCATAAATGCTCAATACAGCAAGAGACAACCGAGTTTGTCTGTATTACTGGGTTGGGTTAGCTTAGTGTTGCGAGCGTAGCAGCTTTTTTTCTGCACTAAACACTAATGAACACTGAAGAATATCATCAAAAGTTAAAATGAGAAAATATAGAACAGACATTACTGTCCACCCAATCCTTCATCTTCCAGGCAGCGATCTCAGAGGGCAGTCACTCCTCACTGCCTCTTCAACTGTATCAGGCACCCACCTGCAAGCAAACTCCCACACCCTGTCCAGGAGAGAACCTGAAAATAACACGGCCAGGGGGTTACATATACAGTATGAAGAAAAATATTTACCTTTCCCTGGGGCACAAAGCTTTCACTTCAGTTATGAAAGTAATATTAGGGACCACACACAAAATCAATAAAGCTGGAGTAATGTAGTCAACAATTTAATCAACAGAGAGTGAAAATTGTTCTGTTTGACAGTTTAAATGCAAGTCTGAGTAGGTCTGTAGTTGTCAGGACATTATATTTTTAAGCATGTACTGACTACAGTACAGACTAAACTACTGTACTTATACAGGATTTATTCTATTTTAAATGAGCTGTGTTTTTGCTGTACAGGAGCATTTTTAGCCATGCTAACGGCTCTAGGGATGGCAATGTCGGTGTGCTGGTCAGCTGCTCCACCACTTTGGTCAGTCCGGACTGAAATATTGGATGGATTACCATGAAATTTTGTGCAGACATTCATAGTGCCCAGAGGATAAAGCATACTGACTTGGTGATCCTCTGACTTTTCCTCTAGCACCACCAGCAGGTGACATTTTTGGCTTTTACTGAAATATCTTGACAACTGTTGGATGCATTGCTATGAAGTTTTGTACAGACATTTATGGTCCCTAGACGATGGATCCTAATGACTTTCCCCTGACTTTTCCTCTAGCGCCATCAGGTCAAAATTTCAATATGTCGAATATTTTAGTTTATGCCCAAATATCAGCCAAACTAACGACATTCCCACCAGCCTCAGCTGTACTTTGTGTTAATGGCTAATTAGCAAATGTTTGCGTGCTAACATGCTAAACTAAGATGGTGAACATGGTATAAACATTATACCTGCTCAACATCAGCATGTTATCATTGTCATTGTGAGCATGTTAGCATGTAGCTTATAGCACAGTAACAGTGCCGCTAGCATGGCTGTAGACTCTTGGTCTTGTTTAAATATGCATTAAGATGTATATGCATTATATTCATAGTGGTAGCATATGCGCATGGGCAATTTATGGTTAATTTGGTTAATAAAATAACTAAGTAATTAAGTCATATAATAGATAGAAAGATAGATAGATGTAGACAGACAAATTGATACATTGGCTAAATTAGAAAGACATACTACAAGTTGAGCCTATTTTAGGTCAAGACTATATTAAAGCATGTTCAACTTGAGCTTCACTGAAATGATCCATTCAGTAGAAGTGCCAAGATATCCTTTCATTAAAGAAATGTTTCATCTTCTTTCCATGGCCAGTACTCTGAACCTCTTTTGAAGTCAATATCCTTGTTAAAACATGGAAGCAACTTTGTGTTGCTCTATATTCTTTCTCAACCTACCACACCGTTCCCTAAGAAACAGGAGCATTTTGTCTCACAGTGCTAAGATGCAAGGGAATGAAACAAAGGCTTTCATTTAACTTTCACAGCTATGGAGTTACCCCTGCGCTATAATGTCAGTAAGTGCTAACATTACATAAATCCATTACTTAGTCCCTGTGCTGTGGCATTTTATGGAGGAGAGAGGTTAGCCACACTGCAGTTATCATAACAGCATCCCGTGATCTGAACTCTGTGTGATCAGATTGGTTTTAATAGACTCTGGATTACTTGGAGGCAGTTCCTCAAAGCCAAACATCTCTGTGCCTAGAATTAGAGTGCACATCTGAGGTGAAAACGATTTGTTCAGGAGAATGTCACTGCTGCAACGAAAGAGCTTATACGCTATTATCATACACTACCTTAAAAAGATGACAGGGCAGCGACTCAGAGATCCTTTGATACATTTTCCATCGCTCAGTATTGAAGGAGATAACATAAAATTTGAGTAGTCTAGTATAAGCAGGCTGTGTATTATGTCTAATAGGCTCTCTGCATTTGTGCTGCAGTAGACACAATATATTTAATTCCATATTGCCCACAAGCTTTTTTATCTTCAGTTAATCTTGTCCATAACAAAGCACACTTGGATACTATTCAAATGGCCTGAGCTCTGAGCTCACAGGAGCCCTTTCATTACAGTTTTAAAAACAAATCCTTTGGTTAGTGTTAAAATGCATGTAGTGGTGTGAAGGTAAGATTTTCTGCTCTAGCTTTGATCCATCTATCTTATACAGCTGTGGTTTCAAACATTCTTGCTTGTGTACAGCCATGGGAACTTTGTCACAGGTTGCTGTCAATAAAGGCCTCACAAGGGGTCGCAAGATTGTTGGAGCAAGACATTTTCAAAAGCAAGATTTTGCTACACAAAATTATGTTTATTTATCTTATATCCTTTTCTCCTGCATTTTTCTTATATACCGAATATAATTATTATATATATATATATAATATATAAATATATAATATTTATTTGTCTTACCTCGACAATCTTGTGACCCCCTGTGAGGGTACCAACAATCAGGTTGGGACCCACCAGTGGTGGATGAAGTATTCAGATCATTTGCTTAAATAAAAGTAGCAATCCCACACTATAAAAAAAAGAAAAAACGCTCCATTGCAAGTAAAAGTCCTGCAGTCAAACATTTTCAAGTATTAGCAACAACATGTACTTAAAGCATCAAAAGTAAAACTATTCATTATGCAAAATGGCTCCTGTCAGTGTTATATTATATCAATATATTGTGATATTTCATATATTTTCATCCAAGCAGCACTTTAATGTTGTAGCTGGTCAAGGTGGAGATACTTTTAACGGCTTTATGTAGGTTTTTTAATCTATAAAAATGCTGCATCTTTTACAAGATGATCACATGTTCAGTGTGTAAAATCTCAATGTAAAAAGTAACTATTAACTAAAGCTGTCAAATAAATGTAGTGGAATAAAAGTACAATATTTCCCTCTGAAATATGGAATAGAGGTATATATAAGTAGCAAGAAAATATACATGAACCTCATAATTGTACTTGAGTAACTAGTTACCTTCTTGGAACCACTGTTACACAGGTTACAGTTAGTGTATATCACCACTAAAATATACATTTTTAGGAGCTGTCTGTGGATTGCATCTTTATCACAAAGGAATAAAACGTCTTTGTATAGCCAAACGACTCAAAACATCCCATAAATGTGATGATTGTATGGTGCCTTTGCATTTTGCTAATATAGTATAATAATACTGCTTGAACCACAGTGTCACGGCTCATTGTATCAACAGGATAATTACGATTCTGTTGATCATTCTTATAGAAAGAAATGTACCACAGGATTAATGCAAAATCATGGTGTTAGTAGTGACTTAAAATTTCCCATATGATTGGATTGATTTTATGCAAAAGAATGCCATTCACATGAATACAGTACCACAGCAACCGTTGAGTGTAAAGTGAAAAGTGTTTGTGTGCTGCTGGTTCATGAGTGATTACACGGCTGAATGCCACACCGTCGCTATCCATGGTCCTGAACCTCCAACCGGTGCCAGAGGTCTGCTGCAGACTGCAACGTCCTATAAAAGAGTATCGACTTTTTGTAATAGGAAGTGTGACCACGGAGGGCACCCAGCAACAGATGCGAAACAGAAAAAAAAAGCTTTGGGGGTTGAAATGTCATGTGAACAGTTGGGTTCAACCACTGAACACCTCAGGGGTGTTATCGACTCCCTTCAATGCTTTTAAAGGCCAAGGGTTCGTTTAGACTGGGCTTTGCAGTTATTCGCCCTGATGGTGTAAGCGACTGCAATTTCCAGGGACCACACGAGAGGCAGTGAATTTGTGAAAGTAAATCTAAGCTGTGGACTGCAGGGAAGAGTTGTTCAGTTGAACTGCTGGAAAACATCTAGTCCATGAAGTCTGGCATAGAAATGAGTTGCACTATTTATCTTTAAAATGAAGTAGTAAACTAGTTTTTCCTTATATTCAAAGATAATCTGGCATATTTAGGAGAATATCTTATTATCTGTTATCTGTTCAAATTGTTTAATTAGTTGTCCTTTAGTGTGTTGCTTTAAACTCAAACATTTCTGTCTCACTTCATTACATTTTGTTACATTTACATTGGCTTCATGTAAGTTATTACATGTCCTTGAATTGCACAGGACAACAATGATGGCTGTCAGGTCTACAAAGAGCATGGAGGTAGTCCTGCCTGTCAAGCAAAATATACACAACCTCTTTGAAATGTGTACTGCTATGACAGTTCTTTAGTTATCTGTCGTGTGTTGCTTTAGTTTGTTGAGTTTGAACTCATTGTAGACTTCTTCAATGAACGCAGGCCTAGTGTTCTAGTTATAGAATGCCTACAGTGCTTTAATAGCTTATAATAAATTATATAAAATTATACATTTTCATAGCTGCTAAGTGGTTAAACATATTGTGGAACAAACCTGGAGCAAATATTTTGCTGTTTTGTGAAATGGTTTCCCAAAAAAAGTGTCTTTGACCCATGATCTGTATCCTGAGTAAGTCTATGCAATTCATGGGATATTAAATCCATTATAGCCTATATATGTGTGTTGTAGAATATGATAAGATTAAACATAAAATATTTCTGTATATATAATTTCTGATTTCCCTACTCTTACTTCAACATTGTAGTACTTAAGACTCCCTGAGAGTATATCTATCACATTACTCGTTACGTTTCCTTCCCATTACACCCCTTTAATTGGCGGCTGCATGCCCTCTTACCACCAAAAACTGGAATATCCCTCCTGTGAGTGATCAAGTCAGTTAAACAGCGCCGGTGTCCACTTTTCTACCGTGTTTTATCTCTCATACCATGAGAGGACGGTCAAAACTAATCGGCGGATGGTGGAGGTACCTACGCCGTTTGAGATATTTCCCCTCCAGTGTGTGCTGGAGGGTGATCACAGGAGAAACGACTTCATCTTTTAAAGACTGGCTTCCCTTTAATATTCTTTTAATTGAAATGATAAATCGTTACTGTGAAAAGAAATACCATCATTGCAACGTTTTACCACCCAACACTGGTCGCCACTTGTTGCAACGTCAGACTCCATCGCTCCACTATGGGAGGAGGGAGGATTAGAAAAAAAAAGGGGGGGGGGGGGACTCCGTCACATCCTCTGTCCATATATGGGCATGAAGTTTACACGCAGCGGGGAATCCTCTCACTGGAGCTGATGAATGGGGAGGAGGGCCGAGGGAGCTGCCAAAGTGTATATAAGGAGAGAGAGGGGAAGTCGCTGATGTGAAATCCACAGCAAGCAAATACCTACCGAGGAGCAGAGACGAAAAGGAATACCTTTAATTGCTTTTTACACCTTTTGACACAGACCTCTTTGGATCATTTGTTGAAAACCATCAAAAGGGGGGTTGAAAGAAAACAGTCATCTGCATAATTTGTTTTGCATTTTCCCCTTTTACCTTTTCCCTGGGAGAGACGGACTTCTAAGTGCATCATTATGTTGAACAATATGGATTTGAATGCGAAAGATTCCTTTTACCCTCAGTTTGAGAATTGCAACAGTTCTTCCCTGGGAATGGAAAACAGCGTGCGGAAAGATAACCAGGAGGTGTATGTCGATGCAGAGCGGGGGGTACCTGCCCAGTTTGGCCACGGTGAGTTCGCATCTTTGCACAGTCGATTAAAATGTGCATGCATGAGAATTTAAATGTGTTAAATATGAACACCACGGGGAATAGATCACTCTTTCCGTGCAGTCGTGTATATCAAGGCATCTTATCCAGGCATTCCTGTGCCAAAATACGCATGAATGTTTATGTAACGCTGATTTTCCTCCTCGTTTAATTTGCACTGATTCTCAAATATAAAACACTCGCGCTGACAAAGTTTTCTCTCATTCTAATTTAACAGAAGGAACCCCTGCAACCCTCAAAACCGAAGCTTCCAACTCGGAATTTGCTTTTAACCCCTGCGAGTGCCCAAAAGACACCTACACCCCCTCCTCGCTCGCCTACTCTGGCAGTTTCTATGTTGAGGCATCTCAGGGAGCGCCGTGCAGCACCGAAACACTTCTCAATATGATCACTGAGATCGTGGGTATATCTACGCTGCCACTTTCAGAAGTGCAACACAGCGGCAGCAGTCGGGGAACTTATCCATCGCCTGCGCCGATGGACAGCAGCAATGGCAATTTTGGAGACCCCGGCGTCAAGAGGCAATCCTACACCTGCTCCGGACCTTCTCCCCCTGTATACTCTCCAGACCAGACGTGCCCGAGGTATGCTGATGATCAGGCCGGCAGCCAGGCCCAAGACCCGTCCACTTCCCAACTGAGCTTCGGCTCCTCTCAAGGTCCAAACCAGAAGAAGGATGAACCAAAGTCAGAGGCTGCTTCTTTCCCTGTCGTGGTCAAGAATGAGTTTGAAAGCAGCTGCTACGAGTGGGGAACATTTAACAAGTCTGACTGTTTGGAGACCAGTTTCCAGACAGAAACCTTCCCGATGTCAAGCGATTTCCCCCCTGACCAGCAAATGGATGTTAAGGAACTTTTAGACACGTTCCCCCCAATTTGTCCCAACCCAGAGATGGAGTTTAAAGTGGAGGGAGGTATCAAACAGGAACCGTGTTTCTCTGACACCTGTTCTCAGAGCTACTCCAGCCCCCTGTACAATAATTACCTCCCACCACCTCCGATGGGCCTCTCCTCTAACCTGAAACCATTCCCCGAGCCTCCACAGCCATCTAATCAGTGTGATTCCTTATACACATCACCAGCGTTACCGAGCACCATAGACTCCATCCTGTACTCTTCCTTGTTGCCAGATTCTTTTGCCCAAAGTTACACCACTCGTGCGACGAAGCCCCCCAGGGCCAGGAAGAGCCCCGCCGCCTCTCACGGCCCAGCCAAAGAGAAACCCTTCGCCTGCCCCATGGAGAGCTGCGACCGGCGCTTCTCTCGCTCGGATGAGCTCAACCGGCACATCCGCATCCACACGGGCCACAAACCTTTCCAGTGCCGCATCTGTTTGCGCAGTTTCAGCCGTAGCGATCACCTTACCACCCACACCAGGACTCACACCGGAGAGAAGCCGTTTTCCTGCGACGTCTGCGGCAAACGGTTCGCCCGGAGCGACGAGAGGAAACGGCACGGACGCGTACACCTGAAACAGAAGGAGAAAATGGAAATAAAGCCACAGGTGACCACCGGCGCATGGCCATTCACTCTTCCCGAGGGAATTTGAAGACACGGCCATGCGTCCACACATACAATATTAGGATCTTTCCGTCTTGGAAGATAAGCCAGCTGACTACAAGTTGATGTCTGACTTGGGTTGACTGGTATAATCCAATGCCTGACGCAAGAGGTTTTTGCGAATATTGCAGTTTTTGAGGAGCAGAAAGGGAGAAAGAGGTCTGCTTCGGCCTTATTGCCTGCTGCTGATGCTGCTGACTTTATGCAAAGACGCATACGTTGTAAAAGTCGGTAAACAGATC
This sequence comes from Macquaria ambigua, assembly GCA_008360985.2. Classification (NCBI taxonomy): domain Eukaryota; kingdom Metazoa; phylum Chordata; class Actinopteri; order Centrarchiformes; family Percichthyidae; genus Macquaria; species Macquaria ambigua. The sequence goes on along the minus strand of VMKM01000413.1, from coordinate 241,109 downwards.
AACAGTGACTTGTTGCTGTTACTGTCAGTAGAGCCAAACCTCTCTGCTGCGGCATTGCATGACTGCTGTTCAGCACCTCTTCATCTGGACAGCTCCAACCTCCATCGCCTTTGAGCCTGGAAGGATTGCACTTACAGATTATTAATATCTCCATTTAAGATTCTTATTTTCTGCTTTTAGCATTCTTAGAGCAATGGTTTGGACTATATGTTTCTTAAAATGCATGTTTATGTCAGTGTTTTCTTTTTCCTTTAACTGGAATATCAACCACTGTCAAGGTACTCCTTCACTCCATCGTGAGGGTTATTGACATGAATGTAGGCTAACATATTTATGGCTTTGACCATAAAGCTGTCCATCTTTGATCAAATTTAGTGTTTGTTTAACTTCTTATCATTTGGCTGTCAGTGTTTTTTGTCATTGGTCTTTGTGTTGTGTTACAATTGTTTGGATTATTACAATTGTGAAAGATATATCATAAATGGGAAATAAATATATTTGTATTACTGTACTTCTTTGTATTTTTATAGCTAACTGTATATTTTACATTTATCACATTTGAACGTCATTTATCAAGGTGAAATGTATTCTAAATCATTAATAATGTCTTGGTTTTCGAGGGCTATTGTTTAGTAACACAATATTTTAAATGTTACAATTTGATATCAGAAACATTTCCGCACTTCATCCCATTGTTGGTATGATAAGAGTTATTTAATTGAACTGCTGATCTAGATTTAAAAAGGACCAGTATGTTAACTAGTTGTGGTACGGCTTTTCAACAAAAATGATTTTACAGTATGTACAGAAGTATGTTTAATCAAGCTAGACATGACTAGCAAATCATATAAACATTGCTTTTGAGTAATCAGGTAGCACACATTGCTGCGAGTTTCTGTAGACTTGACCTTGGTGATGAAAGATGAGAGGATTTTGACTCCTGGTATGTTTTGCTGGAGATACTGTATGCTGAAATGTTCACTTTAGCAAAAACAAAACAAAACAAAACAAAAAAGAAACAATGTTGAGAGTTTGGTGAAATTGTCACCAACAGGGTACTGCAAAAAAGTAATTTAACTCGCCTTAAGTTATATTAACTGTTCAAGTAAAGATTTTGTACATATACAGTTTCTACAATACTTTAAATTAATATTGATGTTGTTATTTTTATGAAAAGTTTATGAACAAAATAAACATTTTCTGGAAGCAGCAAGTTTCTTGTGCATGGTTTAGAATGATCACAGTGACTATTTTTCATTTTCCTCTTTGCCCAATCTGTTTCATACAGTGTTCAGACCCCCCCATCAGTGCATTCAGATGAGTGTATCTCTTCCCAAAATATACATTATAACAACCCCCTGTGGCACCACACTGTAGCCCTAACATAAGACATCACAGTTGTTCCCTGTGACTCCCAAGGCTTTTGACTCAAACACAAAAAGTGAATACCCTATTACTCAGTGCTGTGATTCAGAATCCCCCCGACTTCAAAGATCACTTTTCTCATGTTGTAAATGTAGAGATGAACACCATGGGCGCCATGGTAATCTCTACAGGAAACCTGTTAAACAGGACATTTTCTTGCCATGTCAGTGACATGATCTGATGCTCTCAGTTCATTCATTCCTTTGTTCATTCACTCATCCATTTTTTCAATAAAAGGATATTAATTTCCACTCAATTGCTGAACGCGATTATGGTCTATTATCATGTATTTTTCTCTCTCAAAGAATGGTGGTACTGAAGTCTCCTCTTGTCAAAACTGCCTGTGCATTCTTGTAAATGCAGTTAATGGTCTCTGTGCCTTGAAACCTCTCTACTAGAATAAAAAAAAGAGAGAAAGAAAAAAACGTGCAAGCCATCGCTTCTTTTTGTGATAGGGGAGGGCAATTTTTTCAAAGCGATAAAATTTGTATGTCACTATAAAGAACAGACCCAAAAGGCACTGCATTTTCATGTGAAGTGGTAAAATTCCCATCACTTTGAGCCTGGTAGAAGCAATGTTTAAGGTAAGCAAATGTGACTCGTTTTGTAGTGCAAAGTGTACATGCAAGAGATTTTGAGGAGAAGACTGTTGCATCACTACTTAAAATGGGATTACAAGATGCTTTGTCCTCTTTGCATCTTTCTGGAATGCCAAGATCTTACAATCTGTCATTGCAGACCATGCAAGCATGTATTATCAGGGACTCCGCGGTGGTACGTAGGACATGCATGTGCCCGTGACGCAGTCGGCTGGCAGAACACTACTTTGCTTGCCCACGACAGTGCGTAAGTGCCTGCGTTGTCTGTAGCTGACAAACATACTGTACCAGTGTGAAAATGCAAGCTGCCACATGGAGCACTGTGAATAGTATGTACCCATCCTCTCCTGTCCATCACTCATCATCACTTACAATAGCACAGGGCCCAACCAGCATCAACACGCACTCCCTTAATCCATGTTGTTTTAGTGGCAAACATTGTCCAGTGATGGATAGTTGAGGTTTTGAATTGCAGTGATGTGCAGTCACAGTGACCATTATCCAGACACTTGAAGACTGAAGAGTTATTGAACTCTGGCCAGTGATGGAATTTCTGCATTTGTGCGTTTGGAAGCTCAAATTCACATTTGCATACTTTAAATGGCCCTTGATATATCTACAGCATGTGCGTACGGTTTCAGCTGTGTTGTCTTAATCGAATACGTTTACAATGTCATAAACCTTCCTCACTCATGCTTTGATACAGACAAAAGACATAAATCAATTCTTTTCCGCTGACTGACATTTATCTTTTTTACTCCTGTAGATGTGCGTAATTGCTGAAGCCATTAAGTAATTGTGCGGGAAGGGCCCATGACCGCCACTGAGAACCATGCTTTCTCAGAACGTGGACCTCTGCTGTGAATGGTAACACATCAAGTCCATTAAATCCTTTCCAGGATATTACTAATGCAAATATGTTAACATTTGGACTCTTCCATTGGGGGGTTTATCCAAGGTAATGTCTCTGTGTGACTAACATAGTCCATATGTAACCAGGGAGAAAACCATGAACAGATTTGATTTCACTTCTTCATTGTCTCATTAAATTAATCGCTTGATGTAGGATTGCTTCTGGATAAGTCAATGGGACTATTTATCTGCTGTACCAAATGAGTACTTTGGCTCAGGATTAAATAAAAAAAATCCTTTAAAATGACAGTGAAGGATTAGATGGGCCCAAATTCTGAGGATAAGTGTCACTGCAGAATGATATGTACTTACATGTTCATTAATTGTAAGCACACGCTTCCTCTTTCCTCTGATTGGCACACAAAAGTTTGTTTTTTTCTGCATAATCTATTTTTTAATTTTTTTTTTTTTTTTTTTGCATCATACAAATACAAACACTGACCTCCAGTAGATCTATGTTATATAGGCTGATAACTGGAGCATGCCACCCTCCTCAGTGTCAAGCCCATCCACATCTGTGCTGCCATTATTCGCCTGAAATCTTAAGAGGGACAAGTGCAGCCCCAGTTGTCTCTGGAGAGCCCAGCATCCCTTTTATCTGTGCTTGAACTCCAAACATTTCTACCTCTACAACAATAATCCAATAATGACTTTCAGAATGTATGAAAATGAATTTATTTGCTTATATGAAGGATCTGAGGCAGTTTCAGTGGTTCAAGCTTCAGGTATCAGGTCACCTCAAGTACCTATTAATAATCACAGTCCTACTTGAGACGGTCTATATGGCCACACAGTCTCATTCGCTTGTGGATTGATCTATTGTGGGGTAATCACCACATAATTTTATGCGCACCTTTAAAATGTGCAACGGGGCACGTCATGGTCCTTGGGGTGGGCTCAGTAATCAAGGTGCATAATCGCATGGCGGTAATGGCAATCAGGCTTAGCAGATTAATTCCTCGGATCATACATCAGCTTGTCGGTCCTGTATCTGATCATGAAGAAGGGTGTAGGTGGTCTGGAGAGTGCAGGTGATTAAAAAGAAGAGAACCATTGCGGCGAGAAGGAGCTCGTTATGCAAACATTTTAAAGTGCCTAATTCTTTCCATTGTTCTGGCTCCCAAATTCTTCATTTGTATTACTGATCAGGCGAAGCACAAGACTGAGAAAAATAACTTTTTCCTTGCTCCTTCATAAACTACAAGTCAACTCCAGGGTCAAGGAGTCCAGTCCACCACGTTTGTCCTGGGCACAACATCTCTATGGTAACTACTTCAAAGGACTTGCAGTATATGCTGCACCTAAAGTGAATGGAAAGGGGTGAACATACCCTAGCTAGCTGAATGACTTCCTAGCAATTCATTCACTGAGGAAAATGTATAGCTGCCCTTGGAATATTTCAGATTTGAGCCCTTACAATAATGCAGCAAACCTCCAGGAATCTGCACTGTCAATGGAAATATTCCTTTCAGTCCATACAAACAGCTTTCTAACCATATATTAATTTCTTTTTAACCTGTTGGTCTGAAATTCCAGTGTGTTGGATGTGTGTTGCTTCAGGTTAGTATGGGAACAGGGTGCAGTTTATAACATAAGTCATAAATCATTTAAAACTGCTATAATAAATATTTTATACTAATGCTAAATCAAATGACAGTGTGTAATGTGAAAGGGGATGCTTGTAGTGATGAACCCACAGAGACTTATTACTTGATTCAGTAGTTCCACTCAGGAGCATTTTAGCATCTTTCAGCTCATTGTTTTGGTTTTAGGACCCGCAACTTTAATTGTTTGGTTTTCTTTCAGTTTATTGCTCTCATAGCATAGTTTTCAGCCGCAGAAGGCAGCTGTTTTCAGCAAAAAGCTCTAAAAGCCCACTGTACACTACCTGCCCAGCACCAAACAGCAGACAGTTGGCAACTAGCTGGTGAACGTAGTGGAGCATTTAGCAGCTAAAGAGCCAAATGTTTCCCTCAAAAATTGGTGGAGGCCACAAAGCGAGCTGAAAAGATGGTGAATATTGGACTTGCATTCATCAGATGGCCAAAAAAAGACTACAAATGAATGCTAATGTTGCTCTGTATCTGCTGGATGTGTAAATAAGCAACTGTTTATAAGGTGATTAAATGTCGGTGTTGTGTTCACAGCTTGTTTCCGCCACCTCCAACTTCCCAAAAAAATCAATTATTGTAGTTTTAAGATACATTTGTAAAAGACAAATTGAACGTTTAGAGTTTAAAGGAAAAAAGGAAATGCCATGACATGTTTGTCATCAAGACAACCTGCTCATGTTCTTACAAGAAAACGGACCGATATGCTTCTCTCCGCCTCCTTCCATAACGAATGAATGAATGAATATTTATTATTCAAGTGTCATACACCTAAAGCTGCCCAGCCCACATGGGCTTACAAGACACTACTTACATCACATTCAGAAGCAAGAGAGAACAAAATGAAACAACACATTATATCAGAAATATATAAATACATATATATAAACTTACAAATTAAACATACAATACTCTCATACATTGAGAGTGTGTGTCTTGTATGTAGATTAATCTGTCATATCAAACAGACTGGGATGTCTGGCAGACATTTTCAGTAAAATGTTAAATGGGACAGTAGAATATAAAATACATGTCATTCTTAACCTCATCCAGATCATATTTTGGTTTGCTTAATATTTCTTCTGACCATTTTTCTTTATAATTTTCAAACAGCAGAGACTTAAAATAACTAACACTACAAGGCAACTTATATAACAAGTCATAACAATACCACACTGACTGTGGTCCAGGATAGTTTGGACGGCTGTGACAGCAGCTTGTACAACAGGATGAAATGTTAACCATTAACCCGATCAGCTGGTGGCAGAGTACTACATCTTCCTCTAACAGTGAATGATCAGTCAAATCACTCATGATATATGTCAAAAGAAATCCCACCTATGCTCTCATCGCTTTGTTGTTCGAACAAAGCTGGGAATAACCTGTTAACAGTGAAATGGCCAGCACAAATACTTTGACGTTTGTGGGGGAAGTAAGCTTCGGATGCATATATATCTTCAACTCCATGAGAGGAACATAGCTGGAAGCATCCTGGATTCACAGTAATGACTCTGAAGGAAGTTTGTGCTTGTGTAAAAAAATGTCTATCACGCTATTACTTGTTGCAAATATCCAGAAACCTGCTGTCACATTAGCATGCAGCCATCTCGCAAAGTACACCACGTAAAAGAAAAGCGTGAAATCCACTCATCTGTATAACATCACCATATACACACAACTGTTAACCCCTCTTCCCATAAAATAAATTACGGTATGACCATGTGTCCAGTAGAGCTGTGAGTGATTACTTTAGTGCTTTGACATTTGCAACAGCAGTAATGAGGCATGTCTGTGACAGCTGTGTCACTACCAGCAGCCTATGTCTCGGCTGCTCAGTTCAACGCTGGGAAGGAGGCATACTGTGGCCAAACACTGGCACTCTCTCTAGATAATGATGGCTCACCCATAGGGAAGCAAAGAGAATGTGTCGAAGTCTGAGGAAACTGTGCGCATGTGTGTTTCAATGAGAGAAAGAAATGAGTGAGGGAGGCCGATTGAGAGTGTGCGTGAAGTGTATTAGTAAGTGTGTGTGTATTTTTGTGTGTGTGTGTGTGTGTGTGTGTATGAATGTCTGTCATTGCCAAGATGGAATCAGAGACTGGGAGAGGAGGCTGGGCTGGGACGTAAAGACTAGTAGTATAAAAATGAGTGGGCTGAACATGCTCAGCTCATACAGTGCACCCTCCCGTCAAGCAGGGCGGCAATTTGCATGTGCACACCAGCCTCAACGCCAACTACAGTATGTATTCTGCATCTAAATTAACCGTCCAAATCAAGCATCGCTCTTTGGAGCTCCATGAAATGTATGCAAAACGTAGCTACTTCAGCATTAGCGGCTTTGCTTTCTCTGCCGCAACAGAGTTTTAATGCCCGCTGAATTCTGATAGGTGTGAATTGGAGCCATTAGTAAAGAATAACAGAGACCACAGAGCCTCATTATTTTCTGGACAGGAACATGAGCGACCTAAATCATACAGATGGTTTAAGGTTTAAGATCACTCACTCGATGTTTAACTGTATTTTTTGTTTTATTTTAACATCAGGAGAGCTATTCTGTTCTGTTTCTTTTTGTGCTATTCTGTTCTATTCTATTAAGTTCTGTTCTATTCCATTCTATTTTTTCTATTCTATTCTGGTTTGCAGTGTTCTATTCTGTTCTGTTTTATTCAGTTCTGTTCTTTTGTATTCTATTCTAGTTTGTTGTGTTCTATTCTGTTCTATTATATGTTGTTCTCTTCTGTTCTGTTTTAATCTATTTTAGTCAGTTGTATTGTGTTCTATTCTATTAAGTTATGTTCTTTTCTATTTTTCTATTCTGTTCTGTTGTATTTTGTTGTGTTCTAATCTGTTCTGTTCTATTCTATTATGTTCTGTTCTGTTCTATTCTGTTGTGTTCTATTATATTCTGTCCTGTTCTGTTCTATTCTGTTCTACGAGTTTTAGTTTTATACAGTCTGCAATGTAACTAGTAAATATAGCTGTCAGATCAATGTAGTGGAGTAAAATGTAGGATATTTCCGTCTGAAATTTAGTGGTAACATACATAAGTATAAAGCAACATAAAGTAGAAATACTCAAGTAGAGTATTTCTACTTTATGTTGCTTTATAGTTTGTATAGTAGTACAAGTACCTCAAAGTTATACGTAAAAGTACAGCACTTGAGTAAATGCCCTTTGTTACTTTTCACCGCTGGTTTTCATGTTGGTCAGTAAGGATATCCTGTAACACTGCTGAGCACAAATTAAAAGTACCCTATCTTCAGTCAGCCCTTTTTGCAATACACTTACGTACCATTTTAAGGTCACTTCCATTTTCTGCTACTTCATACTTGTACTCCACTACATTTCAGAGGAAAATACTGTACTTTTTACTCCAGTACATTTATTTGACAGCTATAGTTACTTTGCAGATTGAGATTTTACATACAAAATATCTGATCACTTAATGAAATATCCATGATGCATTGGTACAGATTAAACTGTCCAGTAGTATATAAGGTAGTTAAAATTTCCTCCACCTTGTCCAGCTACAGCATTAGAACCTTCACATTTATACATCAGAAATAACAATCTAATCATTTAATATATAATAATATTACTCTGACAGGTGCCTTTGGAATTTGAATGCAGGACTTTTACTTCCAAAGGAGTATTTTTACATTGTTGTATGACTACTTTTACTTAAGTATAGGATCTGAATACTTCTTCCACCACTGCCTGCTTATACTCTCTGCTTTACCCCCCTCTGGTTAGCAGCATAGCATCACACAGTCCCCTCCCCACCTTATTCCTCACTGCCCCCCCCCACACTTTCTTTTAGCTGGTGATGGACCGTCACTTTCACGGGGGGGAGTGCACAGAGAGTGACGTCTCTCCCTGTCTGAGTGTATAGGAGCCATGCTGGGGTCACACAGGGGCGTATACAGTGCAGTATGTTTCCCAAGCCTAAAAGCCCCGGCCATATATCATACAGAAGCCGTCTCTGATCTCAAACCTGTAGAGTGTTGGAAACCTAAAGAGACGTGTTTTGTCCCCCTCCTGTGATTCTTGGCACTTTAAATGGGGGCTTTCATATGTATGAGTCAGATCAGCAGTACACATTTAAAAATCAAAACACTTTCTCTAACTGCAGGCCCCCAAGTCTCCTGTCTTGTGTTGTAAGCAATCACCATGTGAATTACCGATGTGATTTAGGTTGTAGTTTTTGTAATTGCTTTTGTAGCTTTGGAGAGTATGTTATAGCCAGGTATGGCTGAAAATGGAGAAACTGAGGGACTTAAAATTGTGATTTATACTGTAGCACACCAGATAAGGTTTTAAAACACTACAAAAATGTATAAAACACATGTATTAAGTTATGTACAAATACTTTCACAATCCTCCATAAATGCACACTCTCTGTCAAAAGTGCGAATCATTTTAATTTGGTTGCCCATAAATCGCTTTTCTAAATCAAGTTTCCTGCAAAGACTAAATAAAGGGAATAATGCTACATTCATCTTTGAAAAATTAGCAGCACAAATGCTTAGCGAGGAAACAGAGGAGGGAAAAAAGAGTCGGCTCTGTTGTTGTTAGTCATCTGTGATCCTGTCACTCAATGCTGTGGCGGCATAGGGTCCGCTTCCTGTTAACAAGATATGTTTACAGCATCAGCATTGGGCTCCCACCGACCGTCTGTGTATTTGTGCATTTACACTCCTTGTCACTCCTCAGGATTGATGCATCCACATGTCTGTTAACTATTAACTAATCAGGAACTGCCATCTTAGGGGAGACAGATAGTGACAGGGTCCCCGGTCGTCCACAGTGCTCTGTGGCTGAGGCAGGCCTTCCTTTGTTATGGAGCCAAAATGGTGCCCAGTGGCAGGATGCTGTGTCTAACCATTAACTAGATCCTTGGCACTTGGGCTTACTACTGAAGTGACAAATCCCAATGTTCCCCAGAACTTAGGCTGGAGAAATATTAACCCCATCTCAGCTGGGGCTCTTCCTCTATCGTCCTGCAGATAAATGAAGAGATGCTGATCCTTCCATCACCATCAGCTTCTCCTTCCTCCTACTCATCCACTCTCTGTGTTTGTGTCTCTTCTGGCACCACTGACAGTGGCGTCTTGTGAAGGAGGAAGAGATTGATATGATGAGAGGTAGATGTGCTGCTTCCTGCCTCTGGACTAGAAAAAAGATAATTTATGGACTCATCACTTTGCGGGTCGTGAAAACACTATTTTTTCTAACAAAGAATAACCCTCAAAGAAATTATCATTATGAACGAATACAGAAGTATGATTGAAGTTGAACAATCACTTAAACAGTCGCAAAGCTGGTACAATCAAGGACTTTAATTTATGTAGCAGATTCTCTTCATGTGTGATCTGAGCGGTACACAGTCATTTTTAATGTGACCATGTTTCTGTTCATATGGCCCATTCACTATGCCCTTAAATGTTGTAGGTCTCTCTGTGTTTAACACCTCTGAAATATTTTCTCCCTGCTTCCACGAGAAGTTAAAAGGGTGACAGATTTAGCTGTTGCCTCCATCATTAAATCCTGTACCCCTTCATAAAGTCAGCAGACCTCCATGGTGTCTCTGTCCTGCGCCGTAATGGCCGCTCATGGTCCAAATGGACTGAAGAGCTTTCATGTGTCCTGAACAGTCTACTCCTCTCATTACGACCCGTAGTGGTCTCTCACATCAAACAGCCTCATTATTTTCATCAAGGGAGGAAGCGCAAGTGTGTGACAAGTTGGCGCTACAAAGTGACTACCAAGTTCAAATAAAATCTGCACTTTGTGGTTATGCTATGCAAGCAAAATGCTGCAGAGATTAAAGCGTTTCTCCAGACTGGTGACATGCAGCTTTAATTCACTGGTTTCACTCTATTTACACAGGATTTGGTGAAAATCATGTGAAATCAGGACTTATAATGTTGTATCTTCTTCAGCATCAAAACTGCAGAAATCTGCTTTATGCATGCTGAGCCATCATAGTATTAAATCCAAAATACACTTATGATGAATAAGAATAACATTCACCATCAGCACCTTTGAATATCCTGTATCATAAATGGCTTTTCACAATCAGATAATTAAAGTGCAGCAAAAATGTTTTGATATCACAGAGACCATCATATTAGCTCTCAGCTGAATTATGCCTATTTATAGTTTTAAAGCATTTTACATCATTTACATAAAAAGCCTCTATTACTAGCATAATTTAATATTAGCTGACAACAATTTGACAAGGCAAGATCAAAGGTTAAGCTAACACACAATGGCTGTTAACTCCATTAACATGGAAATGAATGCAACAACTCAATAGCCTGTTGTCATACCTACAGTGAACAGCCTAAATAAGTTGCAGTGAAAAATCACAAGGGCCGTACTTGATAAGACATACTCGTGTTACTATGGCAACATCCATGGCTCAAGCTAAGAATGCAGAGATCTGGATAATCGTTGTCATTGTGATACATGGGGCTCTGCTAAAAGACCCGTGTATTACTATATTGGGACATTAATGTGTTTGCGGTCAGCAAGATCAGTTTCCATTCAGAAATCATTTCAACAATGGCTATACATACACTGAGCTGCCTGCAACACAAAAGCTGCCCATGATTATGTATCAGTTTTCAGGATTAATATACTCTATATACTCCTTCCTGTACAGATATGAGTTGTACATTGCACTAATTAAAATGACAATATCGTGGCAGTTTACACAAATGAAAAATAATTTTAAATATATTCAATTTTTCTGACAAAACACATGTAACATTTGTTGGATATCCTTCAGAAATTATATCAGTCGGTTGAATGTAAGATGTATAAAATGATGAGTAATGCATTCATTTTTTAATATGTATGTAATGTATTAAATAGAGCATTTTTTTTAAGTGTTTGCAGGTGTCAGTATGCATTTTCTGGCTACTTAAGGAAAAAAATCACGTAACTCCACATTGTAAACATTTTGATTTTCTCATGGTTGGTTGTGTATTGCATTTTAATTTGACAAATAGATTTGAACAGTCAGCCAATAAAACATCTATTTCCAGTTTTGATATTTTGGTTGAAAATTATATCTGGCAGTGTCTGCAACACTTAGACTATTTAATGGCCCTTGGACCAAACCACACCATTGGAAAAAGAATTAAAACCTACATTTGTATTCGTGGAGAAATGAGATAATAATTCCCCAATAGCTGGCTTTGTACTTACAACATCTCTGCAGAATACTGATAAATGTATTTAGCACCAACTGTAAGTAATAGCAGTACTGCTTGCCAAAATTGCTTGAATACATGTTCAAGTGATTTCCAAATGTTTTATATTTACCTTATTTGGCCTCTTGCCCCAGTGTCTGTGCACACACTAATTTTTATAGCTGAACTGCTTGATAATAAACTGTACACTTACAGTTGAGTTGCATTGTTGTGCAGTGAATGTGATAATGATTTTCAAGCTGTTAGCCTGCAGTTCTATCACATTTATCCCTTTAATGAGTAAAATTGGCACTTGAGGTAATATATTGATGTTGGCTGAGCTCCCACAGGCTTGTATGTTGTTCTATTGTGTTTCCCTGAGTGTTAACAGACGGCCAAAGCCCATTTGACTTACTGAGCAAGAATTCCTCATCCTTTTGATGGTTTTGCACAGGATCATGTTGCACTGTGTGTGGTCTGTGATCAGTGAGCATATAGCTTTGTGAAATTTCCTCTACAATGTTTACAGAAGATTTGATGGCGGTCAAATCCTATATACATATTACACTGTTACACAACTAATCATTGTGGAGCATTAAGTCTGTCTGGTTTTAGAAATGAGAAAAATAGGCTGACAGCAAGGTAACAATCATCCATCAAGACACAATGTCTGCACAAACAACTACAGACATTTCTAATATTTGATTTGGTCTTGTTCTGATGACTAGAAAGTACTGTAATATTTCTCTCAGCTAACAGTTAATCCTTGCATATTACTGGTGCCCCCTGCTGTTCACAGCTTTAAATGCGTTCTCTCTCACTCTCTCTTTTTTTAACATAATTGTTGTTGCTACATCATACAGCCATGTCTTATTGATGTGTTTAAGAGTGGCTTATTTAGTCAAACATGACCTATTGAATTAAATTGACCTTAAGGTCAGATAGTCAGGCTCATTTCTTCTGAGAACATAATAATAACTATCTCCAGGGTGGGGGGAGGGGTAAGTATTGTCCCAAAAATACAATTGTAGGTCTTCCTTTATGATGAATTAAACAGGTGATCACCACAGTTCGCTTTAGACGTCTGTCTCTTCCATTTATTTCACATATTGACATCACTTAAGAATACAAGTGTTAAATAACTTCAACATACGTAATGTCGAGCATTTACATAATAATAATAATAATAATAACAGACTTTGCCTATATGTCCTTCCAGTCTTCTTCTCCTTTTCGCCCTTTTTTTAAATCCTCACAGCCAAAATAAAATAAACTCTGGGCAAAACATTTTCATTGTACAAAAATGTCAGACATGTGTTGTGGTTGCTAAGCAAACAGTGACTAATAATATCTACATGGAAGAGGTTTGCATTAGTGCAGCAAGCCAAAGCACAGCATGTCTCAGTCTCTACCAATCTAAAGACAATGAAGGTTCACCACACTGTAATTACCACACAATGAGTTTGTCAGTCACTTCTCATAAATATGAATAAGGAGGGATGGATAAAGGTGTTCGGTCTAAATTTGCCACGGTTTTTGACGTGAGAACGAGAAAACGGCCCAGCATCATATTCATCCTATCAAAATCTCCTGAGGGAGAGAGTTTTTAAGCTTTTGTGTGTCAGTCTTTCCCTGTCATGACTGGATGAGTGCAGCATGTAGAGGGCGTAGAGGGGTAGAGATTGATGTAACAGGTTTGGGTTTTTACTTTTTTTTTTTTTTAATTATGAAAAGGGTTATATTTTTCAGAAACAGCCTGAAGGTGTCAGCTGTTACTGTGAAATGCATGAAAATCTCAAGGATCTAGCAGACACTATGGCTATCTAAAACAGAGAGATGCCTGTGATTGTTTTATTGTCTACAGTTGATTTAAATATTAATGGTATTTATGAAAATCACCGCTTATACTGCTGCGTATTCGTCACTTAGCATCCATGGAGAGTACTCTCAGTGTCACCAAAGTAGGCTTGATCATGATATATGTTATGTTATATGATTACATTTCAAATTAACAAAAGAGTAAAAAGCACTACTGAATGGGTTCATGATGTTAACAGGTATTGGTTTGATAACAGCAGGTGTACTAAAAATCAAAGCACACAGATATTTAACAAATGGCATAATGTTTAATCATTGTTAATGAAATTATATTAGAATTATTATTATTATGTGCCGTATTCACCTTGCTAGCTAAACAAAGGTTATTAAGGTATTCAACACTTATTAATATATGCTGTCAGTTGTGTTGACCAGCAGCAGTGGCTCATTCCCCTCTAACCTGATGTTAGTTGAGAAGATTGTAAATAACAAGACTGACAAATGACTTGGTTAATCACATAAATAAATAAATAAGACTTTCTACATTTCATATTTTTATATATACTGTATAGTACTGAGGATTTTCAAAATGCTAAAGTGTTGATTCTCTCACAATTTATGTGTATGTGTGTGTGTTTCCTGTGCGTAAACATTAACATTTAAAAAGAATCATGTTAGAGCAAAACATTTCCTCTCCGTAACACCAGCTTGCTACTAGCTACATGACAATAGTACTGCATTTACCACAGTAAGAAAAGCTTTCAAATGAATCCTCATTGGCCATAAAGAAATACACTGTATCTTTGATCTGCTCCAAGTTTTACCGAGAAAATGAGTGTGGAAAATGTTGACATTTGGCATGAATAATTTGACACTTGCAGGAGTGTGATGAATTATGGCCCATTTGACACCTTAATGTTCTGTGTACTTGCTCAGAATAATCTAAAGTTGAGCGGACTAAATGAATTCTCAGAAAACCTTTTTAACTGCAGTTTCAAAACATTAAGCCGCAGTTTCAATATTTTAGACATCACTGTGGGTGTGGAACGACGACTTCCGAAAAACTGCTCACTGAAAGTATTTCGTCAGTTCATTTGGCATCCGGATGTAGAACACCATAATAAAATGGCTTTTTGTCTGTTGTTACAGGTGGCAACTTGTACTTCATTGTATTTGTGTCACTTTATGTTGAAAACTGTAATTCTGCCACGTGTTGCAATGGTAATGACGCAAAGAGCTTTTTACTCATTCTTATTTATGACATGCCAGACGATTAAGTTTTTTGTGTATAAAGATTTTTGTGTCTCTTACAGCAAAACTGATGTAAGTTTACATACTTAATTAAAAAGAATGTGCAAAAGAACAAGTGCTTTCTAACAAACAGTTGTGTGTTTAAAGCCAGTACTTAATCCTGAATAAATCTGATTTCCTTCAGCAGAGGGAGTTGTATGTTGCCACAGTAAAACTGATGACATACTGTAAACTGTACTTAATACCAGTTCATCACATGTACCAAGAACATTACGGAGAGCTGGAAGGACCAGTGTTACTGTTTTTCAGTTGTAAATGTGGTCATATGGGAAGTGTTTCAGTTGCTAAATTGTGATATGTACAGTCACACTATTTTTAAATGGCAGTCTGTACATGGTGCACTTAACGTCTTTGACCAGTAAGTGGTGCTTGAGCTCCTAAATGGGATTTCTGGGGACACACACACACACAAACACACTTTCTGGCTTATTTCTAAGCTACAATAAAATCAAACCTTATACTGTGCATTCACTCTGAGGCTTCCAGCATCATCTTATTAAAGCTGAATATTTTACCGTGGAAAGAGGCATTTAGCGTCTTCCATCTTGATTTATATTAATTCAGACATTAATACATCATAAAAACATGCAGCAGTTCAGGTGTGACGACTTGAAAACACCCTTTTAGTAAGCTATTATCAGAAAGTGTAAGTGTTGCCAATCTTCACACTCCTGCCCCTTATATGCTTCTCAAATAAGATATTCTCATCCAAATACTGTATGATGTTATCCGAGTGGACCAATTTGCATCCTTGTGTGATGATGTGTTTAATAGCAAGAGCCCAATCTGACAAAAGAGACTCAGATCACATGAGATGTGGATTTCACAACCTTAAAAATGATTGCTTTCATTGTTGTAGCGTGTTGTTTCATTGTGTAAAAATATTCTTGGCTGGTTCACACTGATTTAAATAATTGCAAGGCACATTTAGCATCCTATAATATGGTTGCTTTGCATGCTTAATCGTAAAAGTTGCATCACTTCAGCGACACCTAGGTCTGTAGGAGAACCATCCAGTCAGAATCAAGGATTAAACTTGTATCATACAGTTGTAGCACAGGAACGAACTTTAAAGTGATATATGCTATAAAGTGGATGACAAAGGCAAATACTAGTTGCTGTAAATACGCAGCTATTTTTGATCACCGGTACAGAAAATGCCCCCGTGCTGTGACGAATGGGACCAAAACATAAGCTGGGAGCAGATTTTTCTAGTTGTGTAGTCTTGTTTCTATTTTTGTCTCTTTTCTGTCACCACAACTTAACGTATGATTAAGTTGCAAGAGTTATGACCCCCACACTAACACCCTGCATACAAAGATCCACAGTGTTCTCAAACTTTGTGATGTCAAGGACCCACAAAGAAATAAACAGCACACTGCTGATACCGTATCTGACAAGTGTTTTGCAATTGTGTTTTGTTCCTGTGACTACAACTAGTAATTCTAGTTGGAAAAGTGACTGTGAAATAGACTAAATCTACAATGAAAGTTATTAATCTATAGCAGGCGAACCAGAATAGAGACCTGTAAAATCTAACATGTTTCAACACAATAACCAATCCTTTTAAATTTTAAGTACTCCATGGTAATTTCTAGCCCATATTTGGAACACCAAAAATCCAGTGTAACACCGCCACTAACTACAGCAACTCCAGGGCCATAGCCAGGATTTAAAAATACTAAGGTCAAGAGTCTCAAGCTCAAAGTAGTGTAATCCCGTCTACCCTAAGAAGTGTTTGACTAGCCACCCAAAATATTCTGTAGAACTTTCTTTTTCCACATTTTCTATATTCATTTAAAAAATGTCTCTCTGTGAACGATTGCCTTCTCCACAATCCATGAAATACATTACTTGTGGAGAAATCTGAAATTCCAAGCCCGGGGCAAACATTTGCTGTTGGGCTCCTGTTGCCTCCAAGTACAATGAACACTATTAAGACTATATAGCAGCTTCCTTATATTCTGCACAGAGTCCCACAAAAACAACCAATAGTTAGTTTGTGTTTAATTGATAAAACACAACTTTATTATACTTAGGAAAATGCACCATGTGATATAAACTAAATGTAAAGTAATAGAGGTCTCACAACTATTTTTTTACACAGGGCCTGTCTACAAAACAGGACTACTCAATGATGAAGGACCCAGTTGATATTGTTCTTTAGTGGTGTTAAGTACCAAACAAATCTGCAAGTAATTAAATTACCAATCAGCAACTGAGACACAGTGAACAATGGGGCTTTTGGGGCAGTTGCCTACTTTGCCCAGTTAGTACTCCAGACTTGTATAAAACAGAAAAGCAGCAAATCCTCAGATTGTAGAAGCTGGAACCAGACAATGTTTGACATTTCTGCTTCATAAATGACTTAAAAAATTAATCGATCATCAAAATAGTTGTCAATTAATTTCCATCTATAATAATGACTAATACTTGACTAATTGTTGGAGCTTTACTGACAACAACAAGGTGCTATTCATTACGGGACTATTGTATTGGACTACATTATATTCATACAGGTGCTGTTAAAGTGAGACTATGTAACTTTTGAAAGACAAAATAACAAATTCCTCTTCTAACAAATTTATAGTTTAATTCATAAGCAACAAAATATACTATTGCTCAATTCACTACACTCAGGAGTTTTGCTGCTACATCTTTATTTGGTCTGGTATGACCAGGAGCTTATGGTGACTAATGTTTGCTAATGTTAGCAAACTTTAAATATGTAGGCCTAGTAATTGATTCAGTTTGCTGACTACGTTTTAGCCGTTATAATCCTCCCATAATCGTCACTTGTGGCCACTGCGGCAGCTGTTCAGCCAAAGTTTTATAGTCTTGTTTTAAAGTGTCCAATCCCTGTTCATTCTAAACAAACTTTAAGTGAATCAAACAACACCAAGAGTGAAACTTACCTTCTTAACAACCTATAATTCTGCTGAAGACCTCCAGGAACAAAAAACAGCTGGGGGTCCATGAGTTGCATGACTCCTCTGTCCCCCTTTGTACCAAGACTGTCTGAGAAACACATTGGTTGGATGATTGACAGGATGCTAAATAGTAAAATCTATGACACATGGATGATGTTTCACAATCCCCACACAGCCGCAGCTGGCAGGACCAAATTGTCTTAACAGCTTGTAATGCTGAGCTGGATGAATGGGATATGCTGTCTGTCTGTCTGTCTGTCTGCCTGTCTGTCCCTCCTGTGTGTACTGTCTGTCATCTGTCTCCACACCCACATCTATACTCACAGGTACAGGATCCTCTCCTTAATCAGAAGATGGGAGGGATGAGCGTTTTTTTTTTATGATTCATGTTTTTGCATCTGTTCAAGCATTGTCTCTCTCTCTCTCTCTCTCTCTCTCTCTCTCTCTCTCCCCTCTGCCTCTCTCCTCCCTCTTCTCTCTGCCTCTCCTCCCTGGTCGTCCTTTGCAGGCCTGCCGCTCTCTGCTGCAGAGAGGGGCTGCGTGACGTCAGTGAAGGCTGGAGCGGTTCCTTGGTTTGGAGCGGAAAAAAAAAATGGGGAGAAGATTGCGAGGTGAGTGAGACGCACATTTCTTTCATTTTTTAACCCCCTCTTCCGATCACGTTTGTGTCGTTGTGTGTGTGTGTGTGTGTGTGTGTGTGTGTGTGCGCGTGTGTGTGTGTGTGTTTACAATGATCGCGCTGCTCCTGTGCAACACATTTATGCAACGCAAGTCCAGTCCAGCGATGATGAGCCAGTGCTGCTGTGAAAACAGGAGAAAATCGTGTGCATGCCAGGCTGTCGCCCTGTCCTCCGAGAGGGCACAGCCGCTGCCATCAGCATGATGGTGTGAATTAACCTGACTCCAGGCCTTGCATTTAAGTCGTTACGGTGGCGTTCATTGCTCTATGATGACATTTGGTGATGCCGCTCGTCCACACCCACATGATATGCTGCTTGCGATTGATCCATGTGCAGTGCAGATATGAGGATCAATGCTTTTCTTTTTTTTTTTAGCGCCGAATGTGCCAGTGTTTATGGTCACATCGTTAAGCTGGTTGTCATTGAATCAGCTTTTCAGACCGACAGGAGACTTTGACCGGCCTGTTTGGCCTGCATGTGTGGGGATTGTACCTGCTATTGCTGTATTTAGAGATATTAAGATGTGCTCTATTGCAAGTGAAATGTGTCAGCTTATATAGTGCACACACAGCTGTAACCTGGTCGTTCTGGTGTATGAATGCGGAATTATTTTATGCACATTTTTTGCATAAAATACATGAATTTATTATCTTCTTGCAGTCACAGACTGGAGTCTTCATGCAAATTTTAGGTTTTTAATAGGCTATTCCTCTGAGCACACTTGGATTCAAGAGGAAAGTGTCCAAGGGAATCATGACTGTAATATTCACACTCTAATAATAATATTCCCATGGGGATGCCTCAAACTCTCCTGGTGTGCCTCAGCTCTTGAGGCAGCACACACTGCTGAAGTGACAAACAGCCAGGTCTGCTGGAGTTTGGGAAACTGTCATGTGACTACAGTGCATGAGAAATCTGACTCAGAGTCAGTGGGGCCGTAGCCTATATGCTGCTGTGTTTGTAGAAATCAGATGTGACAAAAGTTGGAGCAGTCATGCTGAAAAGAGGAGGGATAACTACAAGAGAAAAAGCATAAAATAAACATCTTTGATGGGGTTTGTTTTGCAGAATGACATTAGCTTTAACTGTCATAAGATAACTGAGCTAATAAGTCCTTGGCTGCTATTTTATTCAAGAAGACAGGGATGTGTTCTGTATCTGCACTGCAGCAGTGTGCAACATGCATATACATGCTAAGTGCCTGTGTGCAGACCCCATTGCTTCCTCATTCACTGGTCCAAGACAGATTTTGTGATAGCACACCTGCAGTTTTCAGCAGTCATGTAAATGTCACTGCAGACAGATGGTTTCCCAATGATGACATGCGAGGCAGGAATTCATACCGATGCAGAATATTTTATTGTCTCTTGTGCTTTCCTTAGTATGGTTATGTTACTTTGTGTATGTGTGTTTTCATTCAGTATGCATGTGTGCGTGGCTCTTAGAGCTGTTATAGTAAATCCCATATTCATTACCCATGATCCCACAGCAGATAGAAGTCCTCCGTTGTTAGAAAACATTTGAATGTGCATTTACAATATTGTATTCGTGCCGTTTTGGGACAGTAAGGAAAGTTTTGTTTATTTTCTGCAGACTCTGTTGCCACGTAGTTTATATTTTCTGCTACCTTTTATGCACACATTTTATCTATCTATCTATCTATCTATCTATCTATCTATCTATCTATCTATCTATCTATCTATCTATCTATCTATCTATCTATCTATCTATCTATCTATCTATCTATCTATCTATCTACTGACTGACTGACTGACTGATTGACAGTTACCTCTCTGGATGGGAGGTCCATGGATCAGACAGGGATGCAGATCTACCTGTCAGGATGTTGTCAGTCAGTTCATGCGTACAAGCTAGCAACACTCTGATGGTATTCTGTATTTTTGTTACTGTCTACAAATTCAATGAAAACACCTAAACAAACAACTTCCTTACTCTGTCTCTGACACTCCAAGCTCATTCGCTCCTGCTGAAAATGTAAATCTTTAAGACAAAGGATCACAAATGTATAGTATCATTAAAAAAAAAGGCACTGTAATATCCTAAAATAGCTGGTCTGTGGCACAGAGGAATAAACTAAATCAGGCTTTGGATACACAATCAATACTTTTTAGTAGAATCATATTTTTTGTCTTTTTATGAGATTTGTTGACAAAAAGAAAAATAAGGCTACAACTAACGATTATTTTCTTTACTGATTCATCTGCTGATTATTTTCTCTCTCATCATTTTGTATTAAATGTCTTGTTTTGTCTGACCAACAGTCCAAAATCCAAAGATATTTAGATATAAAACAGAGAAAAGCAGCAAATCCTCACATTGGAGACGGTGGAACAAGACAATGTTTGGAGTTTTTCCTTCGTAAAATGACTCAAACTATTAATTGAGTCTTTAAAAACTGATAACTTTTTCTGTCGATCGATTAATCGTTTCAGCTCTAAAGAAAAATATAGAATATCATCAGCCTTATCCCTCAAAACAAAAGCACTTATCTGGACTAGTTTTCAGCTTTGTGCCTAATCTGAAACTTGTTATTTGTTATTTAAGTGTCCATTCTCTTCTGATCAGACTGTCGTTGCCTTTAGCTACTCATTAATTTACGACTGTGTCTCAGTATTCACTTCTATTATAATAACCAGACTGTGCTGTTTGTGCCGATGCACAGCTGGCTCAGGCATCTCCGGGCCGTTCTGTTATTGTTGTAGCTGCCTGTAAAATGGTGTTCATCCAACCATCACTTAGAGATCAAGGATCAGGCTCATGATTCTGGCCTGAGGGCGTTTAAACTTTTCTGACAGCTCGTGACGGCCAAAGACTGAATGTGGAAAAATACTGACGCTAACGTGTAAATTGCACTCATGCAGCATTTACTAATTCTTTGTTGTTTTAAAGGTTTTCAAACCACTGAATAACGACATGTGCCTTATGATTGACATGTTATCAAATGTTATTAAATGCTCTCTCATTTGAAGTCTCCCATACTTGTTAGACAGAGCGCCATAAGTCAGCCCGGTTGTAATAGGAAATATTTAATCTGCACTGATTTTCTCACTCCTCTAGCAGCAAGTTGAATATTATGCCAACACAGGCTCAGGATTAATGAGTATAAGAGGACCTCAGAGACAGTCGAAATGCGACCACAAATCACAAAGGCCATTTTATGCATAATTTCCCACAGACGTCCCCTATAGAAGCTACAGTACGTCCCCAGTCTTGTTTTGGCTAGCATAGGGGGCTTAATGCACATACTTAAGAAGCTTACTTGTGTTCTTTTAAGAGGATATAAGATACTGAGAAAGTACAGTATATTATCCAGCTCTGATTGGATAAGATATTGTAGCACTCGTTGATGGAGGTGACAGATGTGTAAGCATATATGAGAGGGCTACCTGCATAGCCAGCAGTGGCTTAGATTAATGCCACTAAATGCTAGGTAAACACTCTGTATGACTTATTAATGGATCTTATTACCTTTTGAGGAGTAAGGTCAAATTGATTGTTCGGCAATGGACCCATACTGTAAGTGTACATGCTTGCCAACATACATAGCGATCACAGCAGAAATCAGTGCTGTTAGTCCCCCTGGCATGCATTGTGGATCTATGTATACTGGAGGATAATTGTTTCTGTGAACAGCCGTTTGGATCAATAGTAGACAGTGGTGAGCCGGGGAATGAGTCCGTCCATCAGCTCACGTTTGTGAAAGTCTATCCATCTCATTCACTAGCCCAGCCTCGTCCCGACCTGAGCTCCCATAATGGCGCTCATTCGGTGTCACTGCAGAGAGAGCGGGGCAGCTTTCGCTTTGTTTTTGTGTTCAGTCTCACTGTGGCAGCTGAATGTTAATATTGCTTCAGTGGGTGCTGGCTGGAGCGATGTCATAAAATATGAAAAAGCATTTACATATTGTCTTCCTTTGTCCATGTATTAATGAAGTCATGGTTAAATGACAGATAGTTACCAGACATTTGGTCATCAACAACTTTTAACAGTTACAAAGTGCCATACTTTACAAATTTTGTTTTTCTGGAGACCACATTGGATAAAGCGGGGGGTAGGACTAGACATAATCCTAAAGTATAATATAACGTTAAACTAAATTCCAGTACTGCCAAGCTGCTAGGAAATACAGTGTCACAGAATCTTCTGTTAGAAGATGGCAAGCCTACAAGACCACCTGAGAACAGTCAAACAACAACTTGAGCTTGACAGGAGCGTGTGAGAATATGTTTTACCATTACAGTAGAGAAGACTTCAAGCATGAGGACAAACTGATGAGTTTGACAAATGTATCACGATAAACTGTTTCAACTCCAGCTAAGAGCCGGACAAAGCTGCTACAGTAAACAGTGAGTCAGTCTTGAACAAGGCAGAGCCGTTAGTCAGGTCAAAGCTTTGTAAATGACCATAAAGCTGAATCCACTGGTTAATTCTCATTTTTAGATGGTAAAATTGGATATATGAGGTTAATTGTGTTGGTTATTTTGTTTTAATTTATTTAGATCCTGTATAGATGTTAAATATGATATATCTGCCTGTCTTCAAGGTGTTTTGTTTTCCTTCAAATATCCAAAAGCAGATGATGCAAAAGAAGGGGAGTGTCCTGGTGATACTGTCACATGATGAGATGAAATGTTTTGGTCTGGTCTTATTCAAAAGGGTGGCTCCAAAAATTGCTGTGTGCTGAAACTTTTTTTCAACACAAGTGGTTCGGTTTGCCCTTTGCTGTCAGGTGAGGAGCCCGAGGATGTGAGATTGTCCTGTCATGGGAGTCCCATGGCTTACTCAGGACTAACGCACTTTGACATGCTCATGTAGGAGCCTAGAACATGGGGGAACATGTCACAGCTCTGAAGGGTTGTCGTCCATGTCGGCTGCTGTCACAACGCTTGCAGTCTTTAGCGCACATTTTACATCGATGCTATCATACTGCATGCTATGCAGAGCAAACTAGGGTTGGGCAATGTGAATTATTTTCTCACAGTATTTTCCTCTTTATTTAGTTGGTTATTCAGTTTTATCACAGCAGTGACTGTGAGAGTGGGAGTGGGAGGAGCACATTTTACACATGAGAAATACCAGCAGTGGAAACAGCTCCATTGTTGACGCGTAGGCTTGATGCTCGTGTCACACCTATGAAACAGTCTTGGCACCTCCAGTATTATGTACAGTAGTGCACTGCTAACTGCTAGTTCGAGTTCGAGTTCAGCATCTCTGGGTGAAGCTTTGCAGGGGGACTGGCATGACTGCTGCGATACACCTTGACTCACTCTGCTCCTCACACCTCCAAGCAAAACAAATCTTTATCAGAGAGCACAGGCACACGAGAATAAATCTCACCTGACTGTGAGACAGAGATCCAGAGCCAGTCTGGTGAACCAAAACTGTGTGAAGCTGAGTGACATTTTGCTTGTAGATGGTGACTTTTATTATTTATGAATGAATTCAGACCAATCAGTTGGTGTTCATCCTTTAGAGCTGAACTTTTTACAGTCCCGTCATTAGTGTAGCCTGAGGGCCACCTCATGTTTTATGCAGAAGGTGCAGAGTTTAAGAATTCTGTTGCAATGAAATGCAGCATAGGTCATGGTATCTTCACACAGATAATGTAAGGAGTTTGAATTAAATAACATTTTATTGTAACTGGGGTTATTGTGCCTCTATGCCTCTGGTAATGTCAGCTGATCCTGATGATGTTAAAGGCTTGCTTTTCAAATGTAAGCAGAGTTTAGTCAGACACTTACGTCAAGGAATTGGCGGAAAAGGCTCAAAGAATCTGATCAGCATCGAGGATTCTGCTGGGAGAACTAATCGCCCTTAATAAACACATAAATGGACATCAAATCTGAGTTACATCAACAATACCAAAAGAAATAGCTAGCACATAAGGAGGGAGTTGGGGCTGTGGAGGGAGCTGCGGCAGCAAACAGTGTTGGCGTGAGCATATCAGCATTGAGAAGTGTCGCGCTGTGCAATTGCATGAATATGACTGGGCGTCACTAGTCAGCTGATGGCCACACAGCTGTGAATAAGCCAGTGATTGTGTAGCATGAATGTAGCAGCTGATGCCAATCAGCTAATTCAAGCGCAACTTCAGTTCTGTGCCTGAGCTAACACTGTTCATTTTAGTAAAAGTTCCTCAGGTCTTTTACACTGGTGACAGCGATCTGGAATATTGTGAGTAATCATCTCCTTTTAATCAATAATCAGTGGTCTGTGAAAACTTGGTGAAACCATCTGTATTTACAATGATTTGAGAAACAAACAGATGCCAGAGAGAAACATTTAAACATAAATCTCAAGGTTGTTCGGCTTACATATTAATTTTCCATCTTGTTTATTATGCTGACAGCTGTGCAGAGCATTGGCATCCACAAGATACATAGAGCATAGTACACAGGGAGGTAGCCTGCACTTTTCACTTTTTGACCACGGGTGGTTTGAGAAAACAAACTTTTCAGAAGACTAAGAAGAAGACTGCACAGAGTAGTGAGAGAGTGACCTTGGGTAGGCTGAGTGAGAGAGGGATCACCCACTGGGAGGGTTGAACTTGCAATGAGTGTAGGGGTAAAATATTAAAATATCTAGTAGCATGGATCTGCAAAGCGTGTGGTTTGAAACAGATGTTACTGATGTTAACCTGTGTCTTCTACTCTTTAGCAGATAAGATGCTGCTGTGCTGGACACAGCAGCACAGCAGGTACAATCAGGGTGTTTGTATGCAAAGCTGCAATACCTCCTAATTAAAACTGCTTAAATACTGCTGTGTACACAAACTGTTAGCCAGTGACCACATACCGTACCTGTAGTGCTTAAAGTTATAAGATGCAGTAATATAGGGAGAGAATGAGTACGAATGTGTGTCTGCAATAATTTCTGCTAAAAAAGCATCCGATTCCTCCAAAGAGTTAACACCTGCCTTGATATTAATGTGAGAAATGTTTCCAGCTGTGTCACAGCACTTCTCTGAAGGCTGATGCAGGACCTGAACATAAAAATCACATGAAGTACATCAGTAATGGTATTAGGTATATGGAAGCCATATCAACATATTTATGTCTCAAAACTATGATTTAGTGCTTATTCGTTCTTGATTAGGGCTGGGCGATGGATGTAATCAAATGGTAAATGGACTGTATTTCTATAGTGCTTTTTATACTACAGCGCTTTACAGTGTGCCTCTCATTCACTCACGCACACACCGTTTGTATTGGAGCTGCCATGCAAGTCGCTGGCCTAGCCATCAGCAGCAAGTGGTGATCAGTGTCTTTCTCATTTGCAGGCGTCAATATGTCTAAATCTAAATATGGAAAACAAAAGGAAAAATTACATATAAAAAACCAAAATGATGAAACTAAGTGACCTTTTTATTTAGACAACAGGAGTTTGTGTGTAAAATGATAGCATTACATGATCATGTCGTCACAATATGATTCCACTGAAAGTTAAAGGTGTGTTTATATTCAGTGTTACTCACCAAAATGCATTGCACTCAATGCATTTCCTTCCTCATACAACATTTGCAGAGGCGATCTTTGGAAGAATTTGAAACCTTCGTTGTTTACATTCATGTTTGCTTGCTAGCAGCCTTCGTCTTTTCTTTGTTGATGCGTTGCTATACTTCTTTGGCGTGTTACTGCCACCAGCTGAAGATCACCACACCGCTTCTGGTGGTCAAAAACTCCACACAGTTTATCATTGTCCAGCCCTACTCCTGAACAGCAAAATACAAAGTGTCTCCTAATCAGCAGTGTGGGGAGCACAGTTGCCTGTTAACTTCTTTTACAGTGGCTATGCTCTCTTGGCCATTGATTACTTCTTTACGATTTGTAAAACTCTTGCAGCATCTAGATTCCTCTCTCTCCCCCTCACTGTGAAACACTTTCACTGTCTCTGTCTGTCCAATTCTTGTAGCTTCCTCACACCCACACCTCTGCTCCCCCTGCCTGTCTACCTCTCCACTCTTGCTCTTTATCATCACCTTTCTATATCTTTAGTCTCTCCGTCTATTTGAGGCAATTCACCTGTGACTCCCTCCTGACTTTATGTTCAGAAACCTTTTTTCTCTGCGATAGAAATGGACTGCGGGAGTTGGCAACCTCTGTAGAGTAGCCTCTCGACTTCAGGTTACTGCCCTGATGTAAACAGCAATATACTTTATAAAGAGCCTTTTAGTCCTGATGCCTTCACTCTCACTCATGACCTTGTTATAAGGAACCAGGGTCAAATTGAAGCCCATGTTCTGTTTCATGTTGGACTGACTTTAATACCTTGTTTGACCGTCTGAAAGCTTGCATGGGATTGACAGACAATAAAAATGTTTCCCAGCAAAGAGCCTTTAAAAAGTAGCTTTCCATTATGGTCTGTACATTACGGTTACTCAAAAAACAGAAATAAAACAACCAAATAAGGTGATATTTTAATGGCCTGTCATGTCAGTCAAGAATGTGGTCTATAGCAGTAACAGTATTTGGATCTTTACTAATGACTGTGTATTCTCATCAGCCCTGGACTTACGTAAGTCAGAGGCAACTAAACACAGTAAATATACATTAAAACTGCCTAACAGCGCATACGAGCTCATAAGAAAGATAAACCTCTTTCCTTAATGCTCGTATTAAGCATTAAAAATGTGTT
Source organism: Macquaria ambigua (assembly GCA_008360985.2). Taxonomy (NCBI): domain Eukaryota; kingdom Metazoa; phylum Chordata; class Actinopteri; order Centrarchiformes; family Percichthyidae; genus Macquaria; species Macquaria ambigua. The sequence goes on along the minus strand of VMKM01000413.1, from coordinate 213,970 downwards.
TAAATACTGTAATTAAATACTAAATACTATAACACTCTGTGATATTTTTGCCATAACACCAGGTGGCTGCTCTGTAGAATCATTATTATTACAGACTGAGCCACTCTGTGCATGTTTGTATCCCAAAATAGTGCCACAAGACAAAATGTGGCCTTGGGATTGTGGCAGATGTGCTTCTGATCAGTGCATGAGTGACAAAGAAGCACTGAGAGTTTCCTGTTTCCAATCCAGCTGCCTTCACTTAAAGGACCTCTTGTAGTATGTGATCAGGTCACACAGCTTGTCGGTTGTCAGCTGGCAGGTAGAGACCTCTGTATCCTGGATGCAGATGGGACAGCTGGTTTGGTGAGGGTGATGGGTTTTGGTTGTTACATTTTTACAGAAAAAGAGTATAGTGGTTTGAGATAAGAAAAGGAATCAAACCAAGTGTCTAATGTTCAAAATGAGACTAGGACTGGTCATTGTCTGATCTGCCACCCACGATTCAATATTTAAACTGCTCTTGAATTACTTACTTTGCATTGCACATCTCATCTCCATTTTTAATTTGCATTCTATAGATCTTGACGTAGTATATTGTTTGTCTCATTTTATGGATTAAAAAAAAAAAAAATTGGTTGATTCTGTAATTGTCTCAGATGTTTGTGATTTGTCTCCCCTTTTGATTGGTTGTTGCAGCCCGTTGCTTAAGTATAAAGATGTTGTTGGTTCATAGTAGAACTGAAATGTGAGTGATCAGAAAATGAAGTGAAAGAGTGCTACACATTCTCAGGTTCCAGCTTCTCAAATGGCAGGATTTGGTGCTTCTTTGTCATACCTTTTTGGGTTTTTGTCAGACAAAACAAGACATTTGACAAGACTTCACTTTGGACTCACTTATTTTTTAATTTTTTAATTTCATTGACCAAACAATCGATTCATCAAAAAATAGCCGCCAGATTTGTGAATAATGGTAGTTTATAGTGTGAATCTGCTTAAGGTCCATGACCGAATCGTTGTATGTATTTATTTATTTATTATATGTATTTATTTCTAATAAACTCTGCTGACAGTGTGCAGGATTTTAACTATTTTCGTTTGCATGTTCCCACGCATCAAAGAATTGTTGTTTCTTGCTCCAAGAAGTTTACAGGGTCCTCTCATGGTGAGGACCGCTCAGTATATGTTGCCTATAATAGAAAGTAAACGGGCAATATGGGGAAAAACACAAAAGAGCTGCTTCTGATGCGTCCATCGGTATAAAAAACACACAGTAGCCACTGGTTGTGCTGCAAATGGTATTTTTGTTATGTGATTGTCAGCTGGACTTGAAAAATATTCAAAATAAATGCAGAAAATATAAACTCCAGAACGATGAGCCCTAAATGCTGAAGATGCAGCAGATGTAGTAGATGCTGTACTTTCTGTGTGTTGGTGCCTAACATGAAATCTCCTGGCACTCTTTGGTGCTGGTAGAAATGAGGGAAGCTGAATGCCATTGGCTATCTGTGTGTCTTATGTTACAAACACATCCACTATTCACTAATCATAATAAAACATTAAAGGCAGTCCTCTGGGACGTCTCAGCCGAGCTCCATTGGCAGGATGTGACATGTGGCTACCAAACAGCCTCACTTCCTTCCATTTCCTGCCTGGTTGAATACCTCACTTTGTAATTTTAAGCAGATGGGAACGCCTGCTGTCTGCAGTGTAGTGACTGCGTCTGTGAGATCCTCCTCCTTTAATAAGTGGGCACGGCTTGCCAGTACACTCCCTGTTCCTGCCTCACCAGACTTCTAATAACAGTCTCAGTGACTTCTGGGGATTTCCAGTGTATAAGCCCTCTGTGAAGAACGGCCTACATCTGCGATTTGTGATTACGCCGCCAATGTCTGTGCCCACTGCTTCTCTCATTAATAGCTGCTGTAGAAAGTTCTGAGAGAGAGTCTGTTCTTCTGTTTTGGATTGGCGAAACACCGTTTCTACCCAGCTGTAAGAGTCCAAATGGCCCCACTCTACTACAAGGGCTGCACTTGATATGCAGACCATGTAGCGTTGTACACCAATTCAAGTTCAGGGCTTTACTACACCCATCAGGTTGCTGATCTTTTAAAGAAAAAAGGCAAATTACAGTTCAGAACAGGTATGTTCAATATTCAGCAATACGTGGCAGTCGGGATCTTCATTTCATTGGGTTGAGCAAAACAAAACAACTACACATGATGTATGATCTATGAACAAACTATTAATGCTAGAAATGGTTAAGCCTCTTTTACATTATAATATCATATAACAGCAGCACATATAAAATGGTTCTTATCTAAATAAATAATAAAAAGAACCTGTACTCAAAAGTTGCATATTTTGAATTAGAATAGAAAACTACGATCCAATATAACGTGATAAAATGTGTGAGGTGTTAACTATTTTTTTATAATAAGTACATGTTTTGAACTCTTGCTAGTGTTTCATGATGTTAGGTTGTTTCTGCTATCAATAGGGAAACTTTACCACAGAAATACCCAGCTGAATTTATACCCTGTTATTGTTTGAAACGAGCTCGACACGAAGACAGATCTAGCCAGATTCTTATGATTATGCAATGTGAAGACAAGACCTATTTTCATAGTCGAGAGTGCACCAGGTTTTTACCAGTTTTCAGTGAACTGGTTTCTGAGACTGACCAGAAGATCTTGCAAAAATATTTTTCAGTACAGTGCTTGATCAGAGAACTGAACTCTAATTAGACGACCTGATGCAGGGGAATTAGCAGAGGCTGGCATGCTGAATTTTTATGTCACCAGGGGCATCAAGTGCTGGGTAATTGGATAAACACATTGATGCAATGCTCTTGCAGCGGCTCGACTCTGCTCAGCATTTAAGTAGCAGATGGAAATGATAAATTAAACTGTTCAAAATATTTTAAAAATATTATTGCCAGGTGGCAAGGTTCATTGTTATTCAGAAATGTGTCCAAGGAAAACAGTTGTATTGCATGCTTTGTTCGTCTTTATTTATTTTTCGTTTAATTGACTTTTCTACACTTTCTCCTGGGATATTATTAAAAATATGAGGCAGCATTTAAGGCTTACAAGGAAGTGCAGAGGCAAAGGCTGGATACAACTCAGACAACAGATAGTGGAGTGTTTTTCCTAGTGCGAGTTACCAGATCCCCATGAAAAGGACTTAAGAGTATTGTCCACCTGACCTCGTAGACTTCAGACTAGATGATGATGTTGGCGCTAACAAGCACTCTCACTAATGGAGCCATTTCCTTTTCCCCGCTCTTCCCCCAGTCTTCCTCTGAGTATTTCAGGGTGCAGGAGTTTGCTTTTTAACCCTTAGTGAAATTGACGTTTCATGTTTCTTGACCGCTAAACTTACAGATCAATATTCCTACTTAGAGAGTTCAGACACAGCAGTTCTGCTGTGTCCAGACAGCTGGAGTAGTAAATATAGAGAAATGGACTGCCAATAATCCCATTTTACAAAGATGCGTCAGAATGCTAATATCATGCAGTTAATGATCTTTATGAAAGATTTCTCTTCACTGTTGAAGACAGATGACAGTTTGAATTTGTTCTGCTCAAATTAAAAAAGAAAAGCAAAATGTTTCAATCAACAGTTGTACGAGTCCGTAAAAGTTAAAGTAACTGGATTTACGTGGCCTTGTTTCAGGAAAATGCAGAATATATTTGTAGAAAAAGTCTCCAGAGCAAACACACAAGTTTTCCCCAGTAAATTGTTTTGCAGTTGCACTAGGATTAGCCTTTGTCATCAACTTTCTGTTTACTGAACTTGATTATGTTCCAGTTGTTCATTTGATTCTCATTCTCATCTGATGTTATACCAAAATTTACAGTATAAAGCGCTTAAACTAACTTGTATTTTCCTGCTCTGTTTCTAGGATCTCAGGCAGGGGAACCATGAAAGATGAAGTGAAAGACCAGTTGAATGTTGCCACTATGTGTGGTTTTGTGACTGAGCTGGTCTCTTCCTTTGCACATGGGATCTCTCTTCCTCCTACTGACTTGCCGTAGTTGCCCTGTTGCCCCGTTTTCACCATGAGAGGATCTGTCAGGTGCGTGACCTCTGTGCCCTCATACTGGCGCTACAGTTGTGCTGCGTGAGCGCCCCCTCTCCTCCTGCAGTTACTGCACGGAATGGCCTCTCTGGACCTGCCATACCGCTGTCCTCGCTGCGGGGAGCACAAGCGCTTCCGGAGCCTGTCGTCCTTGCGTGCCCACCTGGAGTACAACCACACGTACGAGACCCTCTACGTCCTCTCCAAATCCAACAGTGTATGTGACGCCGCTGCTCTGCTGCCCCTGGTGGCTGAGGGAGCTCTCCTCACACCTGCCAACAACAACGACCCCTTTGAGCCGCTGCGGCCTTCTGCTTTAAAGGAGCGCCGCTTCCCTTGCCGTGAGCTTCCCTGTGCGGACGACCTGAGTTTGACCCCGGCTAACTCCAACACTGCCGCCAGGTATATTCCCAATGTGGAGTTTCCCCTGGGGGAGATTTTTATGAAGAAAGCCATGACATCCGCAGACCCGGGTCCCCATGGAAACCCCAACACAGCTGTAGCAGTGGCAGCTAATGTGGCGGCCAGTGCAGTGGAGGCGGCCTATGAGGAAGGCCTGGCCAGGCTGAAGGCGCGGGCGTTTGAACGGCTAGAGCTGGATGAAAGACTGGAGAAGCTGTCTGAAGAGGTAAGTAGGATCATTATACAGAAATACAGCTAAATAAAGATAACAACCTAAACAAACATAAGCAAACTTAAACATATAGCTCTTATGTACAGGCAAGAGGACACAAACTATCTATATAGTTACTGGTCAGATTGTTGCTATGTTCTGTATGTACAGGGTCGTGGTAAAGGGAAGTGATTTTACTGGAGAAAGCTTAACCTTGTTTAGAATTTGAACATTTCTAACTTTAGCACCCCCTAGTGGTTGTATCAAACAATACATGCCAATTCATGACGTAAGCATCCAGTCAGGGGACATTAAGAATGAATAGGACAAAAGCAACACACTAATTTTCACCAGGATTGTCTACAAACAAAAATAAAATCTCTGGAGTGATTTGAAAGATGCTATAATCACATAAAAATGTAAAAAAAGCAACATAGTTGCTTCAAAAGAAAAATGTAGAAAATACAAGCTCTTCATTGCTATGTAGGAGAAATAGTTCACGTCACACAGTTGTAAAAGAATAGGTGCATGCTTAACTCCAGTGAAGTTCTGTCTTTAGGTTAGATGTTAAACTACCTGCAGCACTCTTGTTGATGTTCTCCGTCTGCTTGGAAAACTTTGAGCTCAGCAGCAGAGAGAAAATGAATGAGTTAGGCATGCACACACAGTCTGATGAGTTATACTTAAAAATAAATCCTACATTTTATCAGTAACCAAAGGAGAATAGCTAAAATTAAGTATATAGTGAATAACAATCAAGGAATGAAGAAATCCAAGACTGTAATAAGAAGTGTCCAAGTTTTTAGAAGATAGAAAGGTTTTTCGGCATGACTGCGCCACTGATTTGTCATGCTTTTTCACACTCAAACATTTGTCAAAGAAGATTTTCATACTAAAAAGTCATTTTTGGACACAAAGCCAAGCTGGGTTATAATTTGAAAACTTTCAGTACAGGGACTGTATATTATCAAGACCAGTAGAACAACTTCTGATTTGACTGAATTCACTCGCAGATTAATAGAGAACTCAAGAAGTTTACTTCTCAGTCATTTCGTTAGGGCTTTAAGCATATTCTAATTCCGCGTCTTATTTAGGAAAAAATAATCTCCTTCAAACTAATGATGCTGTAAGATGTATATGCAAAACATGGATATGTGAAGACGTTTGCTGTCAAATCTTTGTTAATGAATGTGTTAATTACTTATCTTAGTTAATGAACTAATTTGCATAACTAGTTATGTCTCATACAGTGTGGTGATTATGGGGGGACATTAGGCAGCTCAAGTGTCTCTCGTCTTGTAGGTGGAGCAGAAAATAGCAGCCCGCGTAGGTCGTCTTCAGGCAGAGCTGGAGAGGAAGAGCTCTGAGCTGGACCGGGCCAAGCAGGAGAGCGAACGGCTGAGCCAGGAGAAACAAGACCTGGAGGACAAGGCCTTGGAGCTCTCCCGGCAGGTGGACGTCTCTGTGGAAATGCTAGCCAACCTCAAACAGGACCTGGTGAACAAGGAGGAGGAGCTCAATCACAAACAACAGTAAGTGATATGCTGCGTCTTATCATCTTATCTTCTTCATCTTAGTGTAGGCTTCGAGCTGTGGCTGGCCTGTTGGTGTGCCTTCCTAATACCTGAGGAAATCAAGAAACGACAACAGTTTTGATAATAGATTCATTGTTTAGGTCATTTATCAAGCAAAAATGCCAAAAATTCACTGGTTGCGACTTCTAAAATGTGAATATTTGCTAGTTTTCTTTGTCTTCTATGATAGTAAATTGAATACCTTTTGGATTTTGGACCGTTGGTCGGACAAAACAAGCAATTTGACCTGAATCGATGATGAAAATAATCCTTATTTGCAGCCCTAATTTTCATTGTGTCCAAAAAAATAAAAGTGAAAGCTCACACACTCTCTCACTTACTGCTGTTTTGATGATGTCAGTTTGTCGGTCGATTGGTCGATCCGTCTCTCTTGTTTATACAAAGGTTACAGTCTGTGGTGGAATGAAATGCAGTAGCAGGAAACACGTAAAAAATGAACACCCTCGAATACCAATTTCTCCACCCTTGACCTCAATACAGATCACTCTTCACTTTATACTCTTCCTCTTATGAAACACATTGTCATGCATACTATCACTCACTCACACTCCCCTCCTCTCCTTCACCTCTGCCTCTCTGTTGATGGTTTAATTCTCAGCCGTATCCGCCCACCAGATGTGTTCAGCATCTGTCCCGCTGCTGTCTCCATATACCAGTGCCCTCCAGGGCCGTTTAGCCGCTCATGCTGAATGGAGAGTTGGACAGGAGCAGCCGGGTCGGCAGCAGAGATGTCGAGTGGCCAGTCCCTCCATAAAGCTGCCATGCTGCTTCATGAACTAGTTAAAAGCACGACTGCCATAAATAGGAGTGCTTGGATATAAATCACAGCGTGGTGATGCAAGTTATTGCTGGCTCTGAATCTGAGGAACATGATTTGGAGCTCTCCCACAGCGTGGCACAAAGAGTGACCAGGATTCATTTTTCTGATTTTCAGAGCTTTTATTGAAATTAATCCCGGAGTAATTTATTGTGTGCTCCAAACACTGATGCTATTTTTAGTTTGACAGGCTAGAAGCAATGCGTAAAATATTCCTACTCATGATAAGACTAAATGCATCCTCTACCATTATATTTAACAAAATGGTTTGCCTTTTTTCTCTCTCACTGATTAGGTTTTTAAAGATGCATGGCGTTACATTTCCATAAAAATATTTTACCAATGTCAAAGAGTCATACAGTGTTTAGAAAAGGGAATTATGAGGCACAATGACAATCTAATGGGAAAAGAAGGCTCAAAGAAGAACAGAAGAATGCGATAGATTGGTTATTTTGTGTTCAGTATAAGAACATAGTTAGCTTCTGATTTAAGTCTCAGAAAGTCCAATAAAGGTGTCAGTAGGAGGTTTTAGAATAGTGTTCACTTGTATAGATTAAATGTGGTCCTCTCATGGCCTCTGCAACCACACAAACACAAGCTCTTTCCTATTTTGCAGCCATTTTCTTTGTTAAAGTGATCAACAATGATAAGTGTCATTCAAGGCTGAAGTCATTTGGTATCTGTACTGTGTCTTTATCTGACAGGACAGCGGGCCTCATCTTTCTATCTTCCTCTTGGTTTTTATCACTTCTCTTCGGTTTCTTTATCAGGCCTGAGTGTCAACAGTAGGTCAGAGACAGAAAGGCGCGCTTTCCAAGGCCTCTAATCTCATCGCAAACACACGACTGCACGTGTCACTGCACGGATTGTGTGTTTTAATTAATGACACAAATCCATTGAGGCATTATTATGTGCGTCATGTACGGCTGCAACTAACAATCCTTATCATTATCCATTAATCTGCTGATTATTTTCAATTAATAGTTCAGTCTTTAAAATGTCACAAAAAAAAAGAAAAAAGAAAAAACACCCATCATTTTGTGAAAGCCCAAATAACAATGTTTAGCACAAAATTATTTTTGGTTCCACTCACTTACTTTCAGCCACATCCCATGGCCTTCAGCAGTGGATGAAGTTGCTCAGCTGTCATGCAGAGGGTTTAGTTGTTATCATTTGACCTAATAATGGAACTTCGGTCATGTGAAAACAGGTGGTCGTACTGTATATGGGCGAAGATTGTAACCCCTGTCTCTGTTCAAGGATGTCTTTGGCGGTGGATGTGAACGTCCTTTATGATGTTTCCCTGGTTGTGCAGGTCGATGACTTTGACCCCTTCCCGCAGTCGATGCTTGTTTCTGGTCCGGTGGTCTGTTTCCGGTGTTCATTCAGACTCTTGTCCAGGGTCCTTGCTGCTCCAACGATGTAGTGTTCCTCGTAGTAAAGTCCTCGTTTTTGTCCGACAAAAAACCTAAAGATTTTCAGTTTCCAATCATAGAAAACAGAGAAAAGAGAAGCTTTTATCAAGCAAAAATGTTAAAATAAATGACTTAAGAGAGAAATCGATTAACAAAAGTGTTGTCTATGAACTAACTTATTAGTTGACTAATTGCTTTAGCACTAGAGTCATCCATTGTGTTCCAGTTCTCCTGAGCTTATGTGCAATGCTGCTGTAAATTACAATAAACACGTACATATGCAGTAGGTCACTTAGGTCTTCTGGGTCTTTGTGTCTGTTAACATTATATCATTTTAAAAAAAAACTTGTGACAGAGACAGCTAAACTTGCAGTAGAAGATGACTTGGCTGATCTTGTGATAGAATGATACAAAACAGCGTTTCATTGGGTTGAATGAGCTGAAGACAAGTGCGCTTTTCTTCTATTTAGTCCCATCCCTCTGTTGTAAAGGTTACAGTAGCTGTGGTCATGTATCCCAAAGCTGGCAGCATCAGACTGGGAAGGTACTCTTAAAATCCCTGCCTGGGCTGTGTGACTGCCTCCTAGTTATGCCAGCAGCCCAGTCTCTCCCTTTCTCTCCCTCTCTCTGTCTCTCACTCTCTCACAAACACACACACACACACACACACACGTTTTCTGTCTCTGTCTCTCTGAGGAGAAGCTGGCAGTCAAACAGTAAGCTCATTCAGCCTCTAAAATACAGAGTAGGTCTGAGGTGGAAAAAGAGCATCACAGTCGGTGAATGTTCAGCAGGGCTGATGACTAAGCAGTAGTTAACAGACACAGAGCAGCTTATTGGCTCAAACACGGCTGCCTAGCAACCTTATACACTCTGACACACTGATTTTTTTTAAAAACCTTTATATACTCGCGAGTGACTTTGGAGAGTCTGTGAAAGTCCTTCATGGAGATATGCATCATGTTGTTCATCAGTGGTGCCAAATGCTAAAAATGCGAGTCACCTCGCTACGAGTTGCTATGCAACCAGAGGAAACTCCTACGAAACTGGCTTCTGCTGCTAGCAGCGCTATGCTGGCAGCGACCTAATAATTTATTCTGCACTCAGAAACGCTGTAAATAATTATGAAAAGCATACAAAACACCTCAGGTACAGTTGAGCTTGGTCTTCATTGTAATTTCAGCATGCAGTTTTAGTTTGAAGCTAAATTCATTTACAAACAACAATACAGGCAAAAACACACTGCATGCTCTGTAACAGTCACTGAAAATACACAATGACAAACATCACACTACACTGTAGCAGTTAAAACTGAATGAATAACCTCAAGTCCCTCAAGCTCGGCTGTTCAGTGGTTTAATAGCAGCTGGAATAAATGAGGGCAGCTGGAATCAGCAGAAACTGGAGCCTGAGGAGAAATGAAAAATGGTGGGATGGTTATCTCCATCACTTCAGTATGGAAAAACAGCCTAATTTTCTGTCTGTCACAGAAATATGTTGAATATTGTCGTAATCTTTCCAACCATTAATGATTGCTTGATGATATACGGCAAGGTTTATTTAGTTGCTATGAGATTATTACAATTGCTAATATGCCAATTGTCTTATTATTGTTCCGGTAGATCATTTTAGAGCTATTTCTAATTAACTTTGATCTCATGTCAGTAACATTTAATATTGCAGTTCAGTTTGTGATCCGTTTCATGCGTGGAAACGTTGGCAGGCCTCACTGAGTGCTCCTGCAGGAGGACATAATACTGTACGCTCCAGTGGCAGCCAGATTATCAGCCGCTGTTCTTTTAATACCCAATTGTTTCTCTTCTCGTGGGAATGGTTTGCATGAGATGTGCAGGGGGTTGATACTGCATCATTCAGACCTGTGCAATATTTGCAGTCCAGTACTCCAGCCCTGAAACAAGTTAGAACTAAAACAAATAGTCGATTAATCAATTAGTCAATCGAGTAAAGAATTAATGTATAAAAGGGTCTATTTGCCAGATATTTTCTCTTAATTTGAAACCCTGATGAAGACCTGCCACGGTCGAAACTGGTCTTTTTTTTAATTTTTATTTTTTATTGTCATGAACAAGCCATGTAACTAATAAAGGGCTATAATCAAAACTCCACATACTATACTTCTACTCCTCTACTCAGGAGTATCTGAAGAGGTTTGCCCTTTTGCACATGTTTAAAGACATCACCTTTTGGCTTTAGCACATTTTGATGGGTATTTTTTCGCTATTTTCTGACATTTTAGAGACCAAACCAATTAACTGAGAAAATAATCGGCAAAGTAATAGATCATTTAAATAATTGTAGCCCTACAACAAATACTTCTCTTGTGATTCTTATAGTGGTGATTATTATGGTAATTATTGTAGCCGTACCTTTTGGCATCATTGTGTCGGATTGTATTATATTGTTGTTGTTATTTACGCACCTCATACTGTACAAACAGGGGAGGGACTAAATGTTGCAAGATTGCAGTTGTTTGTATTAGATTCATGATCTCTGTATAGAAGAGGGAGGAGAGCAGGTTTTCATATCAAATTCAACACACACACACACACACACACACACACACACACACAGTTGCTGCAGTAGGCCTCATCCCCGAGGCTTGATTTATTCCTACAACCAGCCATGATAAAGTAAGAGTTCCCTGTGCAGCATAAGAAAGCTGAAGCCTCTAAAGGCACCAAACATGGAGGAGTCTTTCTATTTCCCCTCAAAAAATAAAAAAAATAACAAGCTTGGTTTTCACTGAGAAGCAATCTTGAATGCAAAGTAAAGCTGTCAGGGCAGAGAGAGAGAGAGAGAGAGAGAGAACTCGCCTCATTAACGGCAGTGCCTGAGAGAGAGGAGCATGTGGTATTAGCATGCCAAGACTTCTGAAGGCTTTCTAATGAAAGAGAAGTCAGAGTAAGAACGTGATCTGCAACATGTCTAAGAATGTGGAGGGCTTGGACTTGAAAAATTAGTCTGCCATAAAGATGGATGTAATCAGGGTTCTGTGTTTTAATATTTATGTTAAAGTCAAGACAGTAGAGTTTTAATATTTGTCCAAACCCTGGAGGAACGGATGCCATGTATGCCAGTAAATTATTTGGATGACAGAAAATTGCAGCGCTGATGCCAAACACTTTCACGCTATTAAAAATGCATGCATAGACTGCATCGTACAGAATTCTTTTAAATGTGAAATATGTTTATTAACTGGAAATATCCTTGAATTATGCCCAACTAATTACTTGACATGTACTATCTGCATTGTTTCGTGCTTACTGAGCTCATTTGCTAGGACTGGATGTCTGCAGTTAGATATATTAAGGCTATAATGTACAATGTAGAGCTGTAATAAGAACAGTGCTCTATGTATACCAAACGTGCGTACGAAGACACTGCATTCAGATCTCCAGCAGCGATACGAAGTGGCTTATAACAAGAAAGGGTTCTGCATGATATTAGACAGCCCAGATTGTAGTGTATGGATGATCCAGTGGAGTTAGAGCAGGATTTATGAGCGGAGGGCTGCTCATGTCTATCATTAGATGGAAGAAACTGAAGTGTGTGTGTGTGTGTGTGTGTGTGTCCTTGAGGCTGGATGAAACGCTTTGAACACAAAGGAAACAGGAAGGATGCTGCAACCAGTCTGTCAGTGGACACGTCGCTCTTCTTTCTCATTTAGTCCGGACTGACACGAAAGGTTGAAGTAACTATTGCATGTTACACTGTTAGCAGCTGATTTTAGGAGTGTAAGATGCTTGGAGGATGTACTGGGGTTTAGTCTCAGTATGTGTGTGGTTCTTCAGTGGAAACCTGATATTGAGACGATGCTGTCATAATTTTTATCTTTTTTTTTTTTTTTTTTTTTTGAGCTGTCAAGCTGTCATAGAGCTGAATGAGTGCTGCTTATGTTTATATGTTGAAATGCCTGTATGCCTTACAAAAGTCTACGCTAGAGCTGAAACGTTTAGCCGATTCATCTATTAGTTGATGGTCAGAAAATTAATTTAGTAAAAATGTTGATATCGATTGATGAATAAAAGTCATTTTTCAAGCAAAAAGGCCAAAAATTCTCTGGTTCCAGCTTCAAAAGTGAAGATTTGTGAAGAGATTCTGTGAGTTCTGGACTATCGATCGGACAAAATAAGCAATTTGAAGAGGAACTTATGATGGACATTTTTCACTATCTTCTGACAATGAATAGATTTAACAACTAATCTAAGCCGCACTCTACACATTTCCATACATATATCTGTTTTTTTAATCCAATTTTGTCTCAGTTGCATTTCTGTTTTTCAGACAATGATTGCATCCACAAGTACAAAGCATCACTGTCATCATTGCAAGCATTTGAGGACAGATTCATTTTCTGTTTTTGAAAATGTGACAGCTGAATTTCAGGTGGCCTTTTAATGAATCAACTTCTGTCATACGCGTTGAGATGTTCTACATCATCACTTCGCTGTAGTCTCCCTGGGTGACTCAGCCATCTGCTATTTGTAACGGGAGTTTAGATTTTGGGAGGACTGGCCAAGCCACAATAACATACTTACTTTCCCCTGATTGATCAGAGCCAATACCTGGATTAGTGGTTTCTTGGGAAACCACTCATGCTTTTTTTTTTTTTTTTTTTTTGCTTTTTCTGAGAGGCTTTGAGAACAGTTCATGTCAGCCCGCGTCTCTTTCATCATCCCTTTTCTCTCACCCTTTCATCCCTGTCTGTGTCACATCTCCTCTCATGTAGCCATACTCTCTACACATCTCCTCATGCTGCCTTTCTTTTTGTGTGTTTGTGCGTAACGCATACAAATGTGTGACATTATGACACGATGACACAATGTAGCCTACTGAATCTGTCTTAAAAAAACAAACAAAAAGAAAACACTATTTGATCCAGGTGTCAAAACAGGACGACACACGAGCAGCTGTCCTTTGTTACAGCAGAGAAAGCCCGTATTCATGCGACAGCCTCGTCTTCCTCATGCAGGCCTTTCAGTCAATCATCTCTGCTCTTAAATATTAATGAGGCATAATTTTGAATTAATGGCCAGAGATGATGACAACTGTGAAAAGAGGCTGACCAGTGATTATAATTAACATTTAAACAGAATCCTTCAGAAGATCATTCCTTATTAATCATGTCAGCTGGATGTCTTTGCTATAGACTATTTGTTATGGCTGTTAAGTGGTAAGGAAATGAAACATGGTTGGCTTAGCTATTCATTATTTCTCTGAGCGCATGCAGTAGCATTGGACATTTATTGACGTCTTCAAAGCCCATTTTCATGCGTTTGATTAAAAAAAACTGCCGCTTCGATTGTTTGCAAGCTCTCAAGGCCTAAATTTAGCAAGACGGGAGTGAAAGAATAAATTCTGCTTTTTTTTTTTTTTTTAATTTACAAGAGCTCAAAGGGACAAGAAGACATCAGATTTTAAATGCATATCGGGCCAACAAGCCCCTTATTTCAGTCTCATGAGTGAAAGCAGCAGAGAGCAGGACCAGTGTTTGCTGTTTGGTTGCTGGTTTGGTGAGGGGGAATGTATGAAAGTTTTTAATCAGTGCTATTGGTTAGTTATTTAGTATGGTATACTAAATTAGGATTTAGTGAGGCACATTGTTTGCAGCCGAGCTCAACTCTTGTATGTAATATTTAATTCAATACGGGCAGATCAATTGGAAGTGTGTAACAATATGAAGATAGGACAGGATCCCCCGGAGTGCAATGATATTTAGACCTATAGTAACTGATTTTTTGGCCACTTGGGGGCAGCAGAAACAAGTTATTAACACAACATTGACATATCATCTTCTTTTAAGTTGATACAGTGAACTTGTTAGCAAACAAAAGAATCATGGGTCACATAAGGTGTCATCAGAATTGTGAATTTAGAGACTGAAAGCAGAAGGGAGAACTTGTATGTACTGTATGATACATGATAACAAAGAGCCTCTATCGCTGAAAGTCAAGGTACATTTTACATTGGCTGCTTACTTGTTAGCATAAGTTATAAAATAAACATTTCATATCTGCAAGGAACTGATGGCTAAACACTGCATCCACTGTTGTTTATTCTGCCCACAACATAACCCTGCACTAATCGGTAAATTGTCATTTTTCCACTTAAGTTGTTCGATTAAACAAATGACATACAACGTGTTAATTGGAGAGCTTTAGAGGTGTTGGTAGGTGGATTTTGTTACTTTTGGCTGCTCGCTCCAGCTACATATTACCGTACAGATATGAGAGTGGTATCAATCTTCTCATCTAACTCTCGGCAAGAAAGCGAATAAGCGTATTTCACAAAATGTCAAACTATCCTTTTTAGTTTTACACTGTTATAAGGTCCATTTCCTTATTTGAAGCTGGACTCGTTTTAGAAAATATAATTTATGCGCTGCTGACTCTGAACAACATGACAGCAAAGTGTATGTGTGCATTGTACAGTGTGTATCTGGATGTTCAGTGTGTTCGGTGTGTGGGTGTGTGTGGAGAAGGAAACAAAGATAGAGAGGAGACAAAACTCTGTGGCACCGTCAGCAAGCTGTGAACACGAGGGTCACAAATTATGTGGTTTCCCCTCACCCACGAACATGAATCGGCGTTATCAGGACGGTGACGATCCAGCGTGGAACCACCGCCGAGTCATTTTCTCTGAATCATGCCCCAGACTAACAACCTGCATGTTCAACACCCAGAAAAGATGGCGGTCAGCCGTTTCTAGCTCCCCCAGCGTCCGGGTAAACACGCGGGCGCGTTTGTCACCTTGAGGCTTTATTTCTGAGGTGTCTGAGGTGAGTCACGCTGTGAGAGTGGTGTGTGTGTGTGTGTGTGTGTGTGTGTGTGTGTGTGTTGAAATTGGGATTGACAACAGGAAGCAGCCACATCCCATTTCTCCCCCCTCCTCTGTCAAACCTCCTGTGCTTTCTGCTTCCACATGACTGCAGATTTCTGTTTGCTGTCTGTTGCTTTAGCCTCTGCAGTGTTTTTTTTTCCACAGTCTTTGTGCCCATTCTCTCCTCTTCATGGGGTTTTACCAGCTTCAGTCCTCTGTTTCTTCTCTCCTCTTTATTTCTGGTCTCCCGGGATCTGGTGAAGAGATTTTTTTCCCCCTCTCCCCCCTCCTCTGCCCACCCTCCAACATCTATCTCGGTCTTTCGATCAAATTCCTGATTCCCTTCCTTCTCCGTAAGGATGAGTGGTTAGGCTGCCAGGCGGCGTGGTGCATCCGTGCATGTCTTCCTTACACAGAGAAAGAGAGGGAAAGGCTTTCCTGTGTTGTTTCCAACACTTTCCTCCTCATGGGACTGGTGTATCTGTCTCCTGTAACAACACAAATCTGATACAGCTGAATAATTAACTAAGACAAATTACAGATGCATCACAATTTGGATGCCAAAACACAAATGGCCTAATGTACGATACATACAAACCTAGCTCAGCTGCTCTATTTATAGCAGTTGTGAGATAGCTATGTTATTATACTGGAGGCTGAACTAAAAACAGTGCTCAGTCATTGTTCTCTGTTTATTAAGTTGAATAATGAGAGCAAAACTTTCGCTTCAGGCTGCTTAATCATACATCGCATAAGGTACAGCTAACTTTATTAAATCCAAATAGATGTTACTCATTAATTGTGCACCGTAATGAGATGCATCATATACAGTAGGATGAATCAATGATATAATCTGCTGAGGCAGTTTGCTAATGCATGTTATTTTGCCTTCCTTCATATCCAGTGTGTTTTTTGATGTGTGTAATGATCCCACAAGCCTCTTCACTACAGCAGTGCCTTAAAATTGTTGTTGCGTGATTGGACAACAGGAAGTTCATATGTTTAATCTCTGCACTCCTGTGTCAGTTTTTATATTGACTTTGAGTTTTGAGCGAATTCTCCACGCAAATCTGATAATTTATGAAAGCTAATCTTGCGTTTATATTGCACAAAGCATATAATATTCTTATCAGGGCCTAGTTCAACCATCCTTCATTCTTTCCCTTCCTTTAGGCAAGGCAAGTTTATTTGTATAGCACATTTCATACACAAAGGAAATTCAAAGTGCTTTACATAAATATTGCATTAGAAATAAACAGGAAATACAGCCTAGAAACACTGAAACACAAATCAAAAGGGTAGGAACTTATTTCAAATGAGTTAGTGTAAGGTAGATAATGATGAGTTCTTAAAGCTGCACTCATGTTTAAATTAACAATGGATCAAATAACTATGTATAATGTGAAAGGGGTCTCTCATAGTGAAGAACCCACGGAGAATTAACACTCAACTCTGCAGTTCCCCTCAGCTCTATGAAGCATTTAGCGTCTTGTTTTGGTTTACGGCCCGCAACTTTACTGTACAACTTTACAGAAACAGGCAGCTCTAAAAACCCACTGTATGTACACTACCTACACAGCACCAAACAGCAGACAGACACAGTTAGCGACTAGCTGGTGAACATAGTGGAGCGTTTAGCAGCTAAAGAACCAGATATTTCCCTCCAGAAGTTAGTGGAGACCAAAAAGGTGGTCAGAAAAATGCTTCTAAATGAATGCCATTGTTGCTCTGTGTCTGCTGGATGTGTAAATGAGCAACTTTTGCTAATAAATTCACCATAACTACTTTTCTTTATATGGTGATAATATCTCAATGTTGTGTTCACAGCTTGTTTCGCTGCCCCCAAGTGGGCAAAAAATCAATGAATGCTGCTTTAAGGTTCATGTCCCTTCATGTGGTTGAAACCAAACAAGATCCCTGTTGATACAATCTTTCTGATGTGTTGGCTGGATGTTAAATTTCCCCTTTCCTTTTTTTTCCAGAAGTAGAGAGGAGAGTTTATAGTTTGAGGATGAGATGGATGTAAGAGCTTAGAGCTGAGACAGTTTATGTCTCACACACAAACACAGACATTCTTCGTGTGTTCTCTGTACATTTCCACAGTGAGAAGTGTCATCTCCAGCAGTGGAGGCAGTGTACAGTAAGAGGCCTCTTTCAGCCACTTAACACCCAATTGCATGTGGCCCAAAGTAGATAAAGATCCTGTTATCTCACATTATAAGCAATTACCAAGAGACAAACTCTAAACAGGATTGATCACAGACGAGAGGAAGAGAAGCTATGGCCACTTAATTTTGATATCACTTACTGATTCACTGATTGTTTACTCACAGATTTCATAGCACATGTGCTTTCATTTCTCCCCTACGGTCAAACACCGAGACTAATTTTGGAGCCGTATTTTTGTAGTCTTTGCCTGAGGATTAGAAAAGTTAACTGTGCCAGACGCCAAACTATTTTTATCTCAGAATGCCCCCATTTCATGAAAATTCACTGCGAGCGCCGTTACTGTTTTTGGATGGATTCTGGATAATGGTTAGTAGTAGCTGATGTTTGACATTAGTTGGATGTAAAAGTATCCATTCGGATGAGTGGCTTGGTTTATTTCATGAGCACAAACCTATTTAAACTGGAGGGACACAGATTTTATGTCTCCATTCCCTGAATGCAGTGACGGTCTGAACCTTTTTAATGGTTCCTTTGGCTTTGTCAAGGTCAGATGTCTGAATTGTCTTGTTAAGCCCTCCTGACTGCATTGTTTGGACAGTAAAGGCTCAGGCTATTTATGAGGACACAAACAGAGATACATAAAGGGGGAAAAAAAGAAAAAAAGCCTGGAGGATGTTTGCAGCTTCTGGGAATTGTAGAAATCACATAAGGAGGCAGTTCCACATTAACAGGCATGAAAAGAAAAAGTTCCATTGAAGGGGGATGTTGGCAAGATTTTCAGATATGAAAAGATTTATCTGGATTTGAAAGGTAGTACTGAAACATTAGTCAGTTCATTTATTAGTAGATATACAGCTGCTTTCACCCGGTTGGTATTATCTGTCAGTTTTGGACTGTTGGTCGGACCAAACAAGCAATTGAAGACGTGACCTTGGGCTCTGACATAATGATGGGCATTTTTCACTATTTTCCATTGTATTGACTACATGGTTCATGGATTAATCCAAACATAAACGACAGACTAATCCATGATAAAAATGATTGTCAGTTGCAGCCCTTATGAAAATCATAGTAATTTAAAGGTGGGGTAGTCAGTATTACTTTGGCGTCATTGGGCAAAAATGCCATATTAACCGTGCAGCATATTGTAATTCAAGTGGTCTGAAAGCAAACTTCTTCTTCAGCCCCTCCTCTTGCCTCTGTTTTCAGGCTTCAGAAAATCTAGCCCGTGGCGGGAGACTTTAGCCAATCACAAGTTATTTCAGAGAGACTGTGCGTTTGTATTGGCTAAGCTACAAGAGCAGGTGTGCGTACACGTCCCTTCAGACGGTGAAAGTCTGATTCAATGGCGGAAGATCCTGCTGAAAATCCTGCAACTTGTGTTACATTTCCACCACCTCGTTTGCGTGCAGCGGTGTATAGTACAAAACAACACGTCCCGGCTCCACACAGAGCTTCAGGCTCATTATGTTTGATGCCATGGCGTTCGTAACGACGAGTGGCAAAGAGGCATGATGACAAACAGTGGGGAATAACTTTTGATGGGGGACAGTGGCGTATGTGTGTGGTGTACTAGCCTCTCTTCTCACTGCTGGACGGCGTTGCAGCTGCCTCTAAAGCCTGGGGCGCTCTGCTCTGCGGCCGTGAAGCGCTGGAGGGGCGTCTTTGAGAAGACAAGTCGCGGCGGGAGGGACCGCGGTCTCGGTGAGGCTCATGCTGTGGAGAGTGAGCCCTATAAGGGATACGGTTTCACAGGGGAACCGACTCCTTCTGCTGCCTGTCGAAGTTGTGGGTTTGGTGGGAGGGGCTTAGCGGAGTGATACGAGGCAGCAGAGAGAGAGGCGGAAGGTTTTGCCTAGGTTGCACAGATTTTGCCTACCCCAGCTTTAAAGCTGCCATAATTTATATTTTTGTAATAACAATTTATCAAATGACAATGTGAAAGGGGTCGCTTGAGGTGATGAACCTACAGAGAATTATCACCTTAATCTGCGGCTTCTCTCTGCTTTACGGAGTTTCAGCTCATTGCTTAGCTTTCCAGCTTCACTCTCATTGCTCTCATAGCATGATTCTTGGCCGCAGCAGGCAGCTGTTTTCAGTGAAAAAGCTCTAAAAACCCATTGAACACTACCTGTTCACCAACACAGTTAGCAACTAGCTGGTGAACATAGTAGCATTAGCATCTAGAATGAACAGAGCTGTGTGAGAACAGAGGTGGCATTAGTCAGGTGAAATTTATCTGCATCTCCTGAATTTCTGTGTGTTTTCATTGTGGCAGCTGTCACTAGGTAAACAATAACATTTTCCATTAATATTACTGACATGTTTTTTGGTTTAGCTTGTTCCTTGGGGCTGATTTGGACATAGACCAAGTCAAGGCCAGTTCCCATCGATGCAGAGACCGCTCATTGGTACTGGACATTAGGGACTGCTTATATAATTCATAATCCCAGTTTAAACTTACTGAATTAATATGATCTGACTAATCACATCTGAACGTTTAGGATTTTCAGACCATTTCAGATCAGATGACACTGAACAAAATCACTGCAGGGAACGCCAGAACTATACAGTATGCCGAGCAGGCTGCAGACTACTACTACCACTCTCTGAATTCCTGGTTTCTTTGTCGGTATCTGAGTAACACACTGTCCCTTAAAATGACGAGAACTTGGCCCTGCTGTGCCTGCGGTTGTATAAATATCCAGCTGCTCTCTCTCCCTCTTTTCCTCTCTCGCTCTCGCTCGCTCTCTCGCTCCCCCCCTTCCCCCTCTTTGTGGTTGTGTAGTGTATTTATCTCTGTCACCAACCCTCAGTGTGCATTGTATCCATGCAGAAAGAGCAGGACGGCAGCTGGACTGAATGTGAGAGAGGTTTTTTTTTTTTTTTAATTGGGGGGTAAAAGTGTCCTGCAGTCACAAAAGGAAAAAAAAACATTTGTTTAATACACAACCATCTAAGCTGCAACATGTACGTTTGCGCCACAAGCAAGATTCAGCAGATTTACAAATAAGTATACCTCAGAGTTTAAAGAATGCCCGTTAATATTGGCAATTCCCCTCTCTGCCCCTCAGGGAAGTCGCCCAGATTGACCAGTTCCTTCAGGAGACGGCGGCACGTGAAGCCAATGCCAAGGTGCGGCTGCAGCAGTTCATTGAGGAGCTGCTGGACCGAGCGGACCGCGCCGAAAAACAGCTGCAGATCATCAGCAGCTGTGGCACCACACCCAACGGCAGCCTGGGACGCTGCAGCCTCCAGGCCTCAAAGGGCAATGGACGCCAGGTGAGGATATCGTGACTTGTATCTTCTGTCGCATCGTCGGCTCAGTGCTCAGAACGCACCGCAAAGTGCATTGTGGGATATTGTGTTTCTTGTGTTTCCAGTTTTGACTTGGCCGTTGATATTAAAGACATTTCCTGTTTTCAGACTGTCAGGGCAACAAAACACAAAGCAGGAATTTGTCAGCCATACAAAACGACATCTGCTAACATACAAATAGTTTTAAAATGCTGCATTGATCCTGATCACATGTTAATACAGAAAGCGATATAAAAACTTTTCAAATCATATGAGCTGTTTCAGATCTAAATTTGTGACACATTTTAATAGTCATGATAAATTAGACGCCTGACTTGTGTATCACAACAACTCCATATTATTTCATAACACTGATTCTTTTCTAAATATTTAGAATTGTTTGTTTTACCACCCAAGAACCCACTTCAAGCCTGCTCAGAGTGCTACTTCCAGCTTTCTGTCCTTGACAGAGCAGCTTTTTGCTGTTGAATAGTGCATGAGCATTGATTATATTGAGTAATGTCCCTGTAAAGCATCACAGGTCAAACCCATAATGGACTTTTAAGATGCCTGAGACAACAAATCTACTCTTCTTTACCGAGCTAAAGTGCACTAACTGTCTAAGACGGTGGAGAAATTCAACAAACTAGAATCTAAATACATACGAGACGAGATGATTGTGGATGATTGGTGAAGGAAAATGAAATGGGATGCATTTCCTCATCATGAGTTTGTGTTTAATTTTAGCTGAGATTTGAAATGAAGCCTACAAGCTCAGAGTTTGTTAGAAGAACAGGGGATCACGAGAGTGTGTATGTAAATGTGTTGTGAACGTGTGCTTGAGGTCATGTAGCTAATTTGTTGTGCCTCCTGTTCCGGGAATCAGTCAGTCATTACTTACTGCATTAGCATGACTTTAATTAAACCATGAAGATGTTTTTTATAACCTGAAATTAAACAATAACTTGAAGTTACAAGGCGTGTATATGACATGCATGCTTAAATGATTGTACACGGGATTAATCTCTCTAAAGCATTTCGGTTTTGTTTATATCCCTGACACTGTGTTGTTTGACCTGTACTCAAATGCTTTCTTACCCTAACAAAGAATCTAGGTTTCTCTCATTAAGTTCATCAAATTTTCAATGCAACATTTTTACTATCCAGTAACAAAGTTTGATAAACTGGCTGAATACAGTACCTGGCCAGAAGTATGTGGACACCAAAAACATGCCACCCTTACATGTGATATTAAACATCCCTTTGCAAAAATATGGGCATTAGACAAAGGACACTCTTACAAACTCACAAAACAAGACGAGGTGCCGACACGGATGCTAACAGCTAACAACAGACATTAATATGCTGCTATAACCGCCTCCACTCATCTGGGAAGGCTTTTTAAAAGTGATCCTGGCTGCAGGAATCTGCTCCCATTCAGCCACAAGAGCTTTAGTGAGATTGGTGTGTTGATGTTGTTTGATAAGATCTGGCTTGCAGTTTCCATTGCATCCCAAAGGAGTCGAGGGCGCTGAGGTCAGTGGTCTGTGCAGGCCAGTCAAGTTCTTCTACCCCAAACTGGGAAATCCATTTCTTTATGGACCTGGCTTTGTGCACAAGAACTAAAAAGAGGGAAGGGCTTTCTCCAAACTATTGCTACAAAGTTAGAAGCACACTATTGTCTAAGATATCACTGTATAATGCAGCGTTACATGTAAGATTTCCCTTAATTTGGAACTAAGGGGCCTGGCCCCAACCCTGAAAAACAGTCCCAGACCAAAAGTACATAAAAATATGTGGACAGGGATGCCTACATACTTTTGGTCATATAGTGTATGTATCTACAGCATTTTGTTTTGTAATAAAGTGATGCTCACCCACCATAGGGTCATAAAGTTAGGACTTATGGTTGAAGCAAAGTGAAACTAGAGGCTGGATCCCTGCCGGATTTGCATTCAGCATCAAAACAGCGGAAACAGTGGAGCTCTGCAGCAGACGACATCCTGACCAGAGAGTGTACTCACATAAAAAGCTTTCTCATGCTCCGGAAACTGGAGATCAGCTCTTCTGCCCCCAGGCTCTCTACAGCTTTCATTGTGGCATTTTTTTTTCACCCCCTCTGCTTTGCCTTATTACACAATGACAAAAATGTAAAAGCAGACATTTTCTGTTCTTAAAAATGTCACTTATTCAAATTATTATCCAACACCTCTTGGAAAAGCGGCGACCTGTTTCATTGCACAAATCTGTGTGCTGCCATGGAAACCAGTTCTTGCTCTTGCTGAAGGTTCCAACATGATTTTGAATCAGATGTAATGTGGCACAGATCTGCCTGAGAGAAACTGGCTGTTTCATTTTCGCTCGTTATTTGAGAGATTCTCAGTAAATATCTTCAATTCGGATCACTATCACTGAAGGCATCCTCGGCTCGCTCACTTTATATAGTCATACAGTGCAGTGAATAATGTAAGTGATACCTCTTTTATACTGCTGTAAGTAACCTGTTGCAAAGACAACTGAATAAATGATAAAGAAATATACTTGTTCCTTTTTCTTAAGCTATATTAGAGAGCCATTTGACCCGTGATTGAGCTGAAACACTGCTGCCTAAATTTAGACGCCCTCTCTTTGGATTTAAACATCAGTCAGTTTCATGTCTGTGTGCTCATGCACCATTGTAGGACTGTGAATAATCAACATGACAAGTACAAGTGGGGAGTCACAGACTGGTTGGCACCTTGTTACACTGTCAAGGAAAGCCCAGAGATCTCACAACCTCACTCTCCATCTGTCACGGCATCAGCGAGGTCGCCCTTATCTCCTAGGAGACAGGTTTTAGGGCCACAGAGGTATTTTGGGACTGACAGTGAGAGAAGGAGTTTTAATTCAATCATAGGGTTTCATAAACCTTTGGCCCTTTTTAACGGAGCGACGACAAGAGGGAGAAACTCGAGTTTAAGACCAAACTTAGCTCGCCAGATTGGAGTTTTACCTTCTGCTGAATGCATTTTGTTCCATTCATTTCTGGGAGATTTGTCCCTGTTCTGCCTTCACTGCAGGCTGGCCAGGAATGAGAGCCATGGATGGTGTTTGCCTGTTTCCTCCATGGTCCATTTTTACTGGCACTAGGCCAGAAGCAAGCTGTGTGAGTAGAAGCAGAGAAAAAAAGAGAGAGAGAGTGACAGTGTCTGTGTTTGTGCACATTTTCCCTCTGTGGCACGTCGCCAGTCTGGTACACAGAGTTCCACCTGGCACTACTTCACACACACATAGATATACATACACGTGCAAACGCTACACATGGCATACTTCAATGCACAGGCAGCTTTGAGTGGTGCGTGAAAGAGTGACTCGGAGGATTTTGCTCTCAGGCAAATAGAGAGAGTGAGGCTGCACACCCACAACCAAATACACTTGAAAGATTCTCACCTGCTTTCAGAGCTACAACCAAATATTTTAGGAAATAGGAATAAAGCTGAGGGGTTTTGTGTTGCCTTTTTACCTTTTGATCAAGAGCAAGATATCTTTAATACTACTGGTCAGATTGCCAGGGAGTTTGTCATGGATCTTCATGATCCCCATTTGGATGTTTCCTAAAGATTTTGGTCACCCTCTGATGTCCTGTAGTATCACTATTAAGCACAAGTTTTCACTTGTATAAAAGTATGAAAATTCAATGTAAGTTTATTGAGCATATTCTTGCTCCATAGAGGTTGAACCCTTTCCATTTGAGACAGTCCATTTCCCTTCCTGTACTGCCACCTTTAGGGCAAATTGAAACAAGATAGTAACGGGTAATGACAGGATTTGTGTGAAATTGGTTGTGGTTATTCATGGTCCCAAATGATGCTTTCTAATGATACGAGTCGGCACCAGGTTAAAATGTCACTGTTGAACAACACCTTAGTATCTTAAAAACACTGGATTTCCATGGAATTTGCTGTGTTCCTGGTCCCCCTGAGCTTTCTTTTAGTGCCAAAATTGTTAAGGACCAGAAATATCACAAAGAAACAGAAATAGAAATTTACTTATTACATAAATGCTCCCTGGAGAACAAACTCTTTCCATTTTATATTCACTTTCACTTGAGCTTTTCTTTTGTGCCACCCTCAGGACAAAATGATCCCAGTAATCTTCACGAGCTTCTTCTTGCCTAACTGTCATCTATGACTGATCATCATTTATTCTTATTGTGTTGGGAAAAGATTTGCCCATTGATGTCCTTGATTTATGCCTGATGCTGTCACTAGTCATGATGTACATGCTCAAATCTGTAAGCTGAAGTGAGATCAAACCATACTACCAAACCACACAGAAAATGTCTTTAATTTGAAGATCACTTCTGTTGTTCATTTCAGTTTTGATTATTTGGTAAACATCTGAGCCGGCACACCATTTTTTGACACACACAGAGAGAGGCTTCCCATGATAATGGCAAATAGGCTACTTTTTGATTTGCTATTTTATTTAATTGTCTTTTCAGTGGGGATTTGTTAAGCAGCCTTCTGTACCTCTTGCTGTTGTTTTGAGTGTGTTGTCTTTATTATATATTTTAGAAAATGCATATGTCCTCATATCTCATCAAAAACAATCTCAATCATCTGAGGGCTCATGCAGACTGTGGAACAGCCAGTCTATCAACGCTGTCATCCTCTCTTCAGGAGCTTAAGAATACCGAATCTCACACAACCAAATAACATTTGAGCTAGGGGCATGTCTAAGGAAGCTTCAGGGCACTGAGTCATTTTACGAATAACACTTTTCTTTGTTTCCCTCCAATCTGCATGTTTCTGTCTCTCCAGAGAAACTCCAGCCTCTCTGGGAGCACAAGAGGCATGTACCAAGTGTCTGAACGACGTTCCTCCCCCAGCACAGGGTAAGTCAGCACGCAGCTCCTGTTCCACATTTACAGATGCTTTCACACCTCTGAAACGTAATGGAAACCACCACTGTGCTGTAAGTGTAGACCCTCACTTACTGGTACACTTAACCGTCCAGAAATAGAGCATTATATGATAATTGTCCTGTTACATGTGGTTTAAATTAGGAATCATTTCATTATTCAGGAGGGCATTCTGTCTGTCTATCTGTTTTTCTATCTGTCTGTCTATCTGTCTGTCCATGTGTCTGTCCATCTGTCTGTCTGTCTGTTTATTTATTTGGAAAGAAAGAAGGCTCTCTGGTTTTCTGGTCCTGGAGATTTTGTGGCTCTTTGCTGTCAAATGGTTTGGTGCACCTCATCTTTCTTACCATGTGAGAGCAGATGTAGTGACACAATCTGTCAGTTATGTGGAAATATAACAAAACCCCTGGAGCCCCAGAGCTTTTAACCACCTTCTACTGAGCTCGCTGCCTCTGGCCTTTGGGCCTTTGGTTACAGTACTTCAGGAAAAAAAAACAAACAGTGGAAGTGCCATGGTTACAACCTGTTTGACTTGTGGCACTTTATATCATTTCGTCTTTTCCGCATTAGTTGAAATTCAAAATACAGAGATTAAACTGTAGTTAAATAGTAGATTCACAAAATATAAAATTAGGTTTCTGTTACGTTCATACACCAGTGAGTGTGCTCGAAAGGCAGGTGCATACTATGGCTCCTCTACAGAAATTATACAACAATAATTAATGCTAAAACAATTGTTAGGTCACTAGATTAATCTACTAGTCGACAGAAAAATAGTCGTCAACTATTGATCAAAGTTATTTATCAAGCAAAACTGCCAAACATTTGCTGCTTTTCTGTTTATCATTATATTTTGGTTATAGACTGTTGGGTGGACAAAACAAGCAAATTGAAGACGTTACGTTGGGCTATAAGGACTATATTTCTTTTATATTTTTTGATGAAACATATAATTAATATGAAAATAATTGTTAGTTGCAGCCCTACAATACTCAATACACAATATTAGCTTCACTGACGTAGTTTGTTTAATATTGAGAATAGAGTGTCTCCTCCTCTTGCATGTTGTTTCACACTTAGACATCCACATTACGATATTCATATGCAGTCTAGTATTGAACACTGTGATATGTAATGGAATAGATTCTATTTTCAGTCTGACTCACTCAGTAAGAAGCGGTGAGGTGCAGGTTGGACATCTCTCTGCATGAGGTGTGACTAAAGTATTTCTGGGTCCCTGCTGGAGATTTCAGACACATGGCTGTGCCATAATACTAACTGACTAACACAACTGTCATTCCCAGTTGGTATGTGAATGTGTTTCCTAACGTGACGTCACGCAGAACCTGTCAGGCCTTCCCTATTGAATCATTGATGGCACGACACACACACGGTGGCCCAACAACAGCCCTCTCAGCCTTCTGTCTCCTGGTTATTAATAGCTCTTCATTAGGGTTCAAGATGCTTTTGCCACTAGATGTAGTAAAGGCCATGATCTCAAGTGTGCAACAGCTTCAGTGATTTATTGATCTTAACCTCACCAGATATAGTCATTAGTCTACATGTGTCAATTTTACACCAAAATGTCTCAGACAGTTTGCTCTTTTTTTACATTTTGTATCTCTTTAATGATCACTAATGTCATATATCATATATTTTATATGCAATAGTAATTGTAGCAGTTTTGCTATGTATGGATCTCATCAAAATATGTGAGAATTTTCCTCTTAAAATGTCTAAATCAGATTTGTTTAGGCTCCTATGCCCCCATTCAGTTCCAAACAGCATAGAAAACTTGTCTAACGGCTTCTGATGTAAATATAATTCATCACTGTGATTCTTTCATAGCTGTATGAGAATCAGGACACCAAATTTGAAACTTCTTAAAAGTGTAAAGCCACTTTTTCATATTGATTTGCACGTTAGGGAACAACACAAGCAGTGAGGTGACACAGGAGGGAGCATGTTTCTTCCGCTGATTATTGAGTTGTTTTATATTTACTCTCTGATGCTACTTTGCATTCTGGATACACACTTTGAAATCATTAATTAGCAATTGCTACAAATTTGCTTCTCGTGATTAGGATCAATTCATATCATTACGTCTTGCACATTATGTCTTGCTATTGATTTAATGTTGACACAACATTAAAGCAGTTTTTATCAGGTTACTGCTCGTTCGTCTGTAATGAATCACAGTTTTGTCACTGACCCAGTTTAGATCGTTGAAACCATAAACACACAGCACTGTTTTGGTTTTACATAAACTCAATTCAGATATGTGGCATAAAAATGCATCTCATCTTCCGTGTATCCTTTTCCCTCGCAAGTACTGATAAGCGGTACCTGCGGTATCATCTGTGATTCTCTTTCATTTTTATTCCTAAATTGATGAATGCAGATGCTTCCACTCTTCATATTATGCTGAGAGAAAGAGGGGGCAGAAGGAAGAAATGGAGAAAAGAAAGAAAAATGGCCTACTTTTTGAGAGGCTGATATTTGTAACTGCTCATTACTTGTATTGGCTGAGAGGTTATTTTAAGTACTGTAGCAGTATGTATGTACAAAAGCTGCCCTCATTCTACTATAAATCCTCTGAAATGCAGCTGCTCCTTGTCAGTCGTACAGTACCTATTTGCGGTTCATTTTGGTTTCAGAAGTGCATCCACTACTGTCAGATAAAATACCAATACTGCTGTTTTCCTCAGCGGATCAAATGAACAGGTCACCAAAGGATTTAGAGCAGGTGTAATGATGCTACCTTTGTGTGTATGTGTGAGTGTGCCATTAGATTATCATACTTAAGTTCAGCATCTGCTGTAGGTAATACGTTTTATCTTCTCTAAGCATCAAGTGGAATATCTTAATGCATAATTAAATTAGCATTTAAGCCTCAAACAAACATGACACGACATGATAATCAAAATCCAAATGATAAAATAAAAACATGAGATAAAATACAAATATCTGATTGTCCGTCTAGTGATGATTGTGGTGAAAATGTATTGGAGAGTAAAAAGGTAAGCATGTGAGTGGAATCCAAAATCTAAATTGTTGTTGGTGACACAGCATGATCGAACTGATCCTCATGAGTCTGTGCAAAATGTTTTGCTTTTTCTAAATTAAAAATACGACCAGTAGACCACAAGAGCTCTTCAAACGCCCAACTTTGGCTTGATTGTGATATTTTGTTTGTTAAAAGCAGAGCTGATGGTGCATCATGAACATATTCAACTTTAAACTTTTGTTGACAGTTATGTTGATGGTTATGTTTTGATGATGTTTGTCTCATTATTGTGATTATTCAGAATACAGTATGGCATGTTATTGGATGTGAGATGGACCATCTATGTGTTTGAGTATCCTGTTTTTAAATACAAGCATCTTTTATAGACCCTTCCTTCTCTTTTTCTGCAGAGCATCAGGACGGATCAAGTCCGTCTCACAGGGCTCTGGAGGTTACGACAGTGACAGCGTGGAGATGCATCCCATGGAGGAGTGTCCCGAGGCTCAGTACTATCACATGCAGTGCCGGCTGGGTGAGGGGGGTTACGAGCGCTCCCCTGGATGTGGCGGTGGTGGATCCAGGAACTGGGGTCTTCGTAAACAGGCTATCCAGAACTGGCAGCGGCGACCTTACAGGAACAGCACTGAAGGCGAGGAAGGAGACGTGTCAGACGTGGGCTCCCGGACCACCGAGTCTGAGGTGGAGATGTGGGAACAAGAGAGGCGAGCTGTGGCTGAAGTCCAGCAGTCTGCCGCTCCCTATCCTCATCACGGCAGGGCAGGATATCGCCCCAACACAGGTAACGGCTCTCTGGGAAGTTGTTCAGACCTGTTATTCTTAGAAATATGCACACTTTTACACACTCTTTCCAATCTAACATCCAGCCAGCAGCTCGGACACATGGGAGCCAGGATTCACAGAATAAAGGCCTTAAAATGACTCCCATGAGAGCAGTGACTGATGTGGATCTAGGTCAGGTTGAGTTGCAGTCGCTGTAATGTTGCTGGAGCTGTGTCAACGACCAAAGCTCATTCTACAAACTGAGTTTGGATCAGCGATGAGCATATATGGTAAACATGGAGGAACGAGGCCCCATATCTGCTGCAGTGTGCAGACATAACAATGTAAACACCTCATGAGAAATGACTTAG
Source organism: Macquaria ambigua (assembly GCA_008360985.2). Lineage (NCBI taxonomy): Eukaryota > Metazoa > Chordata > Actinopteri > Centrarchiformes > Percichthyidae > Macquaria > Macquaria ambigua. The sequence goes on along the minus strand of VMKM01000413.1, from coordinate 184,100 downwards.
ACTCTGAAGTAACTTAATCACACTCACAAACACTGCCACAAATGTTTTTGGAGGTTTTCCTTATCCAAATCATGGGTCTAAGGATAGAGGGTGTAATGTGCTTTACAGCCCTCTGAGGCAAACTAGTGTTTTGGCCTTTAGTTGACTTGACTTAACTTGACTAGTTAAATGCCAATTAGTAACATTGTCAGCTGTTAAAAATGTCAGACAGTCAGCACTCTATGTGATTTTTTTAAAGCATTATGAAAGAAATAACAGAGCTCCAAAGAGGCCAAAATGATCCTGTATGTGTCCAAATTGCAGGTACATCAATCCAAAAACTGAAAAATGATTTAATATGTGTATCAAGCTGATACTAACCAACATGAAAGGGAATACATTTCATTTGCGTAATATTTTAATTAGTTTTTGATTTTGGGATTGTGTGCACAGAATGATAAATGCAGATAATCAAATCAATTGTAATCAAAGTTCAGTATATGCCAAAAGTAAAATGTGTGTTCATAATGACGTATAATATGTGTATGAACAGTATAGTTGTATAGTTTAATATAGTTTTTTTTTGCTCTACTCTTTACAGTAGGGTGGTATTTGTTTTTATGTAGACTAGGTCAGTTTATTAGTATAGCATCTTTCAAACTCAGGCAATTCAAAGTGCCTTACGTCAGGCAAAGAAATGCATTAGAACAATATTTAAAAACACAAAAGGGGAATAAAATTGACTAAACTAGAACAAAATGAGATAAAAAAAATCAAGATAAAATAATAATAGACCTGACAGACAGTTATAGTGCAGTTACAGCACATCGATAAGTTACCCCACATCCAATAAAGGGAACAAAAGTGCAGTAAAGAAATTAATCAACAGCAGAGTTTTAACTTAGATTTGAACGTGGTGGGATGCGTGTAAGGACTTCAGGAAGTTCTCATGTCATTATATATTTAAGTGTTCTTGGTTTTGTATTAAAATTTTATCAAACAAAAACAACTAACCATCAGGGAGAAGATGAACATATACAGTTCAGGGTGTATAAATCCTGATAATCAGCATGCAACCTATTGTGATCCATCGGGGTTGCAGCAGTGATTTTAATTGTGATTTAACCAGCTAAAGTCCTTTTTATCATGAGGTGTTTACACTATTTTGTTTACCACCAGTATGTTTATAGATGAGTAAACCAAGTCATTCATTGCTGCTGTTGCTATACACTTTTCTTTGTGTGTCTGTGTCTTTGGTAGACATTGAACATATTTGTATTTGCGAGAGCACTGTTTGCCCGTTGTATCATCTCAGTTCCTCGTCTCATGCTCAAGCTTTGCTTCTACGAGGGAGCCAAGTCAGACCGCCAATCATGCCCGTACATTTCTTCAGATCCACCACAGATTGTACATCTCTCTGTTAACTTCTTATCCTGCCAAGATTTTAAACTCACTGCTGCTGCCCTCCATTTTTTCTCCACCTGCTGTCGGGTTTCTTCTAAATACCAGGTGGACTGAGGCAGTCTGAGAAGGGGCAAAACTGGGCCAGAGCCCTATGAGAAATTCGCATGAACTGCTATGACTGCCCCATTAACTCAAAGGTTTTTCTCATGTAACACTCAACATGTTACTGGCGTTCCTCTGTTCTGACGTAGTTCTCCTTATTGGGAGAGTCTCTGCCAGGTTTTATCAGATGGTATGTATCTACAAGCACACAAGTTTTCTCTCAGCATGTAACACACAGCTTGGCTTTTTTAGTTCATTTGGCAGTCTTGAGCGTAGGTGGTGTGTGTGTGAGAGAGAGAGAGAGAGGGAGAGGGAGAGGGAGAGGGAGAGAGAGAGGGAGAGAAAGAAAGGGAGAAAGAGGAAGAGAGCGTGAGAGTGTAAGTAATGGTTCATAGCCCTGATGGTTTCGAGCAGACGCCTTCCAAGGCCAAAGATAAAATGAGTCATCTAGGAGCAATCTTGCTGGGAGGGATAAGACGGGCTTGGATTGGACACATGGTATCAGCCAATAGATAGCAATAGAAAGCATGAAAAGATGAAAAGAAGAAAAAAAAAATTATGTAATCTCGTTTAGTGTCTTGTTGAAGGCTGGCGCCACCATGTGACAGAATTTGTTTTTAATTTTTTTTTTATTACCATCGGCTTGTCTACAGTAATAGCAGTAAAATAAAGACCATGAGTTACTGAGTAAAATTTATTTGGTCTTTTTTTTTTATGTACATTTACAACTTATATAATGATAATCATAATAAAGTTTTTTTTATGTAGCAGTTATTAAAATCAACGATTAGGAAGTGCTTTACAAAAAACAAACCTAAAACAAACAAAAAAAAGAACAATCAAGTGAACAGTAAAAAAAGAAAAATAAGTGAAATAGCAAGAACAAAATCCAGTAAAAATAAAACATAAAATAATTGGTAAAATACCAAATAGACATAAAAATATACACAAATCCAGCCCCCTTTAGTCTTACACCTAAGCATGGAAACTGGAAACAGCCGACATGTTCCTGCCTGAGGACCTCAGACTGCATGCAGGTTGATAAAGTAAGATAAGAAAGAGATATAATCTGGGGCCAAGCCATGAAGTGCTAAAAGTAATGAGTAGGATCAATTCTAAAACGCATTCAAATCCAGGGTTTGGACATTTAAAGTGGAGTAATACAGTATGTTTATTCACAATTTGGAGTCTGTGAATTGTTTTCTGATTTATACCAGTTAAAAGACCGTTGCAGTAGTCCAAACAAGGGGGAAAAGAAAGCATGTATGATCGATTCGGTATCCTTCAAACTCAAAATTGAACGAAATGCAGCGATATTCCTGAGATTGTAGAAGCAAGACTGGATGAAATTCATCAGTGAGGCTAGAATGATGCTTGGGTTTCTGACAGAACTAATATGTTTAGATAGTGGACCAAGTGAAGACTGGATTTGTCTGTGTAGATGGACGGGGCCAATGATAAAGATTTGAACTTTTTAACATTCATGTGTCCAGCCTTTAATTTTTGCACCACTTTAACCTGTTCTGCCTGTCAGACATTAGACTTCTGCTAGTAGTATGAAAAGTTACATGAATGTGAAGATGTTCAATAGATTAGACTCTTGTCTTGTGTGGTATTGTGATGAATTTAAGAAAGCGCTTGTGCTCATTAAAATAATCAAGGGTACAATACACAGCAGAATATACTGAAACTTGGTGCCTCCTTACCTTCAAAGCAGTCTGGTATTCCAAAATTGTAATGAATCCTTGAAAACTGAAAGTCCAAATTCAACGTAGTTTAGTGTTTAGTCAAAAATAGTCCCTTTGTTTTAACTTGAGCCAAACCACATTGTGTCAAAGGGTTCAAAGACAGTTATTTTCTCCCCACAGGTCGGTCTGATGGGGTCTACAACAAGCCATGCCGCCATGAAAAGAGCCCGTCCAAATCCAACGAGGTGATCAGTCCAGAGATCCTGAAGATGCGTGCAGCTCTCTTCTGTATCTTCACCTACCTGGATACTAAAACCCTGCTGAGAGCTGCTGAGGTCTGCCGTGACTGGAAGTTTGTGGCTCGTCACCCGGCTGTGTGGACCAGAGTGCTGCTGGAGAACGCTCGCATTTCTTCCAAGGTGCATACTGAACCTTCAGATTCTGCGTTGTCTTTGCTGTGTATTATGAAGATTTTTCACTGATCTCCGTGTTTCTCCCTTAGTTCCTGAGCATATTGTCTCAGTGGTGCACTCAGACGCACTCCCTCATCCTGCAAAACCTCAAACCAAGACAGCGGGGCAAGAAGGAAACCAAGGAGGACTACCTTAAAAGCACACGGTGAGACACACATGCAGCAGAAACAGACACAGATATACACAGGAAGTTACAGCTGAAAAAAAACCCCTTATCACTATGGTGTATTTGTTTGTTATTTTGGCTTCGATAAGCACATTACTTTGCAAACTATTGAACTGAGTGACATCCTAAATGACTCCTCAAACAGTGATTGATGAGAGGAAGCCAGTAAGAGAAACATAAGTGCCTGAATGCTGACGTTTTTTTGTGCTGTTCAAATATGATCAGCATGTACGATATCAGTTTTCATTTCCTGAAAGAAGACAAGTAGAAGTTCGTAGTTGCTCTTAAACTGTGCGTACAGTGCATAGACACGCTGCTTCCCGAATATATTGCTGCAAACATTGCAGGAACATTTTGTTGTGTGCTTTAAATGGTAGAAGTGCTGTTCTGAAGGACAGGGGAATTACTTCCTCTGCTCCGTCTCTGTCAATCTTTTTTTGTTGACCTTCCCCTACGTTTCCATCTAAGTGGCTGTCTGGAGGAAGGTCTGGAGGCGTTGTTAAAGGCCACAGGAAGTAACCTGCTGATACTGAAAATTTCGCACTGCCCCAACCTGCTGACCGATCGCTCCCTCTGGCTGGCCAGCTGCTACTGCCGAGCTCTGCAGGCTGTAACCTACAGGTAGACCAGTGCAACCAGGTCCCATCTCTCTTGTAAATTTGCACCCTGTCTGCTGCATCATGCACAAATATTGCAGTTTCACCCCACTGACTTTGCTTTTATGACTATGAGTCCATAAGACTGCAATCAGATTTATGCTGTACACTTATTGTATTCCAGGAGTGCCACAGATCCAGTTGGCCAGGAGGTGATTTGGGCCCTTGGAGCAGGTTGTAGAGACATCATCTCCCTACAGGTGGCGCCACTGCACCCATGGTAATAGACAGAAATATACTGTACCCCTGTAACTTTTGATTAATACCAAACATTCTATCTGTTATGATATCAGTGTTGTGGGTTATTAAATGAATTAACATGGCCTATGTTTTGTCTCTTTTAGCCAACAACCTGCTCGTTTCAGTAACCGATGCCTGCAGACGATCGGAAGATGTTGGCCACACCTCCGTGCTCTTGGTGTGGGTGGGGCTGGATGTGGCATTCAGGGGCTGGCCTCTCTAGGTAAACAACTATTCAATTTATAGTTTAACTGCTTTCAGTGATTTTAGCTGCAACACGAAAATACATTATTCATGATATTTATGAAGTATTCAAATACACTGCTTTTTAATCATGACTAAGGGGACAGAAGTAACATTTGTGGTAAGATGATTAAACAATATTATTGTCATATCAGGACATAAAAAGGGCAGCACAGATAGATTTAACCAGTGTCTTTTTTGTACTTAAGTAAATCTATTCATGTATGCATTTTAAGCACTATTGTTTGAGACCTTAAACGAGCCTTTATTTACTACTGTAACCTTTGCTGTTATTATCTTGACACTCCACTACTTAACCTCCACATCTCTGCATTTCCTTACTTCCATTCACCCCACCACCACCACCACCACCAGCGAGGAACTGCATGCGCCTGCAGGTGCTGGAGTTGGATCATGTGAGTGAGATCAACCAGGAGGTGGCAGCAGAGGTTTGCAGAGAGGGCTTGAAAGGTCTGGAGATGCTGGTGCTCACCTCCACACCAGTCACCCCCAAAGCCCTGCTCCACTTCAACAGTGAGTCTGAATACTGCTGTGCCGACTACAGTAGGCCTACTGTTTAAAACCCTGTTGGGTAGGCTACTAAAACAATGTAGGTTACATTTAGATAGCTATAACTGTTGGTCATGGTTATTTCAGAATGGATAAATCAGAAAAAGAAAACTAGGGTGCATTTACTTTTCATAGCTATAAGTACAAGTTTATTATGAGAACACCCTGTTGACCTCCAAATAATTAATGCTGCCTAAATCCTCCTTCCACTCGTTTAGGCGTTTGCCGCAACCTGAAGTCCATCGTGGTTCAGATTGGTATAGAAGACTACTTTGAGGACCCCAACAGCCCTGAAGCCAGAAAATTGTTTGATGAGATGGTTAACAAGCTGCAGGTAACAGCGCCTCTGTGTCTCACATCACACCTATCACACACACACACACACACACACACACACACAACTCTTTACTTCTATACTTGTGAGGATCTTCATTGACATAATGCATTCCCTAGCCCCTTACCCTTACCCTAACCCTAACCTAAACCTAATACTAACCTGAACCTTAAAACCATGTCTGAACCCTCAAACAGCCCTTTGAAGGTCTGTCCAAAAGTGAGGACCAGCCAAAATGTCCTCACTTTCCAAAAATGTCCTCACTCCCAAGGTCTAAAACTCAAATTGGTTCTCACAAAGATAGCTGTACAAGTACACACACACACTTTTCAGTTGACAGACATGTCAGCTGATGAATCAAATAATACAACTCGCAGACAAAATCGAGAGACGGGGAGCACATGCCCTCAGCCACTAAAAAAACTGCTTTGCACATACAAGCTTGCATGAGGAAGAATCCTATTGATAACTTATTACCTTTTTTCTAACGCCACAATCCGGCTGAACTTTCAATTTTCAGATCTCGTCAGTTGTAAGCACATAAACAAATAATATTCTGTGTACACATTTAGGCTCCCAACAGGATGAAACGTATTGTTTTTGGTCACCACAGTTTTCTCTCAGTGCCACAACCTGTTACTGTATAACTACTCTGCCATCCATCGAGTGTTAACTTTGTAGAGGTAATGGCTAACAGGGAGGTTAGCTTTGTTAACAGAGGTGTTCACTCTGTTAAGCACTCTCTTTTAGTTTCTTTTTTCAGCCAACATGTCCTTGGAGTTTTGCACCATTGTATGCTCATGACTAACAACTTGGCCAATAGTTGTTCAGAGGATGAAACGCATCTATTTTTATCACAACTACACACCATTTAAACATGACTCAATCCTTGAAGTCCCAGTGATGGTTGGTTGTGGATGCGCTGGTGCTAACTCACTCGAGCAGAGGCTTACTGTGAGAGGCTCGGGTCATTCTTATAGCTGACCACACACAAACAGAGATATAAAAGCTGCGAAATCCCAGGTTTTTATTTATGTTTTGTTTTTATGAGTCAGTTTACAGTGTGTTCTTCTCCGATATTACACTCAAGATGGTGGGGTTGCTCACAGCAGTTAGGTAACCTCTCCAAAAGCTGCAAACAGCTCTGATTTATTTTGATCCCTCCTTTTTTAAGAAGCCAAAGCTCCCTCGTGTTTAATCATCCATTTTTTTTAAGCGAGTTCTGTAGAGGTGAAGCTTATGAAGCAAGACTGTCATCCGTAACCTGCTGCACCTCAGTGCTTCAAAGTTTTTTTTGTTTTTTTTTATAGCTTTCTATCATTATACATCAGTTATTGTACAAACTTACTACTAATGGAAGAAAACATAACGGCATTATGAATGTGGGAAATGGAGCATTTTGACCATCAGATATTTGGTTGCCTTTGACAAAATGAGATTCTGATATCCTTCCCTCCCTTTTTCTTTCAGGCTCTGAAGAAGAGGCCTGGCTTCTCCAAAATCCTCCATGTGAAAGCAGACAGTCTCTGCTAACATCTTTTGTGCAAATTCTTCAAGTCTTGGAGAGGCGCCATCTTGGCTCCAGTCAATCAAAAAGACCCAGCTGTTTTGAGCCCACTACCCCATGGGGTTCAATACGTCTGCAGGACCGACAGAAACAACAGAAGATCGCCATGATGAACCAGGGCCGAGGCTCAATGTGCATACTCCACACGTACAAACTTCAAACAGAAAAACCCATTCACTATTCCAGTAAGGGGGAAATCAACATCTCCTTCGTGCTGTTTGGACTAACAGTGGCACTATATATCACACGAAGCGTCTGTCTTAAACTTTACAGACTCAAATAACCCAACAAAACTGTCCTCTTTCTCAGTCGTCTTTTGATTTCACCGCACAGAGCCAGACCCCTTTCTTGAAACGCCTGGAGCCAGGTGACAGCGCTGTATTTAACTGTCTGCATCCACATAATGCTTGACGTATACTTGAGACTACTTTCAACACCAACAGCTCGTGGGCAGGAGCACATTATAAAGCATACATACTTTCCACAGAAGTTAAAGGTTAAAAGTCTTGAGACAGGAGCTTTATGTTTGCGTGTGTGCGGATGTGCGAGTGCATACAGCCGAGGATTCAATAAATGGTTTTCATCCTGCCTGCCCTGCACCTGTGTGTTTAAACCAGATAACGGACAACCTTCAACCCTTACTGCTTCCATCCAGAACATAAACATGCTGCACCAGCTCCAGTCACAGTGGAGACAGCAAGGACAGCACTCCCTGTAACACACAGACCTTGACAGTCTTCTGGCTGCACGGCAGTGATGCATTTAGCCTCCTCTACCATCCTCTGCTTCCTCACGTGAACAGCATCGTGTCACAAGCCTGGACTCAGTGTTTTCGATGGTTGTAGTGTCTCTAGACCTGTTTGTCCGGGAGAACAGGATGCGGTATCTGACGCTACTCTATAACAAGGTTGGAAGATGATCCATAATGCATTTTTCTCAAAAACTGGTGCCATTTGTAACAGTGTCTGTCCTCATTCCAGTGAGCGTTTTTTTCCTCCAATGTGCCATTAATGAGGGAAGAGGGACCATGTAAGGCAGATGTTTAATCAAAAGTAACATTATTGGTATTTGATTTGAGTGTAAGCAGCTCTTACTGAACATAAGGGTGTTGTGTTTCATGTGGAATATGGTCTCCAGGTGTACACAGGTGTTACAGTGTTTATATATCATGTGAGTTTCATACTTTACCATACTAAACAGTGCCATTCCTATTACTGTAATAGTGCTTGTCATGGCTGATGCCCTGAACTATACTTATTTATGTTTTTTCAGCTGATACCCTCTGGCTCCCTCTGCTGGTTTTTCCAAGCACATACACAGCTAACAGCCAGCTGGTGTGATACGACACAGCGAGGAACACGTGTCACCTCGACTATTTTGCAGAACTCAAAACCAAGGGATCAGGTCCTCAGTGTCAGTACCTGCAAATTAGGAATTTGATTTGGTGCAATTCATGGCTACAGCTAAGTTTAGCATACGTTGCAGAACTTCTCAAGAAGTATGAGTAGCAATACTTACTGTGGTGACACTTAGTGTACACCCCTCAGTGCTGCAGATAGCTCAAAGGAGGGTTACAAAACATTTTACACATCAAGATCAGTAACTAAATTACCCTCATAATGCTTATCCTGGAACACAGAAACCTGCATTAGAAGCTGGGGGCATGCAGCTAGAAAAATGTGTAAAGAAGCATTTACAAGGCAAAGAGGTTGTATAGAAAAGACTATTTATGGTAAGATCCAGAATTTTTGGAGCTTGACCCATACTAGGGACCAAAAGTCAGGATTTATCTGCATCAATTTTAAAAAGACTTTAGAGTCCCTGAACATTATGAAAGTGCAATACTAAATCACCCGAGTACCCCTTTAAACAGAGCTCCTATTAGACGCTTACAATCACACTGATTTAAAGAAATCATGCACACCGTTTCAAAACTGGTTGAAAAATGATACACACACCAGGCAGAACATCACGTCTCTTTCTCTTGCGACACGTTCATTTTACCTGGCACACCTCATTCGTCACAAGGCAACGAGCCACGTCTCTATAAAACACCGTAACATTCGTGGTTGGAGTGTGCAACAGAGCGAAAGGTGACCTCGGCGAATGCCGAGCAGGCGTTTGTCACGTAGGCTCTTTAAAATTCAAAAACTCTCTGCTTCATAGTCAAAAGAGGACTTGTACAGCTGCATATTGTAGTGATGATGTTCCAGGTCAATATGTGAGAACAGTTGTGGATTCATGTTCTTCCAGTACTGCATATTATTATCCTACACTGGTACTGATTGTCCGCTCGGTTTCATTGAGGGAAAGGATGTTTGTGGGAAAGGTGTAAAACTTTGCTGACACAATAGACAAAAACACAAAGCACTTGTTGATTTTGAGTTTTAGACAATCCTGCCTTCGCTATCAGCTACTCTGTACATAATGTTTGTATAAAAACAACAAAAACAAGAAGAAAAAAAGACCAACATTCGATGTTATATAATATTAAGGTCATACTTATGAGTGGAAAAAGTTGACGTTTACAGGTCTTCATTCTGTAAGCATTTTCTCCAAAGTTGAATGAAAGATAAACATAGAGAATTATATTATGTATAACAATAGTGTTGAAATTGCAGTTGTGTATTAGATACTTTATATTAAATGTGCATCAGAGTCATATAGAGATGGAAATTATTTAAGAAGAGGATAAAGATGATAATTCAGCTATTTATTTCTATAAAAAAAAGAGCGATGTGTATAATGTTGGCATGTTTGTGTTCAAGCATCAATCATTAAGTTGCCTTCTTAACTGTTCTGCTACTGTGACAAGAAAAATTATTAGATGTTTAAAGAGCTTTGATTGCCTGCAGGTTAATAACGTTTCTCTTCATTTGATCCAGTCTATTGTTGCACTAGTGAGAAAAAAAAAAAAAAAGATACTTCAGATGTTTATTATAAGAGTGTTGTTTTTAATGTTGAGCTATTTCTCAGTATTTGACAAAATATGATGCACTTTTTTTCCTGAACACTTTTATCGGCCCGTCGGTCACCAGTTAAGTCAGAAACGACACTGGTTTCTGTCGGCGGGATGCCTGGCGGCGTTTTCTGTTTCTGTGGTGTGAAACCGACCGTTTACTTACACGTTCGGTTTCATGGAAAGAAGAAGATTTTGGAAATACAGCGATTACATATGAACTTGTACGACTGAACAGACGTACAGTTAGCCTCTTTTTTTCTCACACCGTCTCTCATATCTCATTGGTTGGGAAGTTAAAGATTGAAACTGATTCAGCTACATTCAAGTGCTTTTTAGGTTCATTGCCAATATGACCTTATGCTCACCTTTGTATCTGTTACTGTCTTTGTTTTAGCTTTGCATTATACTGTAGACTTCACGCTCATACGATCAGTTTATTTGCTTTATTGTGAAAATGGACCTGCTGAAGATGTGACAGAGCCTGTACGCTCTGAAACTGCAGATTAGAGGTGCCAAGTACACCAGAATCATTATTTATTTATTTTTTTGGCTTACGTCTCCATTCTCTGCCTCTCCAAATATAAAGCAGAATCATTTCTAATTTATTTATTTTGATTCAGAAACCGAAGCATCACTTATAAACCAATGTGCTTCCTCATTCACATGTTTATTTCATTATTTAATATTTTAAATCAAAGTCAGATTCCTCCTCTGTTGCAGTTACACCCATGTATCATACTGTGCAATGGAAAAACAGTGTCTGAGTGTTCATGTACCTCTCTGTACATATTTTATGTATGAATGATTGTACTCTGCCCATTCATCTGAATAGTATTTTACACATTACCTCAACACTTATCTGGGCAGTTAAGTGTGCAGTTTGTCTTTGTACTATTTCATTTTTGACTGCCATCGACGGTTATGCCAATTTATCCATGAACTTCATCCATGTTGCTACAACGACAAAAAAGGATTCTGTCGCTGAAAAAACTTTCCCAAAAGATGATCAGCCTTCGGCGATGACTGCAATAGATGGAAATGTTTTACTACTCATTTTCACTCATTGGTTGTCATCAATAAAACTACTTTAAATTGTATTTGCTCATACTTTCAGCTACTTTTTTTAAAAAATGATTTGAAATATAATTTTTGGTGTTTCAGTAACACCAGTTAACAATGAGGTCTGTGAATTTATCCAGAACCATATGTCTTTCAACACATTGTGTCTTGAAATAATAATATAATAAAATAATGAATAATCAATCATTTACAGGTGTAAACAAAGAATCTTTTGATGATTAGTTCATAATTAAGGCTTATAAGTTATAAAATGTAACTTGTAAACTGTATCATGGGATTTGTATGTTTTCCACTGGTTATCAATGTCTTTGTATGTCATTTGAGTGCAACTTCCTCATGGTAAACTCAGAAATCTGTGACTTTATAAATTGACAAGGACCACCTGAAAGCACCATCAAGTCCTGATTTTAAAAAAAAACAAAAGACAAACAGTGGAACAACAGATGACTTTACCATCTGGTGATAGCTGTAGTTGAATGGTTAAGTCCTCTGCTGCGGCCTCTTGTGTTCCCCAGCTGGACCAGGACTCCTGCCAGAACTTTGTCCCCGTGTTTCCCTCTCTGCTTTCCAACTGTCTGAATGGAGGAGGAGGAGGAAGAGATGGAGGAGGAGGAGGAAGAGGAGGAGGAGGAGTGCACTGCCCACAGAAAACAAGGTTTCAGTTTTAAAGCCTTGTACACACACTCATAATGCACAACAATCCCCCCAACCTTTCTCAATGAAAAAACTGAATGTTTTACAGCTCCACTGATCAATATCTTTATATTACTCATTGTTACATGACTCAAATGTTATGGTGTAATTTGAAAGGGCTCGCTCACAGTGATGATCTGACAAAGTCTGCAGCTCTATGCAGCTTTTTAGCCTCTTTTAGCTTATTGTTTTGGTTCTATGGCTTGCAAATACTGTACATACAACCTGCAGCAGCTTCAGGCAGATGTTCTGGTAATGCCACTATAATGATGATGCCACCCAGCACCAAATGGCGGACAAAGTTAGGCAACTTCCTGGTAAAGAAGACGCACGTTAAGCAGCCTAAGACCCAGATATTTTAATCAAAAGTTAGTAAGAAGTAAAAGAAGAGAAAATGTTGGACTTGCATTCATCAGGTGGCCATAAACTTGACCCTAAGTGGATGCTAATGTTGCTCCACATCTGCTGGAATTTAATCGCATGTTTAATATTTTAGTCATAACAACAGGTAAAGTTATTAATTATTAACTCTGTCATGTCTTAATGAGGCACAGCTGTGTTCGTGTCTTCACTCAGAGCTCATGGGGGGAAACTCTGCTGAACCATGTTGTGGCAAATCTTTGCAAATCTGCCGTGAAATGTAACATGAGCTCTGATCCGCTATGAGATGAAGATTGTCGGCAGGCTCGCCTTTTTCTGTGCCCTTCACACTTTGTGGTGTCAGAAGGAGGGGATGAAGCTCTTGTTACATCTTACAGGGCATTACCAAAGATTTGCCACAACAAGGCTCCGGAGAGCACCTAAATCATAATAGACTTAGTTAATGTAAAAGGAAAAGGGAAATCCTTTAGTAAAGTCTTTTTAATAACTGAATTGATACATTTATTTGTAAATTCAATTATTTCTTTTAAAGCCTCTGTGAAGATTCTCAGTCATCCAGGTCATGGTATATCTAGAAGTGCAAGTCTTGACTTAATAACGTTATTGTCTAAAACTGAATTGATACATTCAAATTCTTCAATATATTTAGGTATAAATACATCTATTTTAAATTCATATATTTATTTGTAAATCCCTGCATAATCTGATCTATTTAGTGCCCCTCTTGTTTTATTGTCCAGTTAAATATACTGTAATTGATGAATTGCTTTATAATCATTTCAAAGCTCTCTAGGTTAAGATGAAGAAAGAGCAGCGATGACACATTATTTTCTTAAAGCTCCTGCAAACCCACACAGGTGTTTTCACCTGTGCTCGATTAGACCTCTGCTCCCACTGAAGCATGCAGAGAATTGCATGATGTTACGAAACGTGAGTTCCTAATAAGAATGATTAGGGTGAACATTTGCTCCGCCTCTCACTCACTTAAATTGAAGTCAGTATACTATCCAAATAAAAGCAAAACCTGCAGTATGCCAGAAATACCCGGATGTCGTACTGATTCGGAAAAAATCTCCAGTATGCATCGGACCAGTCTACCTCGCCTACTGTATCCCACAATGCAAAGCGGTGGAACGGTCACCATTGTTTTTTTGGGTTTTTTTTTTTCTTTCAACTTTATTTACACGGTCACCATTATTGAAATGGCGGACAGCAACACTAACGCGTCAGTGGTTGACAGGAAGGAATATAAATAGAAGTACCACTTATAACATTTTTTTCTAATTTAATCATGTGCAAGCAGAAATTGTGACGAGGCTACAGTTATTACTTTTCGTTTTCAGAGCTTAAGAGGATGCTACACAATTGCAGTGGTTTGCCGTTAGCCGTACTATTGTTTACTTCCACTTTTCAAAACCGGAAACCAGCTAAGCCTGGCCTAGCATACTGCAAAATAAATCACTTTAACAGTTTCATATGCATACTACCGATGAACGCAGTATGCAGTATGTAGTATGCAGTATGTACTACATCGTCTGTAGTACGTAGCAGGTGGTTTTGAAAACAGCCAGAATCACTGACGAATTCTGAAATGTGTTTCAGTGCGATCTGCAGCTGACTCGCAGGTCAGAGTTCAGTATTTAGTATACTTCATTTTGTAATCTTTCTACTGTGAATATACTACATACTCAAAACCTTCCTAGAATCAGTGTGTAGGGTGGATTTCTGACACGGCAAGTGATCTTTTGTCTGTCCTGAGTGCGAGCCCCTTTTTGTTTGACTGATGGCTAATGTGGCTGTAGCTACGTTAAGTTGCCCCATCTTAACAGGTGCAACTAACTAACTAACAGGGGAATTATGAGATTTCAATCAGCCAGCTCTGCACACACCCACATAGACCTGAGAGGAAGTCTAATCAGGCAAACAAGTGAAAACACCCGTGTGTGTGTGCGCGTGTGTGTGTGGACACCATGTGCATGCTAAAGTAAGATGAGAAGAATAAACTGTTAATAAACTCTGTCTCTAAATATTGGCATGTCATTCTCAAACAGGAACTTTGGTCTTTCTGTCTCTTCTCATCCACCAAGTTGCCATCTGATGCTCTTGATATTTAGATTTGGCAACAACTTGACATCCAGAAAGTGTATCAGCTCTCTGTCCTTGGCACTTGTTTGGCTTTGAATCATTTGGTCATTAGACTGCACTTAAGCTGTTTCCCATAAGGGCACATATTTCGCATAAGGTGCATATGCTCAATCTTCAAATTATTGCTACTTTTTAATGATTTTTATCTTCTCTTGGTTGTAATGAAAATGTCAGTGACCTTACTCCACGACATTTTGGAGATAAATATTGTACCTTTTACTCCAGTACATTTATCTGATGGCTTGAGTTATTTTGTAGATTTGTGTAGATTAGAATTTGTGTCTATTGAGTTCTAAAAGTCTTTATTTTCTCAAATCAATTGAAAAATTTCAACCTGTTTTAATCAACAGGTCAACTAGTTTTATGAATTTTCTTGATTCTAAAGCAGCCATCCCTTATTCTGTCCTCTTTCAAGATGCTTTGACATTCTTTTTTAAATGATTTTATAATCTTTTTAGAGATCTATCTGTTGCGAGTCCTGCAACTTTATCGGAGTGCAATATTAATCGCTTGAGAACCTCATTTAATCAGTTTCATGACATGGAGTGGTTTGTCATGTGGGGAGAGAAAATGATTTGATTCTTCTTGTGGACTCTACAGAAAAGCACTGGGACAGAGACACCAAAACGTGCTAATTCATGTGGTAAATGTAGGACAATGTAGGGAATTTGCAGAAAATTTCAAGTTTTTCTTCATTATTTTGCCACAGTCACGTGACAAATAATCTAAGTCACTCAGAATTATGTAAAAGAAACCAAAATTACTGATTTCCTCTTTATCCCCACTTATTTGAGGAAACTATATTGTGAAATTGTGATTGTGAAAATATATCATCATATCTAACTGAGGAAACCCAATTTCTTATAACTGTATAACTGTGAGTTGCTCATAAGTGGGGAGGAAATACAGGATTTTAAAACTAATTTGTTTTCTGTTACTATTGAAAACTTTCCCAGTTCTCTTCAGCCTCTGATCATGTTTGTCACTGAAGATGAGGATTAACACTGTTGTCCGACAGAAGTGAGGACTGGGTTGAGGTCTGTTCTAACACCATCTGTCACTTTGGCACAGCTTTATGGCTTTAGAGCCTTTTCTTTTCTTTCCATGTGCACTCACTTTCTGCCTTTCTCTTGTAGATTTAAAAGGATACCAAAATGGTGACATTATGGAAACAGCTCCTGCCTGTGGTTTTACTTTCCTGGTAAATATCCACGAGGACAGAAGTGGATGAAGAGGAGATATCTGATGGCTACCGCTCGTGTGTTTAATATTCTAATGAATTAAGAAGACTGAACTGGTCGTGTTAGATGATGATAGAACTTTTATTTTGTTAAAACCTTCTCAGATTTGATTTAGTATTTCCATTATTTTTTGAAATAACATAACGTTACGTACAGAAGGCACTTACAAAAACAAGTTAAATTACAGATATAATAATATTATTTATTATTATTATTATTATTTTGTTATTATAAACATTAAATTACTGATTAAAAAAAAAAAAAACATGATAACAGAATGATAAAGACATGAAATGACAGCACCATTGGCAACTTCTGAACAGTACATCTCAAATAAAAATTTAGCATGATTTAAATCTACAGTACAATAGAAACAATACTCATTTGTTATCAATGTAATAATGCCCGAGCTATGCTTTTAAGTATAACTTAATCATCAAGATAAAAAGCTTAAAACTCAACAGTTTTGTATTTTTTTTTTTTTGTCACTAGTCAGAGGTTCGTTTTATTTTACATATTAGGCTTTGTGGTTTCAGCTCTGTGCAAGTCCTGGTACATCTCTATTAGGCGAGTGGCCTCTCTCTGTCCTGACAGCAAAGCACCATGGGTAGTGGAATAGTATTTTCTGTGGGTGGCCTCTCCAGCAAACAGGACCTGCAGAGGCTGAGGAAGGAGGAGAGGAAAGGAGAAAAGATTTTAGAGAAGAAATAAACCAGATTCAAAACAACATCCGTCAGTGTCATCTTGACATTTTTGGTGCTATTTTATACTTCCATCACTGATTCCCTTGTTAGCGCTCTACATGTAGGAGGCTACAGTAACTTTCCTGAGGGCTTAAGATTTCAGTTTGACAGCGTCGAAGGACTTCAGCGGAGGGGTCATGCCGTTCCTTCAGCAGTGTCAAGTGAGCACACAACCCCCCACCCACCCCACCCCCACACACACACATACCCTTCACCCAGAACGCATCAGGTTTCATGGTCTAGACTGCTGGCCAGGAATCAGCCTTCATAACGCCCCTGACACCAGCTGTACTTGCTCTGCATGTGCTGCGATGTGACACGGTAGTGATGACACCGCCGCATTAGCCAGATGCTCTCAGAGTGTGTGCACGGATTGTAAACAACCAAATGTACATTGTATACTAATACTGCTGTAAAGGAAGTTACATCTCAAATTTTCTACAACAGTCAGAGCGCAATGAATGTTGTATGAAGGAATTATGTTTGTTTCCTAACACTTTATTTTACAGGTCCCTTAGTTTCCTATAATTCCCTACAAAGGAACTGATATGTAACTGTAAATTCATAGTACGGTTTCTAGAAAGAACTGTGTAATTTGGCACTAATTGTGGAGAAAATGGAGACAGTTTTCAATTGGTAAACTTCCATTTATTTATTTATTTCCAATTAACTGCTACCGTAACCTAGAGACTCGTTTAGTCAGTACACAGCAGGTCTGCTGGACATGCAAAAATGTGAATTTTGTCTACAGGCAAGCAAACAATTCAACATATATGAGGAATAAAGTTTCCGGTAAGAAATTAATAAGCAATCAATATTTAGTTGGGTTTAAATGGAGCAGGTCTTCCCAGGAAATTCTTCTGAATATCAACAACTAGTTATAAACTCACCACAACTAGCTAAACTCAAATAACTGTCCCAGAACTTTGCCTTCATTTCCCTAAAATTAGCAACAAATTGCATAGTTCTTTCCAGAAAACCTCCTAGGAATCTATAGACCTGTAAAATATAGCGTTACGCAACTTTTTTAATGACTGACCTTCAGTTTTATAATTTATTTCTGTTTTCTCTGATACCCCAAAACAAGAGAAACGTTTGTCCTTTTCATCTTAATTTGAAATCTAAACACTAACAGCTCACAGTGTTCGCATATATTAACTGCCCTATACACAAGTGTGGTGAACAAAATAATAGAAACATGCAATAAAATAATGCGGTACCAACCATAGGTGTCATTTACACTGGGGACGCTGGGGACACGTCCCCAACACTTTTTGAAATGGCAGATTTTGTCCCCATCCCGTTTTAAAACAATAATTTGTTAAAAATGTTCTGAAAAATATCTTCAATATCATCAAATGAGAACGCTTTGAGAAAGGTCTATTTGCACAATAAGAAAACATACAATGCAATGTGAATATACAAGAAACAAATGCGCATTGTCCAATGATGCATATGGATGACTGTTACTTGTGCGGTCGACGTTGTACATTTCATGCTGAGTATTTTCGTCTTGTCGACTCTGTAGTAGCCTAGGCTATGCCGTTTTGATGCGCTGTAATGCAATTCTTTTCCCAATCCACCGTAATTATCTACTCTAACCTCATACCAACCCCCCCATTACAATGGCTAAAATCGCATAATGAAGACCATTTAAACATTTGTTTTTCATCTGTGCCCTTAAGTCCCCACTACTGGTACCAACACTACTAACTTTGGCCTAACAATCACTATAAAGGTGACACAGTCTAACATTATAAACTAATTATTGTCAGGGCTACTGAATTAAATTATATGGTAGAGGTGTTTTTATTATTGTTTCCACCCCGTGTTGTCTTGTGGTTGTCTTACCGGAGCCTTGGTGCTGTTGGCATAAGGCAGCGGCATGGCCAGCCTCTCACAGTCCCCACCGCTGGATCCCACCCTGGTGAAGGAGTAGGAGCCTCGTATGAAGGGGTTACTGCCCCATGAGGAGCGCAGGACGCGCCAGGGCTTTGGAATGTCAGGGTTCCCTGTGGACAGACGGACAGAGAGGGACTCAGTACAGATAGTAGAGGGAGAAACTTAATGACGATCCAGTACGTTACAGAATCAAACCAGTGCAAACTAAGGATGTGGCGGCTGTGAGTCGAGGCCTTTTACTGGGATGTCCAATCTGCCAACACTAATCAACCCGTGACCCTCTGTGAGCAGAGAGGCACCAGTGAGTCTATATGTAATTAAGCAACAGCTGAGGGGATTAAACCACATTGACCTAAATGAGCAAAGCGTTTGTCTGTGTGTGGTTTCTCTGTGTGATCTAAAGTCTGTATCTATAGGAAGTCCACTGACCTCATCAGGAAGTGACAGTCACCATTTCTGCACTCACACTGTGGCCTATTTCTGAGGCAATCACTTTACTGAGTAATAATCTGAGCCATTTCCTAATCTGATGCCTAACTACAAACAGTGAGTCAACCTATCAGTCATGTGATGAAACCTTGCAATCACCTTGAAACAGCTATGTCTTCTTTTTTCCTCTGTTGCACAAGAAGTGAATTAGTCTCAGAGAAAATACAGCACCCGGCATGTGTGTGTGTTTGTGTCACAAGAAAAAGGGGGGATTGATCAAATGTCAGTTAAAGTAAATGGCCTTTTCTTCCCTCTGCTCAGTGTTTTGTTCTTTTGTGGTGCTGAAACCAGACCAGTTACACAAAACCAGACACCTGAGTCATTCTGCTGTATTATCTGCCATCCTTTCTGTCATGCA
The DNA here is from genome assembly GCA_008360985.2 of Macquaria ambigua. Lineage (NCBI taxonomy): Eukaryota > Metazoa > Chordata > Actinopteri > Centrarchiformes > Percichthyidae > Macquaria > Macquaria ambigua. The sequence goes on along the minus strand of VMKM01000413.1, from coordinate 164,684 downwards.
AAGAGCTACTCACATCACAGCTGAAGCTTATGTCATTTCCTTTATATGAAACGCAATGACCCAACCCCGGTTATGGTTCGTATGAGTTACTGAGCTGACAGGCTCAGTCTCAGCCTCCCAGGGTTATTGTGTTAGTTTTAGATTATTGATTCGTAGTGAAAACTTAACTAGAATAGAGTTGGAAGACAGAAGTTGATCTTGACTGTTTTCTGTCATAAAAATCTACAATCGTCAGAATTATAAAGCATCTTTTATAAATAGTTTGTCCTTAAGAGATCTTCTTTGGTTGGATAATGATTAAATAAAACTGTCAGAGAAGTAAAATATCTGAAAGTGGGAATAAATGAGACACAAAAAAATTATAACATGAAACCCTGTGTAGATATCAACCTAGTAAACAATACACAGTTTCCTTGTGTGTGTGTGTGTGTGTCCTGACCTGTAAAGCGCCTCAGCAGCTCAGTGCAGGTCTCAGCCACTGTTTCGTCATCGCAGCGCTCCATGTACAGCGCCTCCTGCCCACAGATCCAGCCACTCAGCATGTAGCCGTAGCGCTCGGGCGGGTAGAGGACATCAAAGCTGCAGATCTTCTTGTACCACAGCTCCTCAGGGTAGACCAGCTGTTCTAGCTGAGCCTCATCCTCCCACACAAACTGGATGCTGTTGCACTCCGGGCTCCAGAAGGGCTCCTCAAACTCTAAGAATATCTTATCGGTGGTGCTGATGCCCAGCTTCTCGATGGCGAGCACTTTGTCCTCGGGCAGAGAGGGGGAGAACATGGCCTCGTGGTTCTGCTTGAGGACGCCCAGAGAAGCTGTCACGATCACGTGGTCGGCTGTGATCCACTCCTCGTCCTCACACTCCACGTAAACGGGGTGACCCAGGATCAGGGGGTCCTCGTGAGGTTGGCAGCTGTGGTTGTTTTCATTGTGGTTGTTGTCCTGGTTGTTGTCGCTGCTCTTGGCGATCACCTCCTGATGCTGGGCTGAGTAGTTCCAGTGGATGCAGCGGACCGGTTTGCTAAGGCAGATGGTGTGGGAGGGGATGGCCTGGGCCAGGACCTCCACGATCTTCATGAAACCTTCAGGAATGACATAATGTGCACCAGGGATCTCCGTCCACTCGCCAAACTCACTCAGAGACACCTCATCCATACTGGGAGAGCTGCTTTCACAACTCTCCACCTGAGACAGGAGAACACAGAGTCAGTTATATTTCCATCTAATATCTGCAGCTGTTAGACCCAAAGTCAACATTTGGATCACTTTTGCAAAGATGCCCCTGGCCTTCTGAATCAATTCTCTACACCAACTGAATTCATACTGAAGGTATGCCAACAGCTCATCTCTACAGCTACAACTTTGACCAAATCAGCATGATTAAACTGGTTCAAACATGCTGGGTAGTCGATAAAGTCGTCAGCACTCGCTTACACTTTCAATGTTGCACAGCAGCAGAAGGAAACAGACGCCTGTCAGGTCTAGGCTTTCCTCAGTGTGTCAAAACATGCTGGGAACACATGTTTTATTTAGAGGACATCTACTGGTGGTGTGTTATTGCAAAGCAAAACAATATGTTACTGCTTCTGCCTCATTAAATAGTGAGCCAGCATAGTAGCAGTTACCTGGTGGCTAATGTGCCACCATCTCTTCACTGCTGCATTTCACAACATGTTCTGTTTCCTGTGTCGTTGTGCGTGGGCGGGAGCATATGCAGGAGAGCTCAAGTGAATATAGCACTAATATAGAACTCACATGAATATATTAAGTGGCAATCTATATAAAATACCAGCGAGACAAAGTTTCAAATAAGGTATTTTCAAGCCTACAATAATCACGAGGAGCGGCGGTTTTAGCTATTGGATGTTTTTATGACATCCTGCAGACAAATAGACAAAAAACTGAGAACAAATATATAGCCTCCAATGTGGAAGGTAAAACTCTGTACGTTGATTTCCTCTCACAATTAATTAGTTGATATCAAAAATTAATTGATATCAACATCATAGATTAATCATTAAAATCAATATTTTGAGACATTTTGGGAAATATGCTTATTCGCCTTCTGGTTCTGAGCAGTTGCCAGGTAACCAGCGGAGACTCCAGGATATAGTCCAGCACATAACCCACCTTAACATGGCAAATTGTTGCTTTTCCAATTCAGTTTTTGTACAGATTAAATAAAACCAGATATAACGTGTTAATCAGTCAGCTTTAGCTTTAGAGGTGCTGATAGGCAGATTTTGTTACCGTTGGACAGAGCCAGGCTAGCTGTTTCCCCCTGTTTCCAGTCTTTGTGCTAAGCTAAGCTTCTGCTGTGGCTTTATATTTACCGTATCGACATGAGAGTGGTATCAATCGTCTCATCTAACTCTCCACCAAAAAGCGAATAAGCGTATTTCCCAAAATGTCAAACTATTCCTATAAGTTGTTTTTCAAGAAAACATGGCAAACATCAGCTATTTGCTGGTTGATGATTTGCTGCTTTTCTCTGTTTTATATAATTGAACATTTAATATGTTTTCATTTTGGTGGACTGTTGGTTGGACAAAACGTGATCTGAACACGGGGCCTCAGAGATTCACTATTTTCTGACATTTTATAGACTAAACGAGTAATAAAGAAAATAGATTAAACAGAAAACAGATTAATTGATAATATCCATTAGTTGCATCCCGGCAATCATTCATCAATCAATCATTGTAGGTTTGTAAACTACGTTTTCACATTTCTGACTTGATGATTCCTGACTGCATTTCACTGATTATCAGTCTGTATTAGCTCAGGGACTCAGCAAAACACCAGCAGTGAATCAGTCCTCATAGTGTGGATGTTATGGCAAAAGCGCCTCCAAATTCACAAATGTGCTGTATCTTGGGAGGAAAATGAAAAGAGAAACCCAGGAGGTGATACATTGCTACAGTGTCACTCACTCACAGGTAGACCATGGACACACACCTTGAGGTACTGTTGAAGCATGGACAGTTTGAGCTTCTTGGTGCTCTCAGAATCATCAGGATCCAACATGATCTTCTTGCGCACCACGTCCCGTGTAAAGACGCCAACGCTGTTCTGGCTTTCAGCGCAAACTGGCTTCCCATTCTGGAAGAACTCCTGAGTCAGCTCGTACACCTAAAGGAGGGTGAACGGCGAGAGACGGAAGGTCATCGGGAGGAAGGAGAATGTGGAAGGATGTAAAGAAAGCAGAGGAAGGAGAAAAGAGGGAAGGAAAAGAAATCAGTTTGGCTCAGTTCAGGGCAGATCAGGCCAGTATTTGTTTCATATGATAAACTGCAGCACGATGGAGAAACACCACAGGCGGCACAAATCACAGCACATTAAAAAGAAATGCTGCCAGCCGCTACAAGAGCAGCACCTTGGTAATGAGAAGAAAACAGAAAGACGGCACTGGGAAAAGAGATTAAGAAGAAATGTTGTTACACTGACAAGATGCTACATAAATGCTGTGCTGAGTTTATGCAAAGTTGTCTTGACATCAAAGGTGGTATTACACCATTTCCTGGAAAGTACCAGGTCAAAACAACAGCAGTGATGTATCAACATGTATCAAGTCAAAACCTTTCACTGTGTGAATCTGGACTGTGTTTACACAGTAAACGAGTGTAATCACAGTAAAAAAGTGAAGTTGGACTTCCTTAAATGCATGACTTACGTAGAACAAGTACTTAATGCATTCACTTTGAGTGTTGTTTGTTTTGGCATTATAACCTTTGATAATGAAACATAACTTTGATATAATTCATTATGGTGTTGGAGATTGTATCTTGTTGATATAGTACTGAAACAATTAAGTTTGTTAAACTATCGATTAGATTTTCAGAAAATTAACCTGCAAAAAGTTTTAATAATAGATTCAGCGATTAAGTCATTTTTTTAAGTCAAAATGGCATAATTTCACTGGCTTCAGGTTCTCAGATGTGAATATTTTCGGGTTTTCTTAGTTTCTTCTGTGATAATAAACTGTAGATTTTTGGATTTTGGGCTGTTGGTCGGACAAAAAAAGCAATCTGAATTGGTCAGCTTTGGCTTTTTTTTCATTATTTTCATTATATGACATTTTATAGACCAAATGATTCATCTAAAAAAATTGATAAAGTAAACTGATAGAAAATGAAAATAACTGTTATGTGTACATATAATAAAGCCAACACTCGAGTAGGGAGAGTGTATAACAGCTGAGGCAGCAGCAGACAACAGTTATGATTATGGACGTCAGGTGATAGAAACGTCTTTCTCTCAACAAGAAGATTAATACAATAAAGAGTAGAGCCCAGGGCATGATGAGTCATCTGACCATGAAGATCATCAGTGTGAAAGGAGACAAGGGAGGTAACCTGGTCACTGGTCACTTTACAGTGAGACAAAGGTGAGGTGACCGTGAAGCATAGTCTCATTTATTTTCTCTTTTCATGACACCAGCTATTGAAAAACACACCCTGGGTATGGCAGCTTGGAGGCTTTACAAGTCTAGTCAAGTCAATCTCATTTCCAAAGTAGCAAATTTGTCTCAGAGAGCTTCACAATCTATACAACATGCAAAGAAAGCATGATGAAGATTTTCAAAGGCTGAAAGAAAACTGGAGGAAGGTGGACAAGACGAAGAGGCAGAGGCAAGAATATCTCCAGTCTTTAGGATGCTGAAACCGCCACAGTGTCTCTAAAGGTGTGAGGTTTGGGGTGTGAAATTCCATTAAGACGATTTATCACAAGGAAACAGCATGTGGACCCGGAGGTTACGCAGAAACCACAGATGCACAAGGGTTAATGAAAACAAAATGTCTTGTGTGCGTTCTATACCTTCCCTCTGTAACTGCTTTTCCAGACGTGACCTACTTACAGTATAATAATGGTGCTCTAACAGGGGCTGCAACAGAGCAGAGAGAACTGGACTAACAAAACTGGCCATTCCTTGTTAAATTCAGCGTGCTTTGGTCAAGATGGCTGAAGATATATTTAATAATGCTGTCATGGATGTTAGCAGTGGTTTGCTGCGTGGGACCGAGGCAGCGTCACATCTGTACCTCTTAACATCCAGTTTTTCCCTTTTATTTCCCCTTAAGTAGCTTTAAAGGTTGCTAAAATCATCTTCATCTACACTGTTCCAATACTGTATTGAAGCTGCATGTTGTTTACACTGAGTGAAATATTCAAACTCAAGTCTCCATGTATTTATGGCTGCACCGTTCTATCCAGTGGAAATATTCTAGATGTCTTTGTGCATCATTTTATACACATTTCCCCCAAATTTAGCCCACATACATGTACCTGTGGAAAGTTTGGGATCTCCACTAGAATTTGAAATTAAGTTTTGTAGGTTTGAACAATATTTGGCTGCAGAGCATTAGTTTGTTAGGGGGGCTGCAACACAATTTAACTCACATGTACATATTTTGATATTCGGCAGGCTGAACAGTAAGTATCTCTGTGCTCGCAAACATCCATTTGCGCATTTAAGTGTGAATGTCCGTGTGCATATGTGTCCCCTCACCTCGTTGTACAGGTCACTGAACTCCTCCACCAGGTCCTTGGGGATCCTCTTCCCGATGTTGGTCTGGTAATGAGCCACACCATTCTTGGTGTACAGGCTGATGCGTCCCACGCTCCTCTCCCCGTCTGTGGTGTGCTCCAGCAGCCCGTTGTCCTCTGCCAGGTGGTACACTGGGTTCCCATTGGCACCATGGATCCAGGTGGCTCCAAGCTCCAAAGTTGCTTTTCCTACAAAAAAAAACAAAAACCAAAAAAACAAGCAACACAGATCAGTGTGAGTTTGACAAAAAAAAAAAAGGATGTCTTTGAACTCAACATCTCGTGCATGGCTTTGAACGAAACTGTATATAAGTCTGCTTTGTTAAGGCACAATCACACTTGAGTGTTAGATAACTGGACAGTTCAAGAAGGAGGTCAACTTAATTAACATACTGCACTTACTGAAGCCCACTGGAGTACCATTAATTTATTTTTTTTCCTGAGGATGATGGCATCTCACACTATATATATATTTTTTTACATTAATTCATATCATAAAAACGGGCCAATGCAAAGACAGAAATGGCTAAACGCTTCTATGACTTACATAACGTCTAAGCACACAAACATGCATTTACATGACAGATGCAATTATCCGTGTGCCTGACATATAGGTTTACATTTAACAGTGCAGTAAGAGTGTGTGTTTTTCACATGTGACCTCTATCAGCGCTGCGAGCAGATGCTGTTCCCTACTTGTTTGTTCTTGTCAGTTGAAAGAATTTGTCATGATGGCAAACAAACCCAGGGCAGGCAACTTTCTCTGCAGGAAAATCTACCAGCGTCACTCAAGCAGATCAAGTGAGTGTAATAAGTGTATAAGTGTATTAATTCAGGTTATTCAGGGCAACAAAACTGATTGTGTGAATGTATGGCTGGCTGATTGGACCATTTTCTAAGTAATTATGAACAGTACTTACTAATCAAAGTTAATGTGACCTTAATGTGAAAAAATAAAAACAGATGTACTGCACTTTGACATGAAAGATTATACAGATACTGTTTCTGCAGCAAGGCTCTTAAATGTCTAACTCCAACTCGTATCAGAAGACCCTTTGTTCATACATCAGCAGTGCTTTTGTATGGATCTAGCTGAACAAAATGTGAAATTGTTACTTGGAAAGAAATACTTTGTGCACAATTTGTCTGTTCAATGCAAATTTCTGATGTCAAAAAATGTCTCTTTGTGCCCACAAACAAAAAAACAATCAGTTATTTTATGAGTGAACCAGCTATCGAACAGTACATATGACACTTAGATTTTTACTAAGAAAATTATTATTATAAACCCACATATTGACTTAAAGAAATAGTTTGACCACACTCATGCCTGTATGCTAATATGCAGCTACAGCCAGGAGAGAATTAGCAACTTAGCATAAAGACTGGACATGGGGGGAAACAGCTAGCCTGGCTTTGTCCAAAGCACATGATGTATTAGTCGTTGTTTTTTCATCAGTACTTGCTTGATGAATTTTAGGACATCTGAGCTAAAATAATGCTCATGACTATGAAATAGATTTAGACATTTAGATGTGGATTGGAGAAAGAGACAAATATATAATGACCCATGAAACTGCTGCATGTTTCGATAAAATGAAAGAGACAGAGGAAAGATAGATGTCAGTGCAGTACATAGGTCTACAGGGAATGTGTTTCAGCACTTCATGATTTAACTTGAATGCATGTAAATTTTGCAAAACGAGAAATACATGGAGATTTGTACCAAATAAATGTGTTACACTAAGGGTGTATACTGTAGGTGTCTATAACTGACACTTTTAGTGCTGTTAAAAAGGAGACAGTTACTGTGTTTACATAAATAAGTTTAACACAAAGTTTAAGGTAACAACAGGTAAACAGAGACACGTCTTCTCACCGTGCTGAACACTGTGAACTCTCCCGCCGATGTGGTCTGATGCCTCTAGGACAGTGACATCCGTGAAGCCGTTTTTTAGTAGGACCTTAGTTGCAGCAAGGCCGGCCAAGCCAGCACCAATCACTACTATTCGAGGCTGCCGATGAGTGCGTAGGCCGCTACTAAGAGGATCATCAGTGCTGTCTGAGGAAATTTCACAACTTTGCATGCCGTCCAAGCTCCTCTTCGATTGAGTCTGAGGACAAGTTATAGACAAGGACACCAAGTTAAAAATGGCGCCATTATAACACTGACAGATACAGCAGACGATAGTGAGTGAAAGAAAGAAAACATTTCTTTGAGTTTATATGTTCTATAAATGACATAACATACCTTAAGATAAGAATATACTTTAAAGTGACTAACTCACGATTGCAAACGCTGCTGGTTGGGTGGGTCATTTTGGGTTGCATGGCAGTTAGCAGTATGTTAATTTAGTATTTTATTTAGTATTTTCAGCTACTGATCACTGCTTGTCTCTGTTGATGCAGTTTGTCTGTGTTTGGCATATATTGTCAAGATTATATAGATTATTAATAATCTCAATATAGAGGATTTTTTAACAGCACTGAAAAATCGCATATTTAAAAAAAGAAATCAGCAACATTGTGTTCAGACACTATGGAGCCCCAGAAGCCCTGAAAGAAAATATTTATCTTCTCACTATCTTGTGCGCGTAATATATTGTCTAGTGCACACGTGATAATAACTTGTGCGAACAAGATATTCAATTAATCTTGTGCGCAAAAACAAATTATCTTGTGCGAACAAGTTCCAGACCTTATGTTGTGCAAACAAGTTATTATCCTAAGCGCACAAGATAAATATATATATATATATATATATATATCCATGTTACTTATCTTTATCTTTACTTACTTATCTTACTGGATAATTCACAGAATACGCTATAAAATGTTTTCACTGAAACTATGAAAACTGTTGCAGTGAGGTCCTTGGATTATCCAGAGAGTAACACAGGCACTGTTTGTGGAAAGACACAAATCAACGTCAAACTTTTCTTTCAGTGCTGTGAACCCCACAAAATAAATCTCAGAAACATATCTCAAAACTTGGCAAGACTAGATACCGCAAGAGACAAGTTTTAAAAAAAAGAAGACCAAAACAGTTTTGGCACCGATATATTTTCTTCTTTGGAGCTCTGTTGTCTTGTGTTGCTAATCAAGTGCTGATTACACAGATCTCTTTCATAGCTGATAAGTGTTGCTTACTGGCATTCCCCTCTAATATGACCCACATTTACAGCTGTATTATAACAGATTAACTTAATTTAGAGTCTTTTTCCATGACATGTTTACATTATTCTGTCTACCCGCTGTGTATCCTGTTGTTGTACGATACGTTTATTGAGCATAAAGCCAAATTAGAAGTTCTGACACAACCCTGTTATTTATGTCAGAGAATAGACTATACACAAACAAAAATGAGGTCTTACTTTCTTCTTATACTATCTCTAATTATACTGAAATTTCTCAGGGATACTAACATTCGGAGTGAGGAATACACAAGCGACCTTGTTATTCCAGTACACAAGGCTGCTTGCTGTGAATGTATGGACAGCTGTGTGAGAGAAAAACACAGTCTATTCAGAAGACATTCCTGTTAACCCGAGAGAGAGATTTACAAAGTACCAACAGTAAGTTGCAGTTTTTCATGGAGGATCTATACAGTACTGTTATAACTGTTATCTGAGAGCTCATGCATGAGCAACAATATCAAGTCCTCAGAGGTAAGACGGTGATAACCTGCTGTTACACAATACTCATACACACATGTGCACACGCACATACACATACTCCCCGCTTTGTTACCACAGCAACACTGGACACAGTACATATGGTACGACGTAGAAAGTACACATTGAGTTTCCCTCACATGTAGAGGTCACACATCAGAAAGAATTCAGTGGATCTGAATATCAAACTCATATTTGCGTGACCCTGTCTATCTGTTTATCTTTAAATTATATGAGATGATTCATCTTCCTCTGATTGGCCAGAACTCATCACACAGTATGTACACTACAAACACAAATTACTGTGACAGAGGATAGTGGCCGTCTTCACTTGTTTTTAACCTTGTTTTAACTTTGACATTTGAGAAACTGTGTTGTAAGCAAGTTGTCAGTCTTGTCAACTCAGCTGGAGGAGTCACAAGAAGAGCTGACAAAGAGAGTCGGAGAGGAAGCGACCAGACAGCTCTGCAAGAAAAGATGTGTTTCGGTAACATACTGAATAACATATACAGGGATTTCTGTAAATCTCTCTAACTTCCTGTACCAGTGTCTACCAGAGTCTTGGTTGAAGGCTGACCTCTAACACAGATGTGAGTTAAACCTGATCATCTGGACGGGTGAACACACACGACATCTGATCTGACTTCACAACCCTTGTCCTGAATGTGGGTCAGACGTGACACAGATTTACAGATTTAAACAGGCGTCTCCAATTAGAAGTGGCAATATGAAAATATGCTGTCTGAGATTTTGCCATACTGTTTATAATTTCTGGGTGAATTAAGGCATTGTGGGCCATGTTGCCAATCAATGAGTCTGACTGCTTTGTGGCAATATTGGATTTTCATATGATTAGTGCATCAATGTGATGAAGTTTCTTGATTTGGCAGGTGTCTAATTCACTGAATTTGACTAAAACAGACATTACTTTCTGGTTATTGTCATCTAATTATTTTATCCATAAACACTTTGTGAACTTATTTTCCAGAAAATGCATTATGAATCGTGATATAAAATTACATGTATCAATAGAGTAATATATCCCTATTGCACAATCCTAGGAGACTGTTGCAGTTCCCAACATATTACTTATAAACCACAGAATTACACTGAATTACGTCTTTGTAAGGACCAAATAAAGGACAAGTTTCAGTTCCAGTTCTGTCTCTTTCTCTGAAACTAATCTCAGCCATGAATGCTTTGCATTAAATCTCTGCACACAGAAAACACAGTTTAACGACGATGTTAATCATCAGTCGGATTACCAGAATCTAACCTGAAGTGTCGACGCAAAATCAACATGAATAGACTCATTCTTGGGTTTCAAAGAAAAGTAAAGGGTGATGTTGGTTCAACTTTTTATTTTCGTAACAATAAAATATTAATAGCAGAATCACCTAAAATGATAGAGGTTGTAAAATTGGGCTTATTTACAATGTCACACAAACAAACCTCCAACAGAAGGATGTGATTGTTGTCTGTGATTGTTGGGTGGTACATGTTAATTGAATCTGTGGTCTTGAATTGAGGCTAACATGTTTCTTTCCTGTGCTGCTTCATGCGCACTTAGTTAAAGAATAGATGGTATATAAATTGTGATTTCTTTTTAGTGGGCATTTTCAGCACTATGACTGCTGCTCTTTTATATTCCACAGCTGGAAGAGATGAGGGTCACAGGTGGACGCTGCTTTGTGGCAAACAACATATGTAAACAACATATCTGACAAAAGGAGGATGCAGTGTTACATGGGATTGTTCTGTTTGCAGTAAAATATTGAATTTGTGGTATTTTGTTGATCGTTTTGTTGTTGCATTTGTTTGCTTATTGCAAATTCAGCAGCACATTCTCCCAGTCACTGTCCACGACCTGGACTGTGAGCATATGATTTGAGGTTTATTGCGCGTGATTGTTTGTGTAGTAAAACAATTTACACTGGCAGCAGATTGTACATCTATTAGTATATTAGTATATGAATAATGATGGTTATATAACCTGCAGCCAATCAAATCACCTCTGATGAAAGGCAATGTGGCAATGTGTGTGACGTTCCAATAAGCAAATGTCCTGTGACTAATGGAGAAAAGCATTATATAATTACTATAAGGTACAAAGTGCAAATGTTTCCTGCCTGCTAGGAGACCCCAGGGGGCAGCTGTTAGTTTTATACATTTTCGACACACATTTTTCCTCATAAAACCTTTTAGCAGCTATTTTGGGTCTATTAGAATGAGTGGCACATTAGCACTTATTTTTATAATGTTAATGTGGTGGTATTTTGGGGAGTAAAATTGTTGTCAGCAGACATTTACAGACGTGAAATCTTTGAGAAACAGGACGATCAAAAGGGGTCAAAACTCCAGCAACACAAGGGTCATCATAAAACCATTGTAATGTGTTCTTTTTACCACAGGTGTTGCTGCAGTTTAGACCTCTTCAGACAACAGTATATCACTTCTCTATGCACCATGGAAGCAGGTGAGGTTGTGCAAGAGGTCCCTGGTCTTTTCTCAGAAACAGTGTGACCAAGCAGGTTTAGGCTTTCACCGTTCATTAAAGAAGTCAAATAAGGTCAGAAGATTGTGTCACTTTACTGTAACGCAGGAAACAACATTTAAACTGCAACATCCTTTGCATCCTTTTAACGGGAAAACTCCCTATTATAGCTTTAAAGATTCAGTGTTAATGTTGGGCTTGACCTATAAAATAAAGCCCATGTTAGTGAAAAATTCACCTAAATACGTGACCAACACCAATTTTAAATGAATGACAGATGTAATTCATAGACAGCGTTTGGTCACTTCACACACTGGCCTCTCTGACAGATCGCGCATCCCTCCCTGTGGTTACTTGTAATTCCACGGCTGGTTAATACACTCGCCACATGCCACCACTGCACACTTTACACCACCACCGCAGATTAACGCGTGGCCTTGGGTGGACAGGCGGCTCAGGGTGGGGTGGATGGAGGAGGAGGGACGGGGCTACAGTACTGTGCAACTGCCGGCGGCCTTTTCATGAGCAGAGCCCGCTTTGAGCAGGAATATCTTAAATTACTGTGTCTGAGCCTGCGCCTCTCATCTTCACTGCTTTCCTCTCTCCTTTAATTGTGGGCGTTTCCAGCTGTGTCCACATTCACATCTGCATTTCCTTTATCAGTCCCATGTGAGTATCAGTATGGCAACTAATGCTTCTACTTCCCTACATTAAAAAAAAAAAATTATTGCAGTGTAGTCAAGGGGGCTTCGTGCCAAAGGCCAGACATTCCACACTTCTCTCCCAGCTCTGATTTTCCCAAGCTGGGATGGTGAAGTGGAGGCAACACACACACACACACACACACACACACTCTCTCTCTCTCTCTCCGCCGTTGTGCTACTGTACACCACACTGGATGTTCCCACTGGTGCAGATAAAGAGTGCCCTGAGACTATTGTAGTATTCCCAGAGATACACACAAGTTACAGAAGTGCAGACTCAGAGAACAGACTCAACCCATTCACTCACTCACTTACTTTGACCAAAATCAATTTTTACTAACAACTTGCTAACATTTATACCTGCAGACTTGATGGATTAAAACCTCTTTATTATATTAATGACATATTAACATTTACAAATGCAGGCTTATAGAAAGTGAGAAACCAATGACATAGTAAAAATAAACACCAGCTAAACCAGCTATTCTTGACCTATCCTGACCCTTTGATCTTTCATTCATAGATTATAACTGATCAATAAAGCATTAGTGAATGATTTATTAACCATTAATACAGCCATTAGTTACAACATATGAACCATTCATAAAAGGTGGCTTATTTGAAAGTGGTACCAAAATACAAATGATAAAATGAAAAAAAAAGAGAAAAACTTTAATCAGATAAGATGAATCTGACTGAAGTCAGAGAGGAGATTAAAACAATTTTTTTTTTAAAAGAAAACCCCTGAAAATCAAAGTGTTTGATCTGCTCTGTGTCATCCTATATGCTGCCTGGCTGGAACACTAAGCTGTATAGGGAAAAGCCTTTGCTGCCACGTATAAGCTGTGATGCCAAAGTGGCAGCAGTTTGAAACAAAGCAAACAACTTCACTGAGTTACTCTGACTAATTGTCTGTGAGAGACATGTGGTGGAGACACGACAAAAACCTAAACACAGTTTAAAGCGGACAAATAAAGCAAAAATCATAAATCCACCTCGCCCGGTTAAACCCACACATCGACCTACAATATATACACAAATCAGTGTAACTAACATCTGATCTGCCGGCGGTGTGGTTACACAGGTTGTTTTTTCTGTCTTACCAACACTAACAAACGGGTGACATTTAGGCTGGTATAATGTGGTCGCTCACCGCGCTGACAACTCCAGTTTATAAGCTGTTCTGTACAGTATTTTCAGCGATATGCACTGATACAGCCTGTTTTTCTGGTCAACATTTAAATCACCGCACTCCCCATCACCGACTCGCTGTTTGTTAAATAATCATTGTGTTATGGTTTTAGTAGAGCAGCTGGTTACCTGACTCTCTTGGTCTTCAGCTTTAAAACCTCAGAGCGCTCCGCTTTCCTTTGTGCCGTTTTTCCCAGACCGGCTCCGCTTTGTATTTATGCCTGGAAACCAGAAGCAGCCAGTTTTTCCGTGGCCGCTGCCTCCTGATTAATTAAATATGAGCAGCGATGACGACAAAGACCAGCCCTCCACTGAGTAAGCCTGCTGTCACAGGGCTGCGTAACACACACGCACACGCACGCACGCACGCACACATCCTGTGTGCTAGATACAAGAAACATCCAATTAAAAAATATATTTTATAGTTAAATAAACACTGTTTTTTAACATACATATCATCATCATAGTTGTCATATATAAATATAAGCACAATATAAAGACAGGTATACATGCCAGTGGTGGAAAGTAACTAAATTAATTTACTCAAGTACTGTATTTCAGTACAATTTCAAAGTACTTCTTTTCTTTTTCACAGTTCAGAGGGAAATACTGTACTTTTTACTCCACTATATTTATCTGACAACTTTAGTTACTTTGTGGATTGGGATTAATAATACAAAATATAATCAACACATAAATTGTGATGTATTATTATAGTACAAGATAAAACTTTATTGATCCCCCGGGGAGGAAATTCGCAAGCCAGCAGGATATAAAGTTAATTAAATCAAGTCACAACATTAATATAATGTAGCTACACATGAATGCATCAATAATTAAAATCCAATAATATAATATACATTATTCTGAAATGGGCCATTCAGCAAAATGAGTACTTTTACTTTTGGTACTTAAGTAAGTATCTTTTGATGCTAATAAGGCATCATATTTTATAAGCTGATCATATATTTTGGATGTAAAATCTTGATCTTGAAAGCAACTATAGCTGTGAAATAAATGCAGTGGAATAAAAAGTACAATGTTTCTTTTTTACAAAGTATAAAGTAGCATAACATGGAAATTTTCAAGTAAGTACAAGTACCTCGAAATTGTACCTAACTCCTTAGGTAAATACTGTGATTATACACGATCCCATATTACTAGAAGAAAAAAAAAGCAAGAGGCCACCACAAGCTAAACCAAAAGGTAAACAACATATCAGTAAAGATAATATACTTAAGACACATCATGTCACAAAGTCAAGTGTACAAGGATGAAGTTGAATGAAGACTGACTGTGTGTGACACTAACACACACTGAAATATTTTTTTTTTCTTGTCCATTTCCGCTATTCACACAGACAGAATTTATTTAAATTAATGGTCTTTAATATTTCCTCAAGTTAGTGCTGTCAAGTGTAATTTACACCCTAAAATGCATCATTAATTAAATTACCAAAAGAATAAACAAGAAAAAAAAAAAAGCAACCCCACCTCCATCCTACAACCACACAAAAACAAAAATTATAATTAAAATAAGCAACATATCAATCAGCAACACAATCAGAATTGTTTAGACGGTGGTTGGGGAAAAAAAAGGTGTTTACGGTGTCTTCTCAATGACAAGACACAGTGGTTTAAATTGATGATGGTGCCTGTGGTGGGTGTGTTGAGCAGGAAATCCCTCGGAAAGCAGGCATTGTTTGTTTTGGTGGGTTGACCCCCGAAACCTCTCCAAAAGGCCATCCCTACCTGTTTTGTCTACAGGTCCAGACCCCATAAATCAACAGGAAGCCATGTGGATGATTCAGTGGGGCGGTGCACCTCTCGGATGTCATCAGCGTTTGTCTGTGAATGGGCCAATAATCGCTGAAGTTCATCTTGCAGGTTGCCTCCCTTCCTGCCTGTGCTTTGTTAAAAGAAGGAAGTTTGTCAGACAATCATTTGAATAATCGGCAGAAAATGGCACAAGCTTCTATAGAAAACTAAAGATCTTTACACAAACCATTACACAAAAGTGAAACACAAGAACAGTAGTTGTAACATGAAAATAAATGACTATGTCATACTTACTGACGCAGCTTTATGACCAAGTTCCCATTGTTTGTTTGAAGATATCATATTGTTACTGCTGTTACAGCAGATTAAGGAAGAATAGTGCCGGCCACTATATAAAGTAAAGCAACTGAGGACACTGAGGGTATGTCCCCGAGGTTGTTTCTGGATATTCAATATCTTTAAATTGGATTTGAAATTGGATAATTTTAGGCAAAAACTTAAAGCGTGTAAAAGGGGTCACTCGTAGTGATGAACCTACAGAGAGTTATCACCTGAATCTGCAGCTCCCCTCGGCTTTACAGAGCTTTATAGTGAGTTTCAGCTCATTGTTTAGCTGTTGGACCCACAACTTTAGTGTTTTGGTTCACTCTCACCGCTCTCATAGTGTCGTTTTCAGCCGCAGCAGGCAGCTGTTTTTAGAGAAAAAGCACTAAAAACCCACTGTACACTACCTGCTCAGCACCAAATGGCAGACAGGTAGCCTCTAGCTGGTGAATATAGTGGAGCATTTAACAGCTAAAGAGCCAGATATTTCCCTCAGGACTTAGAGACCAAAAACAGAGCGAACAGCAGATTGAATATTGGACTTATATTCAGCAGGTGTCCAGAAACATGACTCCAAATGGCCAAGTGCAGGTTTAAATTTAACAGTTTAGGCAACATTTTAAGTTAAATGAAAATAAAATATAGTGAAGTATTTCTCCACCAGAATCATATTCCAGGCTGTTCAATTCTCTAAAACAGCATTTCGACGATCATACAAGGAGATTCAATTTACACAAAATATATTTGAACAGTTAAATGAAAAATAATCAGAACATTTAACAGACTTTTTTTTGCTGCTAGTCAAACGTTTCTTAAGGATCTGGGGTTGGGGGAACTTGGACTTGTGAACTCAGTATGTCAGGTTTTGAAACTGTTTCCAGTGTCACCGGTTTCACATGGATTATGAAATCTACCTCTACATTTTCAAGGAAGTACAAAGTCCTCCCAATTCTATTCTGCTGGCAAGCTTACTATATCATACAAGTCTGATTTACACTTTCCAACTGACAAATAAAACAGTTTGAACCAATGGAGGCAGCTGAATTCAATCATATTTAAAGGGTAATTCCAGTATTTGTAAACCTGGGTCCTATTTTTACATATTTTGGGGTCTAAATGATTAATAGGTAAACGTTTTAGAATTGGTCCAGTGGATTGCCTCAGCCGGCAGCTGCAAAACAGGCTGCAATGGCTGCAACATAATCCTTGCGAGATACTTTGCCCGTGAAAAGGATGTCCATTACAAGTGCTTGTTTTTGCCACTTTCAGGCTCAGACTGTTATTCTAAGTGTCTGACAACATTATGGAAAGGATTCCAATAGAGCTAGATTGTTTAACTTAACTTTTTTGTTTAACCAGAAACAGAAGTCTCGTCTGAAATCTCGCGAGGGGTGAGTTGTTGCACGAAGACGTCAGCGAAATTCGAATGTTGTTTGGTCCATGTTAGAGTTGTTTAGATTTGTTCCGTCAGTGAAGAAATTATTTGGAAACTGTGGCTCTCCAAGTGAGATGGAAGAGCCCTATCTTTTTGAGCAGGCTTATTGGCATGGAGAAACTCCATTGTACTGAAATTAAAGTGTCTTGTGCAAAGAGCTCATTGGAGTTAATTAACCTGTGCACAACTCTGTGGAAGAACACTCTATGCACATGAAATACAAGCACTTCGATACTTATATCAATAAAGTATATCATGGTGTAGTTTTCTACACTCATGTTTGTACATCGTGTGTGTACCGTTTTACATTAATTGGTTTGCTATAGCTTTGTAAGTCAAGGCAATGCAAGTTTATTTGTATTGTACCTTTCAACAACAAAGCAATTCAAAGTGTTTTACATTGGACATAAAAAGACATTGAGACAAGATGTAAAATAGACATGAGGCAAAATAAAAAGACATCTACTGTAAATAGGATTTAAAAAGAAGAAGAAAATAGGAGAAAAAAATGTTCAAATAGAATTTAACTGAATGAACCAAAGAAGAATTAAAGCTTACAGTACAGTGCAAGATATATATAAATAGCCCCAAACTGAATTTCATAAAAAGCAGTGTAAATAATATATACATTAGTATATTCAACACTTGCCCAGTATAAATAGAAATTTGTATTAATAGGATTATTGTTTTGACATGGGATGGAGTCATACTGTGCTTATTGAAGCTAAAATCGTAAGGCCACAGCAGGACACCCTGCGGGTCCCTACAAGATAGATGATGAAACAATCAGCCTCAGTCTTTTATTGTCAGGATTATGCAATCGAAAGACAGTAACGTCCTTTCTATGTATTGGCCCACTTGGGTCACATGTTCCTTCGCTATCTAAATTACTTTACAGGGTGTCCCCGGCCGAGGTGACGTGATTAGCACGGGAATATGCATGTGTTTGCTGCATAATTAAAGTGCAGAGGAATGCTGGCGTGGGATTGGTGAAGCAGTTGGATCATGAGAAAGGCCTCTCTGTTTGTTGGTCCACCAGGGCACAGAGACCTCACATTGTGAGTCTGGCCAGCGTTGGGTTACTGCATTGTCCGTCGTTTTCCCACCTCCCTTTCGCTCTCCTGCACAGCCATGCACCAGAGAAGGGGAAGAAAGTGGCTTTTCACTGATGGGTCAGTTGGAGCATGCACAGGAACTCAGCGAAGAGGGGAGTCAGTCAGCTGGCTACAACTGCCTTTCATGATCCTGAGCCATTCCCCAGCAACCAGCAACCTGCATGAATACTACAGAATGACTCATTACCTCCATTGGTCATTTGCACCAATGCAATGCAAATGACCAATCAGAGTGCACTCATTAATGGCCAGTTTATTGTTATAATGTAACGTACTTTGGTTCTCTATAAGTGGGAAAGAACATCCGCTTCAGAGCTTCAGCCGAGTTCAGCTGCGAGCCGAGTTCAAGGCAGGACATTTTGGACCGCAAGCATTCTTACTTATGTGAGAGCAATCCCTGTTGTCTGGAGCAAATAACTTCATTCAACACCTGACACCTGTTTTGATTTTGTAAATATTGAGGTCATGAGTCCAAGTCCAGTTGACTGTTCTTTAAGCCCTGCCCCCCTTTACTTACTGTTGCTTTCATCAGCTGTAGCCAGCAAGCTAAGTGGGCTAATGTTAGCTCCATAAGTTGGTTTCGTCTCCGGCTGAATTTGTAACGTTTCCAGCTAACTTGTATGGTGAGGATAAGGACTAACCGATGTGTTTGGCAAACATGACACTATCACGGGTAATGTTGATTGGGGTTGCTGGAGTGTAAACTTCCCCAAATCCTATAAATAACAGGACACAGCTGCTAATGTTTGCCTAAACCCTGATAGCAAGCAGGACCAGTTTCTGGGCAGGGATTAAGAAAGATAATTACTCTAAATTACAATCTAGAATCACCAATTTATCTGACTTACATGTGTTTGAAATGTGAAGGGAAATTCACGTGAACGTCTAAACCACAGAAACTTGGATTTTTCTTGCTGTTAAATGTTAACAACTAAGCCTTCGTGTCACACAAACCATTAAAATGTTAAATGAACAATAAGACATTCTTTTTATATTTTTCACGTCATAATACATAATGAAAGGCACTCTGTGAGGAAGATACCGATAGATCACTTGATGAGAATCATATCTGATTGGAGTCGTATGTATGTTGCTGTTCATCACCAACAAGATGTAAGGTAAAGATAAGCATTTAAATGTAAAAGTGTAGAAAAGTAAAGAAAACAGATGGCAGACACGTCATAATGCTGGAGAGATTTCACTATCACTTCCAGATACCATCTTTTCCTCTCTTATCCCTTCATCTCTGTTGCCCCTTACTCTGTTTCACTCCCTTTTGTGTACGCTATCACACCACTGGTTGCGCAACAGGTCTTGGCCAGAGGTCTGAGTTTTCTGTTGTTGTAGTGTAAAAAGGAGCCCTGTCACAAAGTGTTTTGGCCAAATCCTCCGCTCCCCCTCCTCCTTCACTCTCAAGTCTCTCTCGATCACACATGTTAACTAGTAAGCTGCCTTTCTCACAGAATTACCCAAAGGACAAAGCAGCTTATCTTAAGTAAGGCTGAGTAGTGGTAACAATGTGCGTACACAGTCACATAAAACTTTCTCCTCCCTCCTTTATATTCTGTTATTCCTTAAAAAGGCAAAAGTATATTGTTGTCGATATGAGGATCGTGTGTGGTTGTTAGTACACAATTGAATTAATTTAATTAATTGTGCTGCTACTGTGCTGGGCAGATTTAAATTAGTAAAGTCATTGTGTGTTTTTGATGAATAAACATGGAGCTTTTGAAAACATCTGGGAGAGAAAGAGAGAACAAGGGCAGGAGACTGTTATTGTTCAGTTCTCCAATATGATTTACTTACTTTTGACATGAAAAATTAAATTAAATTAAGAAAAATTAAGCCTTGTCCACTCGATGTACTACTTTGCTGATTCAAACATTGACTGGGCCGAGATTATCTGTAACAAGTATTTTGGCCACACTACCTTGATGTTCTGACTAAATATAGTTCTACAGACGTCTGTTTCCCATCCAAAATCAGTGTAATTTAAGACAAACTCAAGCAAAACAAAAAACAAGCAAAGACATTAACCCTCTTTTTAATATTAAATTGAATCTAATTTTCATAAATAGTCAGAAATAAAGATAACGTTCTGAAATACTGTATTACTACTATGGTTTTAGAGACATTACTGCACCTTCTCAAAGAATTTAACAAGGCTTACAGACCGGAGGATTATAAGACTCACAGCACCCACATAAATCTCCTCTGTGGTTTCAGTGTGAGAATAAAACAAAAGGAGTTGGAGTGAGAAACACAGTGATACTTGTGGCTGAGCAGTGTAAAACAAATGAGTCATTACAATTTCATATTTTCATTTAGCAAGACAATAAGTGTCTTTCACTTCGAGACAGCAAGGATGACTTCTAAATTACGCTTTTTTTTTTTTTTTTAATTTCAGTTGTATACTTACATACGTATTTTTCCTTTTTTCACCCAACTTGTTTATTTGGGCTTTTTAGGGGCGTTCCACTGTAAAAAAAAAATTGATTTCTGACCTTTCTGTTGCATTTTTGCACTTGTTTTCATGCTATTTTGCATTTGCACAACTAACACATTGTCATGACTCAAACTTGCTCACTTTGCCAGTGTTAAATCTGTTATCTGTTTGTCTGTTTTTCTCAGCATATTCAATTCCACTTCTCTATCTGAATCAGCGAAACTGCAGTTCTCCTTGTACATTTTTTTTAAACTGATGCTGTCTGGTTTGATAGAGGGAAACAAACTTGCAATCAGGACAAAGGAAAATGCTGAAGAAAGAAGAGAATCATCAAGTCCAACCCTTCTGGTTTTTATTCCAGTCAACAAAATGTTATTTTTAGCTTACTGCAAGGAGCATCATGTTTTTTACTTCTGACTTCTGTCTTCTCCATATGCACTCATATTGTCGGGGAAAAAATTCAAGCTCTCGTCTTTAAGACATGAAAAAATGTACTCAAAGAAAGAAAAAGTGAAAAAGTTGGTCCAGAAGTCTTCTAGTCTCTGTCTTCTTTCTTTCTTTAAATACATTTTATTTTTATATGCATAGATTAACTTGTAAGTAAAGCCACCACAATATATATAGCTCTTATGGTATTGCCTGAAGTGTGCTTTCTACACCTCCACTTCCACAAAAAAAAAAGTGTTTAATATGATTCAAATAAATAAACAAATAGCTCCTGAACACCTTAAATCTTGGTTTGTCTTCCAAGTGAATGAAAAACAAGAGTATTTATAAAGTAGAGGGAATTAAGGCAAGCTTTAAAGGAAGGCACTTGTTCACTTTCTTGCTGAGAGTTAGATGAGAAAATTGATACCACTCTAGTAATACAGTCATTTAGCTTAGCTTAGCACAAACACTGGAAACAGGCTGGCTCCACCCAAAGGTAACATAATCCTCCTTCCAACACCTTTAAAGCTCACTAATTAACACATTATATCTTATTTGTTTATTTCGTACAAATATCAAAGTGTCAAAATGACATGTTGTGGTTTTATGGAGGGACGCGCCAGACTATTTCTTGGCTGGGTGCAGTGACTTCCTGGAGTCTCCACTGGTTGCCTGGCAACATCATGGTAACTGGAAGACTCCAGGAAGGAGTCTTAATTAAACACAAAGGGAGTAAGGTCTTCATCTATTTGCAGTAGAAATCATGTAGATAATATTCATAATCAGCATATCAAAAACTGTAATATAAGAAATGAAACTTCTCTTTGGCTTGATAGACTGAAATGTAACTGTACACTGTATTATCTTGTATCTCTGATGTGTGCTGTGATTTAAATCTACCTTGGGAGCATGCGGCCACAAACTCCTCCATACTCTTCATTTCAATCTCGTCCACTAATTCTTGATTTCCTCAACTAACTGAGGAAAGTATGATGAGTTAGGAGTTCAAATAGATACAGCAAAGGAAAAGGAGGCAGTAAGCTGAATGTTGAGTTTTTAGGAGGTAGGAAGTAGACAAAGATAGACATGAAGAGGGAGGAGCAGGATAATAAATGTAGCTTCCTGCCTTATCTTTGGCCTGAAGAACAAAAACATGACGTATGTTAATTACATTATTGCCCAGGCCCTTTGCTTTGTCTCATCCAGTGGTCCTACAGTGAGGACACGAATGGGAGGTGAGAGATAACCCTCTGATCTGACCTGTGCACATGTGGAGGTTATTTTAGAAGTCCAGGAAAGGGATGAGAGACCAGCGCCCTGATGCAGTAAGACAAGGTGCAGACAACACCTCTGAACTTTTAGTAACACTATACTTATCCAGACAAAAGGTTTGGAAAAGCAGGATGTTACAGATCAGATGATATTATTTAAAGCAACATTACTTCATTTCTTTTGGCCTCTTGGGGGCAGCAGAACAAGCTATAAACACAACATTGAAATATCATCACCTATTACTTTTTATGGCGAACGTGTTGGCAAATGTTTTTTTAGTTACTTATCCAGCAGATGCGGAGCAACATTATCATTCATTTGGAGTCGTGTTTGTGAACTCCAATATTCACCACTATTCAATCTATTTTAGCTCTGTTTGGGTCTCCACCAACTCCTGAGAAAAATATCTGGCTCTTTAGCTGTTAAATGTCCCACTATGTTCACCAGCTACACGCTAACTGTGTTTATCTGCTGTTTGGTGCTTTTTGCTGACAACAGCTGCCTGCTGCGACCAAAAACAAGGCTGATGAGAGGGAACCAAAACAGTAAAGTCAAACCAAGATAATAGGCCGAAAGACGCTAAAATACTCTGAAGAGCCGATGGGAACTGCAGAGTCAAGTGATAATTCTCTGTGGGTTCATCACTACGAGACACTGCTGTTATTACACACAGTCGTCTGATCCATTGTTAAAATAAACATATTGATTAGTGTGAGCTTTAAGTCTGAAGTGGGATTTTATAAAAACTGATATTGTTGTAGAAGATTACTAATGACAAATGTTTCTGAAGGAATCACATTGAATTTTAATACAGTCTCCTTCACAAATTAGTAAATTACAATATCATGACAAAATGCAAAGAAGACAGCAGTGCTGCTTCTGAAATAAATTTTGTTTTGCAAAGAATTATCCCTTTTGCAAACTATAGCTACAGTTGTGCATTGCTTGCAGCAGCACTCCTCCATACTTTGCGCCATGTGAGGTCGCCTGTGTTTGTCTCTGGATACGCTGCCTCGTCACAGGAGACTCTGCTATGTGTGTCTCGGTGGGAGAGCTGGAGGAGTTATGTGACCGTGGACCTCTCCTGTTACAAAACATACACTGCAGCCGCACAACCTTGCTGATTCTAAATGTCACGCAGACGGCAGGAGATGCTGACTCTCTCACATACATGGAGGATGTTCCTTTAATTTCCAATCCAAGCTGGCAGGTTTGTAAACATTGAACAAACTCTTGGCTGATCTGTAACTACAGCTGCAGGAGTTGATTTGTAGTGGAAAGAATGTTGACTCTGTGTTAAAGTCTGTTAATAACCACAAGAGTGTTGTTAAAATGATAAGAAACATTGACATGTTGCATCTCTAAAATAAGAAAAGACAGCCAAAGTAGTTGAGGATTATTAGCGTGTGTTGTGTGTAGCTTTATGTAAAGTAATACATGTGAAAAAGCTCAATAAACTCACTGTTCTGATTCTACCATAGCACTGCCCTCTGATCAGTTAGCTTCAGGTTAGCTTAGATCTGAAATCAAGGGTATAATACTGATAACTGCAAGAGACCGTATCACCATAGATTATCACCATAAATTACAATATGATTATCTCTTCTGTGCTTAATTAGCATGACATTTTGCACACAGTAGGTCCAATATTTGAAAGCTGTATCCTCCTTTTACAAAGAATGTCATCATTTCAAGATACTATATGCAGTGACATTAATGACTAGTGTGATTTATTGCATTTTGGAGTTTCCTCTTGTGTAAAGCATTTGGGTGCAAACTTGTTTTTGTTTACATGACTATATAAGTGGATTTGAACCACACACCCACAGTGGAGGCGAAGCCACATTCTGTACATGCTTTAATTTTTAAGTTATGACTCTTCGTGGTATTAATCATCTCAGAGAAATCCACTGTCTGAGAAATGTCAATTTAATGAATTAGTATCATGTTTGAATAAATGAGCTGTTTGATTCTCTGTAAAGCCTACCGCAGCAAGTTTACTTTTGGCGTGTCATGGGCAAGGGAAGTATACTTTTTATAACACATTTAAAACACAAATGCAATTCAAAGTGAATATAAGAGAATGAACCTGAAAATAAAATCCAAAAGACAATAAAATGAAATAAGTTAACAAGTGCTGTTTCAGTGCAGGTAGGAGTGCAGAAATAAGTAGCTCACATTTTAATAAAAAGTAGTGAGAAATGGAAAATCTGATTTTGATAATTAAAACTTTAGAGATGATGCAGACTTGATATGTTCTGGAAGTTTGTTTCAGATATCTTGTTTAGAAACAAAAGGTTACCTCATAATGTTTTGTTTTATTCCTCCGTCAAACAAACAAGTCCCAGGACCTGAGAGGACCAGAGAGGATGAGAAAACTAAAACATGTGGTGCTTTTATAGACAAGCAGTGACATCTCTGCTTTCTTTGTCCCAGTAATAACTCTAGCACCAGTGTTCTGACTGAATGCTATTTTGGAGAGTCCTGGACACAAATATACTAGTCCAGTACCTGTAACATAATCATGACATCTGTAATACAGTAAATGCTCTGGAGTAGAGCTAATTTTCCGGAGACTCCACAGCAGCCTAAAAAAAGCATCACTCTGCCCTCTACAGACCACTGAAACTCCTCTGTCAAAGCAGGGCAGAAGAACCAGGCTGCAGACTGTGTGCATTTGAAACACTGTCTAATACAATGCATCTTATCCCACAAGGCATGATCCACATGAATCACCCTCTACAGCCTACTGTCATTAAATAGAATAATATAATATAATAAATAACAAACATAAAAACAGTGAAACAAAACATATGGAACTGATTTAGTGAAGACAACGATATAAGAATCATTTTATACATAAGATTATTTGGCATGCAGAAAACAAAAATGTAACTTTTATATAAATCTTACAAAAATACATGCCTTTTTTTTAATAGCTTTTTCCAACTCTTAAAGTAGACATATGACATATTGTGTCATTCCTGTATATTAATCTTCAGGTTTTACCTGTTTCACATCCCTTGATTATATTGTGTATGTTTTATACTGCGCCTTCACATTGTCCTACTGCAAATGATCTAAACTTGTAATGAACAGTGATCACCACTAGAGGGTAGCACATAGATATTAGTGCAATGACGTGTCTTTGTACAAATGCAGCAGTCAAGCATTACACAGTCACTTCATGTGTCTCCTGACCTGTGCAGCAACAGTACACACATAGCATTGACATGTTGGTCTGTGAAATATTTCTAACTTCTGGAAATGAAACAAATTGCTCTATTGATTTGCATTACAGTAACTGCACTATGCCTATTTGATTGTGTTATAGTGCTGTTACAGTAAGTGCTCCTGAGAAATATTGTCTTCCCGTGCTGAAACATCTTCTGCATACAAGCTGTCATTTTAAAAACAGTATCAACTGGACAAGACACAGTGAAGCGCTGTCCAGAAAATATTTGCTTTCCATAACATGTAAAACTTACTTCTCAATCTCCAGTGTTGTGCATATTTCAAGTCATTAAACCTGACCCACCACTAATCGTCTCCATGATTAGATATGCATTTGTTTGTGTTCAGTGTAATTCTGGGTAACTGCATTTTTTTCTAAAATCCTGGACACATGTCCAACATGCAGCCTAATAGGTCCGGCAGCATTCATAGAGTCATACTATTCTCTATTTTGGACTGAAACAGGTGATGGCACGTATTTTTGAATCTAATATTGTTCTTCAAAGAACTGTGAAAAACAAGGCTATTCTTATGGACTGTATACAATACGTTTGATCCCAGTGAGGGAGAACTACTGTAAGCTATCATTACTTGTTCTGATTAAGCAGCTATCATTTTAGGAGTGCGAGATAATAGAAAATGTCAGTAAAAACATGCACTGTCATCAGTTTTAATTCTTCTGACCATTACTTTCTATAACTGAATTAAATTACAATATTTGCCTGAGAAAGAATAGTTATTACTTTGACCCATGGCAGAGTAAAACAAGTATGTAATCATGTTTCCATAACTCTCATTTTGTGCCATTTTATAATGTTTTTTGTTGTGCCGAAAACACAACAGCCTATTCTAGGCTGTGTGAACAAGACGCAGTACAAGACAGTAGTGTATGTGAACAAGTGGACATAATGGCCATCAACAGACTGAAGGAAGTGTAACATGGTGATAATAAAACCTCCTCTCTCCAATTCTTCTGAAATAATCCCTCCATTCACTCAGTACCAAGCAGCAGCCTCCTCCTGCCATCCCATGGAAGGGAAGGAGGACCAGTGCCAGTCTTGTACCTAGTCTGCAATCCTTCAATGGGCCTTTGTGGATGCTGCCATCCTTCCCCCCCGGACAAGCCCCGGCAGCCCATTCAGGGGTGTCACGTGGCACTCCCACTCTGCGCCCATCTCACAATGCAGCCCTGTCATTGGCACCTCATTGACATGCGCTCATAGTGATGTGCATCGGGGAATGGTCGTGTTCCTCCACTAGTTTCAAAGGAAATGAAGTGCTGGGCTGGGTGGCCAAAGTGTGGCTTCCTGGATACGGTATTCATATTTCGTAGGAGGAAGTGCTGAAATGTGTGCGTGTGTGTGTGTGTTGGGAGTTGGCAGTGAGTTTCAGCAAATATGTCACACCAACCTCCCATACTTTCAACTGTCAGTTAAAAAAATGTCAGGAAAAAGTCATATTTAAAGGTTAGTGCTAGGCTACAAGTAATGTGTGGAAACCCTGGCCTTTCATGTTAAAGAGATACAGTAAGAGCGTGAAAGACAAGTGAAACTGAACAGGAATTAAGTATAAATATTCTAGCCTGGTTTCAGACTTCCACATCACCACCCACATCTATTTCAGTCTGATTATCAGGCTGTAGAAATTCAGGATTTTAATGAGACGGGTGAGAATTGACAAGAAGATTTCCTATGAATGGCCACTCCAGATAACAAGGGTTCCTCCAACGTAACACTTGTTGATAAAATGTGTCTGTTAAACCTACCAGAGCACAATTTCACTGGAATTTTGCTTCTAGAGAGCAATACGTCAGTCCAGACGAGTGCTGCTCTTTGTTGAAAAATCAGAGGTGAGCTTGCAGCTCTCAGCTTCCTGCCTGTTAGTGGTAATCTAGTTACCTGTGAGCTGATAAATGATACTGCACATGTAAGACTCTACATGGGCAACTTATTATTCCACAGTCTTTATGTTTAGGTGCTCAATCTAATTTGGACTCAGTGGACAAATCTAATCAAATAAGAAATCTAATCTAACCTAATACCACAAAAGGGGGCAAAATATTGCCTGATATAGGGCTATTTGCATTGCAGTACACCTCAGAGATGGGAGTATTGAGAGCTCATCGTGGTTTTGTAGCGGAGCTTAATGTGAGAAATTTCCACAGTATAGTGGATCTACTCCTCAAGACTTCTTAGGGACATATTTGACAATTAGCTTGTTATGAAATACACTGAAAAACCTTTCTAAATATTCACATGGAATAGGCTGCATGAAACTGTCATCTACAACAGAGAATAAATCAAAAAGTGAAGAGATGGGCCTGAAATACTGTTGTAGTAGAGTGTTTTGTTTGAAATTAAGATCCTTATAACATGACAAATATGTTGTTTTTGCAATTCTCACACTTGTAGAATATTTTTATAATGGGACAAGATCAATAATGTTATTTATCTATTTATTTTTAACCAGTTTTAAGAGTTACTGTATCTCCCTCATTTAGGAGAATGGCCTTGCAAGGAGAATGTCAAACTTAAACTGTCTGCCTTGGTCCTTTAGTGGCAAAGGAAATCAGTCTGAATTGCGTACTGTAAAATCTCTGAAACTCAGTTCAGATTATTTTACTATACTACTTATCGTTGTAGTATAGGTTTTATTTGGTCCATCCCCAGAAATACATGTCACATATGATTATGTTTCAGAACAAACTGACACTGCCTTTATTGTACAGTACTTGACAAAATCACATGAGGAAAAATAGCCCTAAAAATAGCTCTGACGTCCATAAACATTTAATGAGGCAATTTTGTGTTATTACCGCCATGTGTGACTCTCTTTCTCATCCTTATCCTACCCCTTACTGAAAGAGTTGAGACTCACCATTGTCACCATCGTCATTGAGAAAGACCAACAGCATACAGTTCACTACAGCAGGCAGACGTGAATAAACACTGCTTGCTGCTATTGCAACAACTACCCTTAAAAATAAAGGTTCAGTTTAGAACCAGTGGTGGTTTCTCATGGTGAAGAAATTAACTTGTATCTTTTTTGCGTTTGGTGCTTAAAAGAACACTTATTAGTAAGTGTTTTAAACTCAGATGGTTCCTAACAGTGTGTGATATTAGAGCCATTTTCATTGTCATCTCAACCGTCTTTAGTACTACTTTCACTTTCTAGTAAGTCATCCTTTAAAGGGTTTATGCATTGTAACTAATGGATTAATTAATGGTTAATAATCATTTGCTTTCACATGCTTTATAGATCAGTTATAAATCATTAATAAGAACTACTTTAGGTTGCTAGGTTCTGATAATCCCTTTGGCTGGTGTCAATCCTTTCTAGTGGTTGAAACTGTCCATTGGAGGAGTCTAATGAATTAAAGTGCTAGTTAAAAAGACAAAGCATTATGCTGGAGAAGGATAGACACCAGCCATGAAGAAGTTTTACAACCCAAAAGTTGTGCTTATTAATGACTGATAACAATCTATAAAGAAAATGTATAATAAGTAATAAAGATAGTAAATTATTTATCAACCATGAATAAAGTAATTTGTCACCACTAATATACCCTTAAAGGGTGTCGTATTTTAAAGTGCTAACCCTTATTTTTCAGTAAATGGAAAGTAACTAAGTACATTTACTCAATACAAGTACAATTCTGAGGTACTTGAGTACTTCCATTTTATGCTACTTTATACCTCCACTACATTTCAGAGGAAAATATTGTACTTTTTTACTCCACTTGCCTGCATTTATTTGACAGCTGTACTTACTTTGCAGATTAAGATTTTACAAGCAAAACACATGTTCACTAAATACAGTATGATGTCAGTTACAGATTACACTAACCGTAAACAGTAAAATGCTGCATACACATGAATGCATCAGTCTTAATGAACCATTATAGAATAATATAGGCTACCACTCTGAAAGGGACCACACTGCATAATGAGTACTCCTTATAGGCTACTTTAAGTAGTCCTACATTTTGCTGATACCTCTGTACTTTTACATAAGTAATATTTTGAATGCATACTTTTTACCTGCAATGATGTATTTTTACATTTAAATTTTAAAGTAGTACCACTACTTTAATTTAAAGATTGGAGTACTTCTTTCACCACCAAATTAAAGCAAACTACATATCACGCTGTTGCCTTTTCAAAATGAAACAACAAACATACAGAAATTATAAAATGGCAAAACATACTATAAGTAAATGCAGCCTGCAATGCAGTAAGTAAATGCAGTAAATGCAGCCTATACCCTGTTTAGCATTTTACCTATGGTCCTTTGCAGAACAAGTGCAATAAATTTACATTATTCCCATATGACTATATGTTGTTAAATGTGTTATTGTAAATGCTACTTTCGTATTGTTATCTTATGGTATATTTTGGCACTTTTATATTGTTATTTGTTATTGTCTATTTGGTACTTTTATATTGTTATTTTTATATATCTGAATAAACTGGCACCTGATTGGAGATGCTGCAATTTTTGCTGTCGGAGACAAATGGGAAGAAAGCTCTCTTGAATTTTGAACTGACTAATAAACTGGAGGTAAACGGTTCCCTGTGAGTTTAACGCGACTAGTATTGGTTCTAACTTGAACCATTATTTTTTAAGGCTCACTTCCAATCAGCTACGTGACCATGTGCAGCATCCCCTCCCTCCCTCCCTCTCTCTCTCCCCCTCTCATGCCAGCATCACTCCCCTCGTACACGCTGTCCTCAAAACTTCCAGCCGCATTACCCGCGTCGGTCTGTGTATGCCGAGCCGACAGGGAGGAGGTGGGATCTAGCTACTGGTGGTAGTGGGCTAGCAAACCGTGTAGATAGCAAACCGTGCAGATTGCCAACCACGAATCCTATTGCCAACGACGGGGTTTTTTTTGGAAGTCACGACGAGAAAAGCCCCTTGCGGAATCCCCCTCCCTCCCAACGACATACATTCATCCACCACTTTTATCTTCTTTATTTATCGCTTCTTTTTTTTTGTGCCTCTGTTCCCCACTCAGACCCAGCGAGGTTCCCGTTAACCACAACCGCCACCATCGTCAACATCACAGGCGGGGGGCTGTGTGATGAGGTCGCCCTCCAGCAGAGGTTTGGTTAAGCTAAGATAAGACGATTTCTGTTGTTAGGACAGTTTTCGCTTTCAGTCTGGGTCGATTTTGTCGCTTTTTAAAAGCCTTCTAGCACCCCGAGTGTGTGAAGAAATACATAACCGAAGAACACAGCTACTACTTGGGCTGAGGGAATTGCTGGTGAGTGGATGGTCCTCTGTTTTAACCCCTTATTGTTAGCTACTAACCGTTAACTGTTATTTAATGTGCTGAACTTGTCAACAAGCATTGATGCAGTCATATTTCGAGTTCAAGTCCAGTCAAATGTATGGTCTATTAACTAGTTTAGCATGTTAGCCATTATTTAATGTCATTCTGACTTTCCAGAGGAATGTGCGACTGTTTCTGAATTGACTTAACGCTATTTAACGTTATTTGTTTTAGTTCATTTGGACCGTAGACTGCCCTGGGATAACGTTAAGTAACGCTGTTATTCGTGGCTACGGTTAGCCGTTAACGCTGCTAGCTAGCGAGCCTACGCCCAGTTATCTCCCGTCCTGTGACAAGCAATGACCACACCAATAACTGATTAACCTTAGCTACTACATAAAGATGCCAGCTTGCCTTGATGTAGATAACGCTATGTCAAATCATTAAAGTTAGCTCTCATAGCGCCCAATTTGACTGACCACACGTAAACTGGCTAAATGATGTCCTGTCACCGTGATAATCGCACATTTTTCGCTCATTATAGTCATGTCAGTGCTTTACAGTGAAGTGCACTGATAGAGCAGCCACCATCGTTTTTAATCCTGACTTCACCTCGCTATTAGCCAGACAGTGATGATCCTTGTGAAAACGCATGGTAGGGAAACAGTAGGGCTTTCTCTGTGTTTCCGTCAACACTGACAACATTGTGTGGGCTGTAACACGCCTGAGCTAAAACACGCTAATCCTTTGCGGGTATGATTGGGCAGCAGTGCAAGTATGACACTGTTTAGGTTGTATGTGTGTATGCCGTCATCGCTTTTTTTGTAAAGTAAAATGTATATGGAGTAGAAAATTAGTGTTTTATGGTCTCCAATCTGGTAAAATGCTGCATGGGATGCAAGTAGTGGTGTCTCTGAACCATGCAGCCCTGATGGTGGCAGAAATGATGATCATATTTTTTGTACAGCGACTGCTTATTGTGGCAGCTGTCAAGCAACCGGAGACAATGTGCAATGTCCTCCCCAAAATCAGCCATGTTAATAGCATCTGTAGACAGAATATAT
Source organism: Macquaria ambigua (assembly GCA_008360985.2). Taxonomy (NCBI): domain Eukaryota; kingdom Metazoa; phylum Chordata; class Actinopteri; order Centrarchiformes; family Percichthyidae; genus Macquaria; species Macquaria ambigua. The sequence continues at coordinate 132,703 of VMKM01000413.1, read as the reverse complement.
TAAATCACAATATTGAACAACATACTTTTTAGCCCTCTTCTGCCATTCAATGGTCTAGGGATCGAGGACACCATATGTTGTACAGACTTTAAAGCCCTCTGAGGCAGATTTGTGATTTTTGATTTTGTTGAAAGGAGGTTTGTTGACTGGCTAGAGTCTTGCACTTAAGTATGTGGTGGATAGTGGCCTGCACCAAAAGTTAAAATTTGTTAAAACTTTCTGTGCACTGACCTCTGAGAGTGATTGAGGCAATGAACACGACTGTGCATCTTGTCCAGAATGGAGGCAACATTGATTGGCATGTAGTGTTAATGAAATCCCTGAAAAGTATTGTTACTGAATCATGCAGCCCTGATGGTACCAGATAATGTCTTCATATATTTCTATATAGTGACTTCTTACTGTGGAAAGCAGGTGTCAAATAATCAGACACATTGTACAATGTCCCAAAAAACTATATCTTTCTAGCATCTGTGGAGAGAAAATAAGAGATTCAACAATTTATTTTTTAGCCTCACTCCCCATTATATTGAATTTAGGTTATTTGACTGGCTACAACTCTGCACCAATGCAGTTGTTGAAGAATGGCCTGCACCAAAAGTTCAAATTTGATAAACCTTCCGTGCACTGACCTCTCAGAGCAATACCATTGATGTTCCTGGCCTGTACACATGACTAAAAAATTGATCTGTAGTCCCTCTTCATTTCCTGAGCTCTATAAGCAAAGCAAGCAAGCAAACTTTATTTTTAAAGTTACAATAAATGACTCTCGTCTTAAAAACACACAGAGACTACAGATGAAAACTTTCCGTGGCTGAATGCCATCCTTTAATGCAACAACCACGCCCCAAAGGCGTAATTTGAGACTGTATTGGTAGAGATCAGAGATTCCTGGCAATGTGAGCATTAGTACTCACCTAATCTCGAACTGGAGTGGTTAAACACTGCACTAAGCGGTGCGCAAATGTGTATGTCCTCTAGTAGTATCTGCTCTTAGATACGTAAAGCTCTTCTCAGCAGCCTTCAAGCATTCATGTTTGGAGACTATTGCGCATTTAAGGCATCATGTAAATAAGGCAGAAAAAAACATCTGTCAAAAATATGTCAAAGCAGGCAGCAAACATATTGTGGTGATCTGAGCACTACAGATGTAAAGGTATTGCTTTACAGTTGTAAGGCTAAGGAGAAATAAATATGTGAACGCATGTAAAATACAGAACACTTCATCATCTACAGCTTTTACCACTTTGTGCTGCCAAAGAAGCATCAGGGATCTGTTTTCACAGCTGTTGAGTTGCCTAGTTTTACATGCTTCACCATCTATCTAGCAATATCAGTAAATCATTTAGCATTTGCATAACGATAATGCTACTTCCCTAGAGGTTAAGCCAGATAATGTTTCCATTTTTCAAAGAGACAGTGTAAGACAAACTGAAATTACATAATTATTAAAATAGCTTACCATACCTATGAATAGCTGGTGCAACCCAATCCTGAAGAGATTTAGTATAAGAGAACGAGTGGAGCCTGTGCCCTTCTTCATTTACTTGTACAGAGTGTTTTTTTCCCAAGGGATCGTGTAGGGGCAACACTGGGGTTCTGTAACAGTAAGGCTTTGGTATTGAGATGGCTTCTGTAAAGGGTCTTTAGATAGTCTGCAGTGTGTGTTGAGATCCAGTATTACCAAATATAAAAACACACTCCTGTGATTAAGTGGATTACTTATCCTAAGATGACTTTGACGTTGAACACCTTGTGAACACCCCTAAACAAAGCCCTCTAGTCAATGGCAGTATAGGGAATGTAATTTCTACCGTCTGTGTTAGTACCAGTTGTGTAATTTTCCAGTCAAGAGGAAATGAGCATTCATGAAGTGTAAGGAACTTCCTTGAGGACTCAGATCCTCTCATATTGAGGGCAAAGGATAAATAGTGAAATGCCACATTGCATAACAGATTTTAGTCGGACTAATGTCTCCTTAAACATATAGAGCTGGTCCAACATGTACTTTTCTCAGCCTGGAAAATACAAGCTTGACTGCCGCAGCATTTGAGACGTGGGTGATCAAGAGTCCTCCTTCAGACTCTTTCAGTCTCCTTCAGTACCTGCAGTGCTCACATATAATGAAGGTACAATATGTAGAATTAGTGAGAGTGGGAAAGAAATAAGGGAATTTAATTCTATGTAATACAGTATTGCCTTTTGCTCCTGTTCTTGGTGACTGAATGTAACTTGTTGAATCAGTCTTAAAACCAAAATAAACTAAAATACCTTTTGTGTAGTTATTTATTGGACCCAACTTGAACTTTCAGAGGTTCACAAATGCTGAGCACGTAATCAGCTGAACTTAAAGGTAAATAAGATGCTGTGGCCGAGGTTTATTTCTATGATAATAAGCTTCCAAAGAGGTCTTTTGGCGAGGGCTCCTTTCCTTTAGTAAGTAACTTAAACGGAAACACGGTGGCATTGATGCTTCATGCAGCTAGACTGAATAAAAGACAAATGTGGTTTTAATAGGTTAATTAACTCTCACATGTAATTACAACAACAACAGATTGTTTTTGCTCCCTGTTATTTGGTGAAATGATTTTCACTAAATTTCTAAGCAGATTTTTGGATGCATAAAATCTGGCCCTGAATTTATTTGTAAACTCTAAATTGTGTGTGTTTATTGTTATGTAATGAATATGTGCGTGATTTTTTTTTTTTGAAGACCCTAAATATACAAATCAAAGCAGAAAGAAGTTGCAACTGTTTACTGACAGGGTAGTCCACCTTTCCCGGTACAACTACCAAAACCCATCTTGGTACTTTAACTCAAAATTTGACTCTTATCCAAGCAGGTCCATTGCAAAGGTTGGAATATCTGTCAGCACATGGGTGAGTCACGAGTCATTTGTGTTAAATGCAAGCAAACAGTCGTGCGTAAAGCCTGCATGTGCATTGAATGTTGATCAATAAGTGGCCCCCTTCCGTGTTATCTTGATGCGGAGCAGTTAGCGGCTAACTTTCTGATATTATGTACTTATTTATTGTGTTACTCTTTCATCCACTAATCATAATCATAATCGTTGTTGCTCTTGGCGTCAAGCACAGGGCACTTGGCCAACTCAAACACTCATTTCTCAAATAGCTTGACTAAAGTAACGCATCTCTGAAGTTGACAAGAGGTCCGTTGAGTAGACAGACAAAGTCGGTGTCCATTAGAAAATAAACTATAGGATATTTTAGATTTACAGTTTGTGAACTTGACACCTTTTGTATGTTGTCTCTGTTAGACTGTTTGTTTATTTGCTGCAGGTCAATAGCTGATAACCCCAAGAACTGATACGACTTGTGTTGGGTTCAGGTTGTTTTCATGTTTCAGCCTGACTTACTCACCCTCACATGACTACAGGTTTTATTTATAGTGTCTGTGACCCTGCACTTTGCAGACCAAGGGTCCTGTTTCTCTGAAGTAGGTAGCTGTGAAAAGACATTGCGTAGGATTAGGCTTGTTACAATTTGAATATCATCTTGTTCAGTGATACTGTTTTGAAAAGTTTTTTTTTTTCCAAATGAAATAACTCACCACTTGATTTAAAGGGGTATGTGTACTAGATAAACTTAGACAGAAGTCAATAAACAGTCCTCAAAAGTAGATATAAATGGGGTAGAAAAGAAAGTAAAACTAAGACAGTCAAATGGTGACAGTTAATGAGGTGACATAGTGGAAGACTGAAAGTAGAAAAAAAACCCTCCAGAAAAATGTGGCACTGGATACAGGGAGACAAGAGTGCTATGAGACAGCTGTGTGTGTCAGTTTCTCTTGTTTGTGTCAGCTTGTGTTACTATCAGAGTCCACTGAGGACTGATGGGCTTTAAGGGGAGGGAGAGAGAGAGAGCAAAAGAGCAAATATAGAAAAGGTCATGACAACCTTTTTCATTTTGGTCCCATTTAGGTGATTTTAGTTGATGATTGAACCTCTCATCTTTCCCAGCCCAATCATAAGAGGTTTGTTGCTTTTCCGTTTTTGTCTTATTTATAGATAATTACCTTACATTCTAAATTCGATGCCTCTCTATTCATATGTTTTGTATCTTTTAGTGAGCTGCTGGCAGTTTAGCTTTTCTTACTGACGTTAACATCTCCAGGTCAGACACCTAGGGATTAATTATGTGCCACAAAATTACAGATGCTTGTCATCTATGAATAATATCAAAGATATAAAATGTTAAGTTAATTGATTAATCATACAAATCTGGGTCTCGTAACAGCCTCACAAATGAAGAGCAGCTTCCTTTTCAAAGTTTCATATCATTTTAAATTGAATACTTTTTTGGCAGTTGGTCATTAAATGAGACATTTAAAAACATAGACTTTTGTTAATATTTCTAATATATATATATATTATAGACTACATGAATCAATCAATCACTTTATCTTTATTCTATTTTATTTCATGATATTAATGGATAATAAACCCTTTTATGAAGTAGCTACAGATTGTCTTGAGTGTTAGTTACTGGTCAGCTAATGGTAGTAGCTTAGCATAGCTAGCTAGAAGTTGGTCTCCATAATTTGGTTTTGACTATATTTACAGTGCGGGGTCAGGTCAGGGTCACAGAGACTTGTACTACATTCTATGACAGTGTGACTCTTTGTAAATCTCAGCTTGATAACATTCGCCTTTGATGCTTGCAGTAAAGTCAGATTGCCTGTATTCAATGACGAGACCATGACATGATAAACCTAGCACTTGACATGTATTACAAAAGACCAATGACTTCAGTAAACAAATAGCACAACGCTGAGAATGTGTTGCACTAGAAAAGAAGCTTTTAGAATGAATACATTTTGGTGAAAAATCATGTACCATTTATGAAATGCCTTCCAAGGTTTGATGCATGCTTGTGAATACATGTATATAAGTGTTGGACAGTTAATGGCATTAAATGTAAATCCAGTAATTGGAATTCTGTCAGCAGCCGACATTAGGTTGACCTTGTCAGCTCCACTCAAGTCCTGTGCCTCCCATATTTCCGTAACTGGAGGTATAGTTACAGTGACCTACTTACCGTAGAACTTAGCCCAACTTTGGAAAAACAAGCTTTTTGTAATGCATATTTCAGGACTTGAAGTGGAAACATTGTTGGCTACTGGGGTGCGTGATCATCAATATCATCATCTTCATTCCTCTCAGGAAGTAACATAATTAATAATTAATAACTCTGTTCATTGTCTTATAGTTTAAACAGAGAAATTATTTTTTTTAAAGCTTTCTACACCCCCTCACTGACAGCCTGCATTTTGTATGCTTTGTGACTGATCTGTTTTTCCTCCTCTCTGGCTAAAAGGACGATTTAACAAGCCACTCTTGTCATAAAACATTTTAACTAGGAGCAATTATGTTTTGATGGATGGTCAGATATGTGAATGGCCAATATACCCCACAACCTCCCCCACTCAAACTGCTGAAAATGTGGTGTTTAAGTCCAGTATCATATGAATGTGGGCATTTCACTTACCACAGCCAGCACATTTTGAAGAGTCCCTCACTCTGCCTCTGAGGCCCTGGTGTTTGTTGCTGCCCTTTGGCATATTAAGTTTCAGATGTGCAAATCTCATGGCTGGCCGTGGCTGCTAGTGGAAATTTCCACTTCTCATTCGGACAGCATCTTGTGAATGTGATGTTGTGGGCTGATCACAGGGAACTCCTGAACAGAGCTAAGGTTTTGGGGGTTTTTAAAGGGAATTTTATATTTAATAAGATGATAAAACAAGGACAAGGTTACATTTAATGAACCTATTTTGGTTAAACATTTGGCTACATTTCCTTGGAAAAAAACAAATGGAAGTATTACTCAGCAGTTGCCTCAGACTTCTTTTTTCACGTGACAAATATATGAAATATCATGGGTCCAAATGTCATCATTTGTCCATGTGATGTGTCTACTAATGGTTCAGCCACTATTGATTATGAGAAGGGTATGCTGGGGAGGTTGATGGGTGGAAGAGTGGGCGTAGAGCTTACTGTATGTTTGATTAAGCTCTACAGTCATCGCATTGTAAAATGAATCAGTTACGTAATGGCTGAGCAAGGAGAAAGGGAGGTTTATTTGGTCAGATGGTCTTGGGTTGTCGGAAAACATCAAGATTTTTAAAATCATCATATGAAAGGCGTTTGTTGAATTTTCTTCTAGTCTGGTTAAATTGTTACCAGCTAACCAGTAGCGGTGAAATGGTTAAAAAAAACTGGTCAATGTGACACTTAAAGGGTTGTCTTATATGGTTTAATAGGTCTTTAAAACATATTGCTTTCTCTGTGCTCTACAAATAGGCTACTTATGCTAACTCCTAACTACTCATCATTGTCCTGAATCAGATTTTGATCTAAATATTTTGATATCAATCTGTGAAACTGGTATCACATATCAAACTGAACTGTGCTGTAAATGTATTTTTTTATTGTTTGCGTACTTGTTTGACATGGCAGAGGTCAAAATGAAACCATTTTGTTACACAAATAAGTACTGACTCATTGGCAGAGTGGAAATGGTCCTTCAAAAAGTGTTTGTGGTTGTAGTCTGTCCAGAATTGGCTGGTAATAGTGAAACTACTATATTTACAGTGCTGGACTTACAGTATACTATGATGATGCTTGTTAGTTGCTAGTTGAAACTCTTCCCGAGCTAAACAGAATCTAGCTTGTATGTTAGACTGTTTCTCAATCTCAGGTAGTGGAATGGCTAATATTAAGTTCACAAAGTGAACACAAAATACAAATATCTGAGGGATGAGTGATTTTCATGTGTACTGCCCTGGTGCACTGACTGAATCGTGTTTTCTTGCTGATTAGTGAATAGTTTTCTGAATAATTATTTGTAGGCTTCTTAGTGATGCTTGAAAGATGCCCCTGTGTGCATTCATGTGAGTGTGGCTACCTTTCTTGTCCAGATGTTTACATAGTAACATAGCAGCATATACAGTATTTTGGCTCGTTTTTTTTCATTATTCCCTGGTTATGTGTCAGTGCATGATTTATTTGGCTGAAGTATGTGTCCTCTTAATAATTTTACTGTGTCTGTACTATCAAGTATGGAAAATATGGTTCTGCCCTGATATGACAATTACAATTTATTATTGTAATTATGAAGATATGTGTTGTGAGGAAAATGTTAAGAGTAGTTTTGTCACTTTCATCACTGTCCCAGCTGCCTAACATGAGGAGGTTACTGTATTGTTAATTGTTTAACTCTAATAGTTTTAAAAAAGCAGGACTGGTTTCAACTAGTGGTAAACATACACACTTGAGCGGCACCTTAATGCTGAAGAGCAGACAAGTCTCTAGATCTATATGATCTTTATGTTTAGATCTTTTTTTATAATTTGGGTAAAACTGACACTTTACAGCTAAACTGGTTAGCTTACTTCTTAGGTTTCTCGTGGGGTGTTTGCATTCCTCCTCTTCTCAATCTTTCATATCCCAGAAGTTGAAAATGTGAATTTTTTACTCCTTCATCATACCACAGGAAACAGTGCACAATGAATGCGGAGAGTGATTTGCTCACTCACACTCATATCCTATGAATGTGATGTGCTGTGCATGGACTTGTTGCTGGTTATGTAATAGGGTGAGGCCTTGTGAAAGTGTCTGAGTGACTCAGATGGTGGCAGAAATGGTGGGATGGGGAGAGCAGATGCAAATCACATCTGCAGGTCATTTGTTCCCAGGTCATCACATTCACTCTGAATGCTGTTTGGTCTCTTGTAGGATTGTCCTCTGTGTGAGATGTGTTCACAATAAAAGTGCATTTGTAACTGGTATACATCTTTACTTGAAGTGTTGTGCAATGTAGATAGCTCTGTCAGTGCTGCCTCACTGTACATTCACATCTTGCACAACTAGGCCTAGTTTTATACCCAGTGAAGCGTACAAGTTTGGCTTTTGTCCTGAGTGGGCCCTTCAGTTTGAAAGAGGGAGAGGGGCAACAAGGTATTTTTAGATGCACAGGAAGCTATTTAGTAGCAGGAAGCATCAAGGAGGGAATTTAGGACTAAGTGCTAAGCCTAGACTATTGTTAGTTTGCACATTTTTAAAAATTTGACAGTCCTTTTTTTTTGATTTGTTAATATTTAATGCAGATGGGTGACAAATTAAATTGAAGTGAGCTGTAGGGCCACTACTGGCTGTCAGAGGAGCTTCAATGGGCCTTGGCATAGACTACAAACCATTCAGTCATCCTTATGGAAGCATTTGCGCTTATTGTGTTTCTCCGCTCACTTATTCTGGTTTTTCCTTAAATGTGTCACCTGTCTGTATGTGATAATAGTTTGATTGTTTTGCAGCAGTTACTTAAAGGAGGATTGAGTTGTATTTGGCTGCTTTCTCAGTTCTCATTGGTGACTTTTTGTCATCCTTTTGCAGTGGCAGTTTAGGTAATGTTGGCTCATTTTGTAACAGACCTCTGTGTTTGACGATTTCACACCCCATAAGTGTTTTTGCGTTATGTGGGTTGTTTACTGCAAAGGGGTTGGATTTCTAGATTGCTTGATGAACCCAAGATCCTCTATGTCAGTGAATCTTGATACTGTAGGGGTGTTGCACAGAGTGAAGGGGACAGAAGAGCAGAAGACTTATTTGAAGAGGGACCTTTTTAAATCTGTCATTCAGTCTAACCTGCATTGAATTAACTCCCTAACCAATCAGTAGCATATAGCAGTGACATGTCCGCCATGCTAATATCGTTTTTATGCAACGCTGAAGCTGTGGTAGTGGTTGCTGGGAGTTGTATTTTTCTTTATGTTGACTTACAACAAACTGTTAAGCTGTGTTGTTCTTTTGCACACTTGTAGCTATTTTTTCAGGGCCGTCCCCTAAACGTAGACGATTAAAATAATCAGTCGAGAAGCCCCCCAAGGAGTGAATAATATATTTATCATAATCGTAGTAGGTGATGACATGACAAATTAAAATACCAAAGTCTGGAGGTGCATGTCAGCTCTGGAGAAGCCACAGCTCACTGTTTAAAACTGATCTGCTAACAAAAAAGTGCTAAAAAATCTCCACATCTCAATGCTTTTACACACCTAGGAATTAGCAGTTGCTGAAAGCTGAAATGACGATGGAAATATTGGTAAAAAGTTTAAAAGGAGAAGTAGTTTTTCATAAAACGGGACATAAAAGCACATAGTATGCTTTGAACACTATTTTGTAAGTTTGCAAAACTGTAACTAACCGTGGGTTATCAAATAAATATTCAAAAAATCCTTTCCACCTACTCCTTAGAGGCCTCTCTTCTTACTTAATTATCTACCATGTAAGATGGATTGTCAGTGTGTTTGTCTCAAATTTCTCCAGAGGTATTTGTTCGTGTGTGCGGGACGAATGTTCCTCCGCGGCATGTTTGTGTGTTCAGATAAGCAAGGGGAGGTTGTTGTGGCTGTTTAGACAGAGACACCAAAAGGAGTCAGTGAGTGAAGCAGGGCATGAGTTTGGCATGGAGCCTTTATGAACGGGGCAAAGAAGGGCTATGATCCAGTCAAGTCGCCAGGAGGCAACCCACTGACGAGGCTCTCAAGGACATGTCATATCACTTCTCAAGGGCCTGCATGTGTTATAGATCTATACAGACTTTTCTGCTCTTCAGCATGAAGGCACCGCTCGGGTATGTGTATGTTCACTGCCAGTCAACACCAGTCCTTTTTTTAAACCAGCTGGAGAAAAGTCAGCGTTAAAGTAAATGTAGCGGTGTGATAACAAGTAATTGGCTGGTAAATAAGTTATTTTTTAATTGGAGCTTAAACTATTTAGTATTCACTTTATTTTGTCGCCTTATGACTTATATGGAATTGTTATTCCAAATATATGAATCGACAAAAGTCCACAGTCCATAAGGTTACTTAATTACTTACTGTGAAGAATGGAGTGTCAGTGTCTTGGTTTCATGTATCTCCAGAGGTGCTTGTTAGTTTGTGTGAAAGGCTTCTAGCTCCTCAGCATGTTTGTGTGTTTAGAGAAGCAAGGCGAGGTTGTCTGGGCTGTGTTTGGAGGGAAAGACAGAGAGAGAAGCAGGGCTTGAGGGTTTGGCATGGTGCCTTGAAATTGGGCAAAGAAGGACTATCAAAATGAGGTAATTGCATGCTTTATCTACAGCCGATTTAATTGTCTGCAACAGTTAGATATTTAGATGGCGACATCAACAGCTTAAATGGCTCAGGCTGCTGGAAATTGCACCTGCTTAAGTCTCTAATTTGATATAAAAACGATGATTCGTTCAGCCTTAGCTATATGCACAATTCCCAACCTTGACTGCATCTGGACTTAGTTTTCCCAGGCCTGAGGGGAGATATTTTATCTTCATCCAGAATGCCTCAACTTATGGGCATTTCATTTGATTACATGTGATTACAAACTAAAAAATCAAAGTACAAGTCAAATACATTTTTCCCCAAAGATGGCTTCTGTCATTTTAAGTAGTTCTTATCACACTGATGCATGTTCACGTGTTCATTTTTCTGATAAGGTTGGTTTTAATTAGTTATTTGATGCTATAAAAAAGGGGTGTGACGTCATGATTGACAACTGTGAGCGTGCTCACGATTGGTTCGGGCGGGTGTATGGGCGGGACCTTGATGCAGCGGTGGATCACTACTGCGTAGATTCTGGCTCCAAATTACATCACCAGCGCAAGGTGGCAGCGCCCGTATCCAGGATACTTTAGCATCATGTTTGTACTATGGGAGGAAGTGGAGACACGTCGTCTATCTTTAAATACAGTCTAATGGTCCTGTCAAAAGATTTATCTTAAGAGCCGGACGCAGTCTCCCAGCCACCATTTGAACCTCATTAACATGATGATGCTGTCTCTTAAGGTTGTTTGGGCCTCACATCAGCAAAACATGCCAGTGATATTGCAAGCACAGTGTGCTCAATTTGCATGTTGCATGTCCTAGTGAGATTTTGAAACATATGTTGGAAAGAGAACTTCCAAGTTACTAATCCTGTCAACTCTGTTCTCTGATATCATGAGCCAGGCGTCTTACCAAGAATGCTGTCATGTGGCTCCGCGTTGAGGCGCCCATCATTACTGCTGGAGTAATGTTATATAGGGGCTTGTTATGTTTTTCCCTATACTGAGACACCTTAGTTATTTAATAGAGAGCTAGTTTTTGGGTCACTGTGATACACATATAGTGTAATCATAAGCAGGAGAGGATTGTTAATGGCCTCAGCGAAACCTGCAAAACTTTCCACTATCCACAGGAGTATAGAGGAATGAAGCTCTCCTTATTTAGTGAAGGGGAGGGGCACAAGGCAGGGTTTCAGAAGGGGGAGCAAAAGTTATTCCTGTCCTCTCCTCCTCCTCCTCCTCCTCTTCTCTGGGTGGGCGTAGACATGTCTGGTCATGTCCCTTTGGTGTATTGAGTAAGAGCACTTGACCAATAGATCCTTGTTGGTGTGCACTGGCTTTTATGAATCAGCTTCTCAGAAGGAATCTTTTTAGGTATTCTCTCACACAATATGAACAAGTAAATGTTAATATATAGCTTTATAAACATTGTTTTTTTTGCATGTTTTGTGACAAAAAAGGGCTGTGTTAGCAGTGTACCACTATGTATTTTAAAAGTGTATTTTAAATAATAAAAACTAAACGGATGGCCACTCACTTTGTTTATGGAAAATAAAGAGAGCGGTAGAATACTGTATGAGCAAATCTGTAGCTGTCTGTCTGAGAATATAATGTATCCTATAATATATATAAAAGTTGCCTTATTGCTTTTTGTGCCATTGCCCTGTTGTTGGCTTTCAGTGTAGATTTTGAGTTTGGGCATCTGACCAATTTAAACAAACCCTAGAGCAGGATGGTTTCGCTCTGAGTCGTAAATCGGCTGTGCAGGAATGGCCATTGGCTCATTAGTTAGGGGAGGGAGGGGATAAAGGGGCCAAGTGCATATTTCTCCATAACCTTCTGTGGCTTTTTATTGAATTACTCTAATGTTTTTAGTGTCTCTGTGTTTCTGGGGACTAAAGTGTTCTAAAACAGTTAACCAATATCAGAACAGGTGCACCAGCTGGCTGCCGCGGCAGGAGGGAACGAAGCCTCCCCTCAAATCTATTCCAGATAGAGTTTATGAGCATTATGGAGTAATTCAAATGATTTGGAGTCTAGAGGCACTGTGAGTAGAGGATAAACAGTTGCTGTCATTTTAAAGTGTTCTGTGTGTTCTGTCATATTCGAGGGGGCACACACACACACACACACACACACATAACCTGGAGTGGACACACTTTGCATGGTGTCGCTCTTCTTCAAATACCACTCTAGGGAATTTCTTATTTGCCTGTGCCTACAGTTACTAATGGCCATTTTTAGACTTTAAAAGCCACAGCAATGTGACAAAATAACAATGGTTTAGTATGTCAACCCAAAAAAGCAGCAAAAGTAAACAAATTGTGTTTTCAGAGTAATGCTAACAGAGACCTGGCATCCAAAACGTTTTTTAAAACATTTTTGGCACCCACAGTCGGAGACGTAAAAACTGTGTGCGGGCTGATAAAGGCTAAGCTAACATCCACAGTTACTACATTGAAAATGAAATCAAACCCTGTAATAGTGAAAGTAAAGTTAATTTGAAAGTGGAACTAAAGTTCAGTTTTTGATTTAATTTGTTTTCACAGGTTTTTTTCTGTCCACACAGTGTGTTGAAATACTTACGTACTGTATGTCATTTGTCTCTCTCCATCCAGAATATCCATGAGCTCCGATTTCCCGCATTACATTTTCAGGATGCCAAATATAGGGTTCCAGAATCTTCCCCTTAACATCTACATTGTGGTGTTTGGGACAGCCATCTTTGTCTTCATCCTCAGCCTCCTCTTCTGCTGCTACTTAATAAGGTAATATCCATGCAGCCTTTAGCTTTGGATTTGACTTTTCTTAGAATATTTATTGTGTGTTTGATGTTGCTTTGCTGTGTGAGTTTGTGGCAATAAGTGTCATACAGGGGTCACTATTTAGCGGGTGTTGTCTTAAGATTTGAATGAGCCGCGTAAACTACATTATCCTGCTCATGCGTAGCCACTTTCCAAAAAGCCAGGATGGAAAACACAAACATGTATTTATCTCTTTAAAGAAACACATTTTTAGGCTTGCAGAAACACAGAGCACGTTGATACCTCCACAAATAAAACAGCACTTAACACTGGCTGAGGGATCTGGTGCGTTCCAGATTTGCTTGTCCTACAAATTCATTTACACATTCAAATTAAAAAGCAAACCGCTCCTTTCCATTCCTGCACACTCAACTTTTTAAACAGATTTTAAATTTACATGTGAATTTACAATTCACATAGCTTTGCTCAGAAAAGGCGTTGTGCAGCCTGACTTAGAAGACCATGATAGCTTTGAACATATTACGTACCTCTTTTGACTAGCAGACTTGAAAATTATAATGAGAACTGAATGCTGATTCTCTTAGACTGTCCTCATAACACATCCTTGAACATTTCAGGTCACTTTGGCTTGTTTAAAAGTGCCCTCATGTGCTACTTCACTGTAGCTGTATCCATATTTATGCATAAACAGGACACATTAACACGTATCTGATGTTTCTTAATGTAATGGCTTAATGGCAACTTTATATCCAGTAGTAAAAAAAGTAGAAACACTGCCGTGAAGGTCAGCGCTAAACATGTCTGCACCCTGAATTTATGTTCTGGAAATCTATGCAAAACAGTTAAATGAGATATCTAATAATGATGTAGTTTCTATCCAACATTCTGTATGGCACTTGTCACAGTGGCTTTTAGTTGAGGCTGAATTACAAGGATATCTTTTTTTCTTTTGTGTTTTTGTATTTGTCTTGCTAACAGTTATTTCACAGAAGGGAAAATGTTTCAACAGCACAGTTTGGAGAAGGTCGATATTAAAATTGGTGCCTTTATAATTTGAATTGATAGGAAAAACAGTAATATTATGCTGAGATCCAAAGCCTCTTGTCTACATTATTACGATCATGGCACTTGGCGTCAAAGAAACTAGTTAGAACCCTTTTTCTTTTTCCAAAGAGCCACTTAACCTCCTTAATGTCCTCACTATATTCCTGCATTAATTAAATTTACTTTTGGCTATTCATTAAATTTGCATTTGGATGTTTAAATCTCCTGTTAGTAACCATAAATGTTCATCTTGTTAAAGCTCCTTTTTAAGCATTTAGCCTTGAGTGTAATCCAGTAATTATTTCCTATAAAGGAAAAGTGGAGGTGGTTACTAGTCATTCCCTTGCCCCTCTTTTTAACCCCACTGGTCAAATCAAATTGTCCTGGCTGCTGTTGCTGCAGGGGTTTTTTTTCCAGGCATCGACAAACTGAACAGAAATAATATCCAACATTTTTTATCTAAGACAGTGAGAAGCAGCAGTTCCCAACAAAATTCACCCCTCGCCACCCTGTCATATCCTATCTTGCAGGGCCAACGGTAAGTAGGTTAACTACAACTGTGTTCCTACTACAATTCCTCATCTAACTGTAACAAGACTTTATGACTTTGATGCAGTACCATGATTCAATACTGAAAGTCAAGATTGCCAGGTTTAGTCACTAAAGGCAAAAAGAGCGATTTTGCTCCATAAAAGGCGTCTAAAGATGCAGTCTCCCAAAGGACTGGCCCAGAATCACTTAAATTATACGCACCATCTCATGCATGATGAATATACAAATTCTTCTTTTACAGATTTGTTATGGCCACTTCTTAGTTAAACCTCAAAGGCCACCATAAAGGCGGTATCCTATGGTTTCTGTGCAGTAAGCGTCATTGCTCTTGTTTACACTAACAGGTGAATGAAGGGACCAAGGAATTTACACTAGAGTTTACATGTGACAGGTCATTATTACAACAAAGACAAACATTCAGACATCGTTTGACACAAGTCAGACTCACAGAAATATTCAACCACCTCTATCAGTGAGTCAGTCCACACACACATATGTGAAATATGTAATGCAGTGTACATTGCAAGGATTGAAAAGTATTTCTTGAGCATGGGGTGTTGTAAATGTAGCAAACCTGGATCAATCTACAAGTTACTTTATTTAGTGCTCATGAATGTTCAGTGAAGTGACATACCACAAGGCAGACCAAACCATTTGGACATTCCTGACTATAATGATGGCTGACTCACATATTTTACATGTTGAGCTCCCCATTGACTGCAGTCAAATTATGATAATGATAGCTTTGAGAGAATTTGGACACCTGTTTTTCATTTTTCAGCCGGTTATTCTCCTTTGCCCCCTTTGACATTGTACTCAAGGGCCATTGAGCAACCCCCATCAGTCACCCACGACCCCCTCACCCATGACCAGTTGTCCCTTATCCTTGGGAGTCTCTGCACCTTTTCCTGCTGACCTTTTTCAAAATGTCAGTTTCTCTCCTAGACTGTGCTGCTTGTTTTACAGATCCCTCTCACTCTGCTGCGAGAGGTTAAGGTTACTTTTAATGGAGGTAAATCTTACAAACCTATGAATTTCTCCTATCTCTCTTGATTTCTTCCCTTTTTTTTTCTACATATGTTATTCTCATTCTCAGTACCTAGATTATCTTCTTATCCAGTGCTCTTTATGTTATCTCCTTGTTCACTGAGTTGTTTTGTTTTTGCTCATTTACACGAGCAATGTGTATTAAGAGTTAAGCATTGGTTGTATCTCTGGGTACTTTCCTTTTTACCCGCAGTTTAACAAGCATTTTTTTTGTTCCTGCCACAACAACCTGCAGTAATGCTTTTAATGTCTGATCCAATGTATTTTGAGTGCTATTGTGAGTTGATATTTTAGTCCAGCGTTTGTTTTGGCAAGAAACTAAGGCCCAAGGCCTTTTAAGAATATATAACTTGGCTTACTATTGCATTACTAAGCAAAACAAATATTTAACAGAGTTCATTGTCATGTTATTGTTATATTTTCACACCCTTCTGTAATTGGTTAATCCAATTAATATTTATTCAGTCAGTAGTCTCATGATTGTTTCACCTGACCTATGCCTGAGGCAGAATCATCTCCGCACTGCTCTGCCTTTGTTTGGCTTTGGCTTTTTTGAGATATGTCATTTGTAAAATCTAGAACTGTTATGTATGTCAAATTATTATTATATTCTGTATGGACTGAGAATTGCTTCTTTCTAACACCCATTCGGTGCCACAATGATACACTAGAATAGACTGGTGTCAGAAGGCAAGTATTTAATAAGGAAATTACATCCATGTTTGTCATTTTTCTCTCTTTTTTTCAGGACGTATGAATATTTTGTCTCTATTTAATGTAGTCAGTTGGAGAAAGTCACTTACTAATCAAAAAGATGTTTTGTCTTTACGTCTCCCCAGGTTACGGCACCAGGCGCACAAAGAGCTATATGCATACAAACAAGTAAGCACTCCAGTGACACACACACACACACACACACACACACACACTGCAGTTCAGAATTGAAATCATACAGGACCTATTGTCAGGCAGAAATGAAGTGTCAGAGTATGTGTACTTGTGCAGAGAAAATCATGAAGATCCCCTCTGGTTCCTTGCTTACTCTTCTGGCAGCCTGCAGGTATTTTGAGGGTTATACTGCTCAATGGATTGAGCCCATTTCAAAATATTTTCAGGTTTTTGGAGAGCACAAGTGTACTCTCAAAGATTCTGAATTGCACTCAAGCTGAAGGGAAGCAAGTGGCCCAGCTGGAAAAATCAGGTTCACAGTTAGCTGGGGCTGAGTGTGTTAGCAAAGTATAGCCTGCAAAGCCAGTAAGAGGGAGTGATGGAGGACATAAACATGACTCTCATGTGTGTCCTTCAGTTATGTAATATCAACATGCAAATGCACCCAAACATGTCAAAGTTAAACATATATACACACACACACACACACAGTAGATTCTATGGTAACCATTAACTCTGTAATTTGTCTCCCTACGTATCTTACTCCCTGCTAGCTAAAAACATTAAGGTGTGCAGCTTCTCTGTGGGTTATGTAAGACTATCAAGCTCACACATACACACAACAAACCCACACACACATTTGTGTACATGCATTTACTGTAAACCAACAGCTATATTATAGTACATCTTATCTCTGTGTCCCTTATTCAGCCCGACTGGTTGATTTTTCATCACACACTCATTATTAGCTGTTAAGTCTTTTATTGTATTTGCAGAGGAACTGGTTTCTATTACCATATTACAGTGTTAGTGTCAACCCGTGACTAATCTTTCCTTTTCTCTTATTATGCCTCTCAGGTCATTCAGAAGGAAAAAGTCAAAGAGCTAAATTTGCATGAGGTAAGCACTCATCCTTTTTGTTCAGTTATTATCAGTTGATGACACTTTAATACCAAACATTGCTCTAGGACTATCTAGTGGGCAGAACATTTTGTAATGTAACCTGACAAGTACACACTGTACTGTTACATCAGCTAATTTGAACTAACCAGTCCTGTACTACTTAATTTTAACAATGCTTCAGCCACAATGTCTTCCATTTACGTTACGTAGGTCATCCTTTTTGTACTCCTCTTGGTTGTGTAGTTACATGGAAACCCATGATGCACTTTGCTCTCCCATTGATTTCAAATAAAGGGCTAAGGCCTGGGACTTATTGAAGGGGCAATTCATGCTATCATTATGAACATAAACCTCCTCAGCTATGGCATATGTCTGCATAATCAGGACACACTGTAATATTTGGGCTATCTGTACAGGTGTAGTGTACACCTGTGGGTTTTTGAGAATATATGTCTGTGCTTCTATTTTTGAGAGTTCTCTGGCTTTTGTCTAGTCTGGCAACAGCGATGACATACACATTGTTTGTTATTTAACATTCAGTACATCTGTCTTGACACACTGTCATGTGAAAATTAGCATGTTGTGGTTAAGTCGTAACTAGCGTTATTACATAAAGCTGTATGTCAGCTCAGTTTGGTTGGAAAATTACAAGCAGCAGTCAGTGTGTAAAGCTGCTCACTGGCTTTGCAGTGTGGAAATGGGAACACTGTCCCTTTAACACTGTAGTGCAAATGAAATGTTAACAATAGCACCCTCATGTGTGCTTTGACACGGGGCTAAACACAGTTTGTTGTCATCAGTGTTGGAATTTCCCACTGTTTCATCAGGCCTCTGGCTTTTATTGTTTATGTTATTAGAAACTGAGAGAATGCATCAGAAGGTGTCATGTGAGTGAAGACTGTGACAGAATAACCAAGCTGTATTTGTTTAAGGACAATAATACACACACACACACACACACTAGCCTGGGTGGATGACCCAGTTTTAAAGGCTCCCACGCCAAAGGATCACCCTGGAGACACGAGTATAGACTGAGCTGCATGAATTCAATCTCAGCATTTAAATGGAATATCTGGCATAGGGGTGCTAATATGGATATGGAATATGGAATATCAATTTACTGGTCAAGTCATGTTCAAGTCTGTTTGATGTGTAACCTGACCAGTTATCCTTTTTGTAGTATGACTTTGACCCCTATTTCCGTTTAACTGTCCCGTATGTTTGTGTTTAAAAAAAAATACCCTAATGTAAAGAATTCATGTCATATAATATGGTATGAAAGTAACGCTGCTGAATGCCACTGATCTTGTGAATAAAAACATAATAAACAATATGCTTTGGGTGCACAAACAACCTCCCCCAGCCCTCTACTAACCCAGTAAAACTTATTGTTTATAGGATGACAGTAGTGCTCGACTGATTGTGATGTTCTTTGGGTGAGATTGTAGTGTTGTACAATCTGTGTGTAATTAGTGTCTGTTTTACTAAGGCAGCAAATCATTATGTAATCAGCTACTGGGACTAACTTCTGTAGTAGAAAGAGAATGACTGAGAGCTTAAAACGTGCATGTTTAGCAGTGGGATTTGTTTCAAATCAGCAAGCTCAGAAAACAATCAAAATGTGGGGATACTGAAGTCAAAAAACTCAGTAATGAAGAGATTACAATCGAACAACAAGGCCGCGACTACACAACACATTAAATGATTGCATTTAAACATTTCAGTAACTATAACAGTTACACTTTATATCCATTTGTAGAAAGGTTTGTAAAGCCAATGAAGCAGAAATGTTTAATTCTAAGGAAGAGAATTTGAATTTGAATAACTATCAAATGGACTAGAGGTACTGATTTCATATTTCATACCTTTATCTTTATCTAATCTTATCTGGCATTATAAAGTTCAGTGTAACCGTGGGGTTACAGTGTAACAGTGTTGACAGTATTTTTGGTATTAGATTAGATTGAAGGCCTGTTAATTTTTATGCCATAATATAGTTAGGAAATGGCTGTCACCCATATCTCTATGCTGGATATTGACATTAGTTACTATCTTAGATATCCTGAATGGAATTTAATACAATTTCTTTTGAGTATTTTTTATTGTTTTGTCACTGAAACTTGACTCGTAGAATCTTGCATAGACTTTTGAACAACTTAACATTTCACATTACATATTACAACATTTCTTAAGAGGCGTGGGTTAGGATCTGGTAATGTTTGTTCCAGAAGGTCCATGTGTTTTGCATGGAATTTGTGACTGAAGTGTACAGGATTAATTCACTTAATGGGGAGAAAGAGGTTCTGTCAAAAGTTGGCGAAGGGTGCCAGATCCCAACTGTGAGTGTGACACCATAGACAAGGCACTGAAAAGAACAAAAACATTGATCTATTCGCAAATAAAGAGAGCAAAGCAGACATCTTAACAGAGGATTGTTCTGTGTCCAAAAATCCTCAGGAGAGAAAGCTAAGAGCCCCCGTGCTGTTCTTTTCATCTTTTCTTGTCCATCCACCCCCCATAAAGTAGAGCTGAGAAAAAGAGAATCTGTGTGACTAAAGGAGTAATAGTTACAGCGTTAGACAGCCAAAAAAACCAATGTGCCAAATTAAAACCCTCTTTCATTTGTGATGGGAATTCTGTGTGGACTTTTGTTGGGATGGGAATTCTGTGTGGATTTTTGCCCGTTTTCTCACAATTTGAAAAATCCAGTTCCCTAAGCACTGTTGTCCTTGTCATAGCCACTTTAATAGTATAATGTTGGTCTGGAGAGGTTGTAGTCAGCCATGTGCTCTCTACATTATATGTGGAGTTGTCAGTCGCTTCTTTTCACCGGCCAGCAATGACTTTCACTAGGAGGTTCATGCTACTCCCCCAAGTTTCACCCCCCACTGTGCAGCCATCCCAACCAGTAGGAGTCACCAGTGGAGTTACAAGGATAAGATCACTTGCTGTATTCCTACCGGCAACACATGATCAAGCAGGAGGTACAGCTACCATGAATTGAACACCTACGCCACCCGCATGCCCTTTACTTACTTCCTGTTTTGAAGATTTGCTATAAGCAACCCCCATCCTCTCCATTACCACTTCCATATTCAGCAGTTGTCAGGGACTCTATCTATTGTCACACTCCCCGTCATCCTTGTCTTTTCAACTAGCACCACTGTGGAGTGATTCCACCATTGCAGTTACAGCTGGCAGCGATGCATTTAACAGACCACTCTTGATATGTTATGTTATGTTATTGTTCAAATAATCAGGGTTTGGTAAAGACAACATGCAATTTGAATAATGAGATCACCTTTAATTCTTCATGCAAGAGAAGCCCTAGTGAACGGAAACTACAGAGTTCTACTGTGAACTGATTGATGAAGTTTTGAACAGAATCAGTTGTCTCGATGCCAACACCGATGTAAATATTTGGTACCACCTTGCATCACCCAAGATCTTCAGTAGCTACAGTATACATATAGCACTTGGTGTGGCCTGTGGGCCGGCCACTGCAAGGATAGGCATAATGGTCTCCTACATTGCCAGTCAGGCAGCAGGCAAAGAAAGGTGAGTGCCCTGGCAAATTAGTTACGGATTGTGTTTTTTGGAAGGCGGAGGTTGAGAGTGACAGGGAGATTAAGTGCAGCGTCTCCAGTGATGTGAGTGTCAATATCAGACTTTTGTGAAGAGGAAGCTGAGTTTAAAGACTATGGTGTCTTGATTCACCAGTCGATTTATGCCAGTCCTCACCTATGGTCAGTAGCTCTGGATTGTGTGATTGGAAAACAATGAGATATTGTTTATATGTATATACAAGTTGCCAAAATGAGTTTCCTTTGCAGGGTGTCTGGGCTTACCTGTTACCTGGGACATGGTGATGAGCTCTGACATCCGGCAACTGCTTGGAACTGTTTCTTTGCTTTAAAAGGAGACAGTTGAGGTGGTCCTGTCTTCTGATTAGGATGCCTCCTGGACACCTATTATATATCCCTAAGTGGATTTATACCAGGTACCTCTAAATAGGAGGAGATACCAGGCAGACTTAGAACACGCTGGAGGGATTATATATCCTGTCTGGCCTGGGCACACCTCCAGGAGATGTGGATGGCAAGAACATCTGCTTGGCCTGCTGTCACTGCAACCTGGACAGGGAAAAATGGATGGATGGATGGATGGATGGATGGATGGTTGAGCCAGTGTAGCTCATGTTTGGTCATCATATGCTTCATACTGTTCCAGCAGATTCTTGCATATATATCTGGATGTGGAATGTATTCACCCTGGATAATACCCGGGATGCACTGAATAAATTGTACACCCAAAGCATCTACATCATGTATTTGTAGTAGAACAATGATAAACCAGAAGTCAGTTGTTTAATAAATGAAAAATTGACTCAATAAACAAAAAGGAAGTTCGCAAACATGTTTCCAGTGTTTGCCACCTGGCTAAATCCACAAAAACAGAATTTTCAGAATTTGACAATTTGGCAATTGAAAAAGATCTCCCTTCCATATTTTACTCTAGGTTTCCATGGATAACCATGTCACACACAGCCCAAACAGTTAGCTAATGCTAGCTGGCAGGTTGTGACCTGTTGGTGCCATGCTCGTTGAACGCGTGTGTGTAGAACAAACACACAAAAAGACAAACAACCCCCACCTGTGCATTAGGATTGCCTCAGTGACCCTTAAAAGGACACCAGCCAGGGATATAGGACTGTGGTTATCACTACTATCAACCTGTTTTATCTATTATAACAGAACAGCACTGAGATCATAGACTCATAGAGTCAGGTAGAATGCCATGAACTAGATAGCCAGTAAAAACGTGTCTGTTTTCCTTCAAAGATTAGGTGCTGTCTTGTGGGTCCACTTATATGGTTATAATATATGGTTCAGATCTTTCAGTCTTCGTAAGTCTCTTACCTTGGAAACAAAAGCTGAATAAAGTTGGTTCTTCATCTCCATCATCCATCGTCATCAGTTTTTTTTGTTGAAAGAAAAAAAAACATTGCCACTAAAGGTAGCCTCAGACCAACTGAACAGGTCCCCAGTGTGAGTTAAGTCACAGTTATATAACAGAACATAGTTGGTCAGTTACTCCTCTGTTGTTTTTGTCAAATTTTTTGCAGATGTTGGCCACAGTTGTTTTTTTCCATGAGTTCTTGACCTTGGTTGTTTGGATAGTTTGTTTCCAAACCACCAATGCAAAGCTCATATTAAGACTGAAAGAACCAAACACCAGAGAACAACCAACAAACTCAAAGTGGTAGCAATTGCCTTCCTCGGAAAAGATCTCTAACTCCCCCTCTCCCTTTCAGATATGTGCGGTGTGTTTGGAGGAGTTCAAACAGAAAGACGAGCTGGGGATTTGTCCATGCAAACATGCCTTTCATAGGAAGTAAGTATAAGGTTTTCTTGACATTCATGGACACTCACACACACACACACACACACACACAAGTGCACACACACAGTCAAGGACACATGGATCAGTAGGGATTTCCTTAACAAAGTAGTACATTTTCATGCATCCCCACCCACTCTTAGGCATTTTAGTGACAAAGAGAGTCAAACTTTTCAGAGACTAAAGTGAAGTTATTGTAAAGTCATTGCATGGATGGAGTGCATGTTTGTGACTTGACAAAAAGTTCCTAATTATATATTTTTGTACATAAAACTAAGGCTAAGTGTGTAATGAAGTGAGGAACTACACAGGACATGATGGATTGCTTGAGCCAACTTTATCCCCCCCGTGCCCTGACCATTTCAACTGAGTTGTTTATATCAGCACGACACCTCCATTGGCCTAGTTTTTTCCCCCCAGTTGCAGCAAGAGTGGTCACCACTCACTGAAGCCACTGTATAAACACTCCTTTTAGCGTATGTGCAAGTAAAGCCACGCTGTTTTACAGAGAAAACAGACATTCCAAGCAGAGCGTTACCAAACACATTCAGCGGTGAAGAGCATGCGATCTCTCATACACACAAACATAGAAATTAAAAATCAATAAACTGCCAAAACAAAGTTAGAAACATTACATTCATGAATAATGTATGATATTTGCCTGTAGCCATGTACATTTAATGCTCATGTCACACACACTTTTGGAAGTCACTACTCAAGTTGGCTGGCTTGTGTTTAATACGTTTTTTGACGAACTTCCATCGACAGCTACATTACAGTTTCGGTCTTATGAACCTCACACTTCCTCACACACAACCACAACATTAAAGTAGAGCTGTAACTAACAATTATTTTCATTATTGATTAATCATCCAATTATTTTTTCTATGAATGGATCAATCGTTTAGTCTATAAACGTCATAAAATAGTGAAAAATAACCACGACAATATCCAAGAGGCCAAGGTGATGTGTTCAAATTGATTTCTTGCAGTCACCAGTCCAAAAACCCAAAACAGACTAAAGCAGCAACTCCTCACATTGTTAAAACTGGAATCAAACCAGCACTTTGGCTTGAAAAGATTGACTAATCAGTTAATTGACAGATCATTTCAGTTCTAAATTTCTCCACTGTGAGACTATTAAAGGATTTCTGATTCTGATTCTGATTCTACATTGAAGTCGCTCCTAGATCAGAGAACTGTTGGGTGCAACTATAATATGGAGTACCAGATTATTTAATTTAATCAAACTGCACAGCCCCTGCCTCTGTGTCAGCGATTGACAGTGCGAGCACCACAGCTAGAGAGCAGAGCAATCTCACAACGATGAAGATGTGTTACGTCACCTAATGTTTGACCTCATCCACTTAATTATTGTGGTTGTAGAATGTGATTGTCACACTTGCAAAACATGTATGAGTTGAGCATATTTAGCTGTGGTATGTGCATGACCACCACATACTGACCCTGAATAGCTGCCTCCTCCTAACCCCATGATTCAGTAGTCCTTTGGGCAAGCAGAGTGGAAGCTGGGCCATTGAAGTGCCCCTGAGCCACTGAGGACTTCAGAGTAAAAGGCACCAACAACCAGCTCGTAGGAGCTTATATACCACTGACTATCCACACAGAATTTAATCTTTGACACACTCCTGTAGAATTGAAAGGTGGCTGTAAAAGTTTGTAGTTTGCTTCTTCACAGAAAACAGAAGCTGTGGTCGGCTTGGATTCTTGGCATTTACAGTGGATTCCTATAATAACAAGTTTTCATTGTGGGAAAAAAAAATCCAAACATCCAAAGAAATCAAACCACTCCTGCAGTGCAAAACCCTTCTCTGCTGTCCATCTGTACTCTGGCGGACACACTATGGCTGCATTATCGCAAACATATCTTTGCCATTTCTTCACTGCAATTTCTTGTTACTTATCAATCGACATACGTGCCAATACGACATGTTTATGATAAGCTGAATTCATCCAAAAATAACACATAATTATTATACATTATATTGTGGCAAAATATGATGCTTCTGTCTCAACCTTTATGCACAAGTGTCAAGTGTCGACACATGGCGTAGTGTCCTTATATAGAGACTAGAACGGTGACTTTAAATAAGCTTTGAGAGTCAAACTAACCTAAGTTTCCATTTCCTGTACCACTTCACGTATCTCTGTCTTCCTTGCCTTAACCGTATGCCCACTGCTTTTTCTTTCTTCCAGGTGCCTCATTAAGTGGTTGGAGGTGAGGAAAGTGTGCCCGCTGTGCAACATGCCCGTCTTGCAGCTCGCCCAGCAGGCTGGCAGCACGGATCCCCCTGTGCCAATACAGCAGCCTCTGCCCGGGATCGAGAACCTGGTGTAGGGGACTCAAAGCCTATCTTACAGTACACTACAGAAACACACAGTCACACATCCCATCACTCATACTCTCACCTGTACAGGTACACTTTGGTATGAGACTGTGGACAGACGGAGAAACTGGAGTTACTGCGCAGATAACTCACAAACAAATGTGAATCTGCACCTCTCTTATCCTTGCATTTTGTTCACAGAAGGATTTCCTGATATCAGTTCTGACTGATGATCAACTGTTTTCATGTTTTTCTTTTCGCGGACAATGAAGAAGAGTTGACGTAGAAGAAGTTTCTTTCTTGGCCAAGATGTGGTCAGTAACTTTTTCACAACCAAAGCACTTTTCTGGGGACACCAGCTAAAGACCAGGAGAAAAAAAAACAAAAACACAAAAGCCAAGAACTACAATACACTAAAATACAAATTTTCTTTTTTTGTTTTTAACAAGCACTTTACGAGAAGTCAAACATTAATTGCTTGTGATCGTAGTAGCAAGGTCATGTTTTATATTTTATCATTAACTATTATTTCTATGTACAGTACAAAGCTACATGGGGTTTTATTTTTAATTAGTAAACTTTGAGATCTTTTTTTTTTTTTTTGTTTAAAAATCAAAGGGACAACAATACCTACGTTGGTAGATGTCAGGAAATTTGGACAATGCTTTGTGTTCTAATTGCACGCACACACACACACACACACACACACATAAGAAATTAAGCTCAAAGTAACCTCGAGACTTTATGTCTGACTAAATGTGAAAGGTTTGAATGTGTTGAAACCCAAAACTTTTCACACTAAGCCTACAGAATTTGTTCCCTCATCACCTGTTTGTCTTTCATTACAATGTGACTGTTGTTATTATCTTTTTTTATTATTATTCTGTCAATACAGGAAGCTGATAAAGTGAACAAATTATATTTTCATTCAAGGAATTTACCAGGTAACATCCTCTATATAAGATTGCTGTTAGGCGCAGGCATATAAACTGTCACCCCAGGCATTACTCATGATATTCAGAAAAGGTATTCAGGACCTCTCCAACCGAAGATCCAAGTTTCAAAGTAACCACTTAAACTACTGTGATGATCTGAACCAGTATTAGTGTGTATAACCTGGTGCTTTATGTATAGCACTGTTTTACAGAACAAACACCAGTAATGAGGCAATATTAAACAAAGATCTATAAAAATGTAACATAAATGTTCCAGTTTTATTTTGCTCTGCTGCTGCTGTGTGAATGTTACAGTGGCTTGCTTCAGATGAAGGCAGAGACACTTCACAAAAACACAACAACAAACGTTGAATATTTATCTTTAACTAGCATCACATATCCTGCTAGAAAATGATTGATCATTCAATGTAGGAAGAGACCAGGATGAAGCAGGGCCTTCTATGCTGCATACACAGTTGCAGTAATTTGTGCTTCTACCCCCATAGATAATCTGTATTTATTTTTTTATTTATTATAATTTCTTGGCACAGCTGCATAGAGTGAACGAGTTAGTGGATTGACACCTGCATCAGAATTACTGCCCTCAGCATATCATCAGCATATCTTTTGGTCAAGATACACACTGCTTTGTAAAACACACACACATGCACATAGAGAGGGGGCTCGAGCTCCCCCTCCCAACCACCCACCCCCCCACCCACCTGGGCTGCCAGAGACTCAGTGGTCAGCAGGTTGTAATGAAGCAGCGTTTTCATTCACACACACACATACAGGGTAGTTGTGCTTTTTGGCTGCAGTATTCTGGTGCTTTCGCCACTCTTCCGCTTTCTGTACGGTACGGGGTGCTTTTTGTTTTGTGCCACACATACAGTAGCTCTGAGGGCTGCTGGCTTTTGTGGTCATTTTTTTTGTCCTCATCCCTTTTTAGCTGCATTTGGTGAATGTGTTGTGGGTAAATGTGCTGATCTAAAATGGTGGCTAAAAAGAAAGCTTTGCTTCAGAGTGATGGACCTAAGATAAGTTGGAGATTGTCTTTTACCTGTTATATGTATTGTCAAATGACAATCATACAATCTTTGATCCAAATGTAAACAAAGGAGTAGAATAGAAACTGCTATGAGGACTAACATAATCAAATAACATTTGACAACATTTCAATCTAATTTTGCAGCGTGTTCTGGTGCTGTAAAAGGTTCCCATTACTGATGGAAAAACAAACAACTAAACAGGCTTATATTTGGAATTCTGATTGGATTAGAAACACACCCAAATCCAATTTCCATCTAACTCAAAGTGTAACTAGAATATCTTTTTGAATATACTTAAAAATAAAACACACAAAAAAATTGGTTGTACCTTTAACAACACAAAATTCCCAATTTGACTTTATTCTCTAACACCAAACACTGTCATGGACAGACTTCCCATGACTTCCCAACACAAAAAGTGACAATGCATTTCACCTTCTATGGCAGGAAAGCATTGTTACTCCGACCTCTGTGGTTTGAATGTTTCATCTCTGCTGAATGTCTGGCCACAGCCCACAGTGATGACCTTTTGTGGTTGGGTCAGAGCATGCAGCAAGGTGAAAATGTCAAGTGTTGGATGAGAGCAAAAGCGGGATGTCTCTCTCCTGTGTGTGGCATATTAGTTGTTGTTCCATGCCCTTAATGAGGTCCAATCCTCTGACATTAATGCAGCACTATGCCACCACTGATGAGAAACTATTAACATGTTAAAGCAACTCCAATTCAAAGAAACATGTTGTCCACATTAGCCTTATTTGAACAACTGCCACAATTACAAAGGTGTTTATTGACAATATCACAACCTCTTCACTCTATTAATAATTTACTTTGAGATCAGAAAATCATTTTTATTGCCTGACCTGTTAGTGAAGAGGTTGTGGCAACATAAGGGCCTTCTTCAGTATGTTGTGCAATGTACAGTATTTGGTCTTTGGTTTAGAAAACATTCTCCTTCATACCTTTATACCCAAACCTTCACTATGTAAACCATACATCGGTGAGTATTTCTGCTACTGTCCCTAAAAGACGACATATTTTGTAGCTCAGCGCTAATAACACGTCTTAAAGCTTTGTTCCTGCTAACGGCGTTGTCTTGGAATGTAAGGTTCACGACAGAAAGCAACGAATATGGGGAGATTTAATGTGAAAGCATGCTATTTTGCATAGTCAAGTTGCCACTGATATCACCATTGTTAAATGTATGTAGGCAGTTAGTATCAGTAGTGATGTATTCATACAAAAGGTGCACACAAAAAGAAGCTCCTTCACATAAACTAAATGGCAGCTGAACACTTCCTGCCATTTGGCCATCTTAAGTGTTGTGTTTGATTGTAAAGACTTTTAGCCTTTCCACCTGAACTTCCCCGTTTCCTCCCTGTGTGCCGTCCCATTCCCACTGAAAACAAAGTGCCAACCCAAAATGAGCTGTTATGAATCAAAGTCCCAGCCATTAAGAAAGAAGGTTCTGCATTTTGAAAAGAAAAGAGATAGGCGAGAGTCTTTGTCAGATTATGGCCAAAAATGAGTGGAAACGGAGCCAGTCATGAATATAGTAATAAATGGCTTCCCGCCACTGAAATCACCATTGACGTCAGTGCTGCTTCTGAGTTAACTCCATTATAAATAGACAAGACACAGTCAGATGAAATACGACAGTCAGGGACACCGCTTCACATCAAACATTTATGAGAAGAAAGCAACTGAATGATGGCGTCAGAAAGCCATTTATATGGTTGTCCCTTCAGGACACGATGATGACAGACAGTGTTCTGATAAAATATGTTTCCTGTTTTATTAAAAAAACAAAAATAGAAAAATGTGGTACATGCTTCCTCTATAGATGAGGGGTTTCATTATATTTCCAAGGCTGGTTTTACGTAGCGACCAGAAAATTTAGGATTTTGATTCTATCACTGCCTCCCTGAAGTGAACTTTCTTCTTGTTTGTATTGTGTGTTATTTATTCCTCTGTAGCTCTCGTAGTGCCCTTCCAACTCACAAATAACTTCCCCCTCTTTGTCCAAACAAACCCTCCCACCTTTACCAGCGTACCTGAGCACCCCTCCTCCCACCCACACGCCCCTTTTTGTTAACACTGATTATGTTTGTGGACTCTCACAAACATTGTTTGTAAAACTAAGAATTCTGCAGCAGAATATTTTTGGAGACAATTGCTGTACAGTATTTGTATGCTCTATTTTTGTATATTGCTATTTTGGAGAAAATAATATGCATTTTTTTTTCTTTTCTTGTTTTTGCTAATTTCATGTTTATTCATTTTAAGAAAATGTTGCATGTGACTGACTTGAAATGTCAATAAAATTTCCAAGGTTTGGAAAGATTTGAGTGTTTTTCCTTGCATACACAGTCAAAATGTCTTTCCTCTTCACCCTGAATATGATCCCAAGTTATGTAATGCTTCAGGTATACAACATTTGATGCTAAATTGCTATATTTCTATCTCATACAAGATACACTAATGATTTGTTATCCATATTCACTTATTCACAAATGTGCTCAGAAGTGTTATGAATATTTATTTAAAACTGATGGTTTGGAAGTTGTTAAGCTGACCAGAGACATCTTTAAAGGTTGTGTAATACCACCGCCTTGTGGTTAAATAGCGTCAGTTCAACTGATCTGCATTACCTTGTCTATCTGATGACCACATTTACATTTTCCTTATGGTCTCACTGCCTTTGATAATGAGATGTATCGTGCTCTATACTGTATATAATGTCGAGGCAGTCCTTAAAAAGCCGGAAATTGGATCACCAGATTTAACCCTCAATAAGACAATACTGACACAACAGAGACATCTAGCGGGGATATTTAATAACCTCAAGTTGAAGAGAGGTAGTGGTAGTTCATCCATAGATATATAGGCCTACACGTGTATATATCTATGTAGTTCATCTACTGATCCTTGGCACACCAACATCTCAAGCCTCAGAGACTTGCTAAATTACTATTGAAACGTACAGTTCATATTGTATGTCCACCTATAACATTCCCGGGTTCAAGATAGACAAAAACAATCAAAACTGATGCAGCAGAAACAGAGGTATCTTGTTTTATTCCACTCATTCTTCTTCCTTGTCAAAGCCTGGCGCCTTCAGTACCCACAATGCAACTCGGCCGCCGACGGTTCGCTCGGAGATTCAGGTGTGTTATGCTAGAAGCAGCTAATGTAGCCTCATGCAGAGATGAGGAGCGGGCTACAGAGGTCTGGTAAGCCCACTTCTCTTTAACGCCACACACTCCCAGACTTTATTTCGTTTTCAAACTTGTAGTCTTCAGCACCAACCGAAGCATCACTTGAGGCATCAGACTTTGTGCAGCTCCCTCTGGAGCCCCAAACTTTATAGGCTACAACGATTTCCACAATATTAGGCTACTCCCCAAGACCTGCACACCGACGTGTATGCGTTAAATCGGTGGAGTTCCCCTTTAAGACAAAGCGGCCTTTTAATTTCTGTTGGCTGTTCACTCAAGAATCATTGACATTGTTCACTGACATAAACGGTACCTGTGCAGGTAGTTTCACACCCTGATTCCTGTGACTAAGGAGTCTCACATGACCCTGAAGTCACATTTTGAAGTTACTTTTTGTATTGTGCCTTGTGTTTTTATCCTGTGTTTTTGTTTCATTGCTGCACAACCAATTAAGGGATTGACTGATTGTATATCAGGAGCCAATCAGCTTCTCTGAGGGCTTAATTGACATTCACTTTGGCTATTAGTTCGTTCTAGAGAGTTCAATGGATATGTTTGGGATCAAAGTCTGGCTGTACAAGAGGTTATGCGCATCAAGTCAATGTAAGCTGCATGTAAACTTGTACAGCCATTTATTAAAGTCAAATAAACTGTGATGCATCAAATTCTAATACACCACTAACTTCACCTAAAATGATAAGGACCTTAAAGCAGGTGTAGCATTGTTAGTTAATCTTGTGTGAGATGCTCTGTGTGAAATTCTAGCTTCCTATAATCCACTCCATCCAGTTATAGTGTGCTAATGCAGTTATTCCTAAATAAATGTGTGTTTAATTAAATTGCCACAAACTAATAGACACGTAGCAAACATCAGGAGTACTGATTGGTTCCCAATTTGTATTGTAGACAAGTTTCATCTGTTGTGTGTGTGTGTGTTTGAGGAAACAGACACTTTTGTACTTACACTGACTGATGTTTTCATTTCATTTTTCTGAAACCAAGAATGTGTTTCATCATATGACCACATTAGATGAGAAACCAGTGTAAAAGATTTTCGTAAGCCATTCTTTTAATGTGGGTGAGGTCTGTTTTTTTTAGACGGTGTCACTTTGGCAAATAGTCTGTCTTAACAAGTCATTTTGATGTATGTTGACACACCCAGGATACATTTAAAGTCATTAATCAGAAGCCTTTCTCGCTGCCCGAACAACAAAACAGACATTAGAAGGAAACATAATGTAGAAAATCTGATTCTGAAATTACTGAGCGAGATGAAATATCAGTGTGCGAATGATAACTTGTTTGCAGACACATAAGTATATTTATAAAACAGAGACTTTGCTGTCAGGATGTGCTGTATATTCAAAAGGCCAAAAGATATTTTTCGAGGTTTGTTTCAAGAGTCTGTATCAACTTGTGTATTTGCTTCTCGTATTTAGTCTGAAAAATAACAAATACTGATCACTCGATCTTTAAAAGATCAGCAGTTACTTCTTAAAAACTCCAAATCATGGCTTTCACATGAAGGTAGATTATTTACGTCATATAGATTAAATATACAATACATTTGAAAGGGCGACTGTTCACTTTAGGAGTGCTTTTAGGATTTTGAGATAACAGTTCAAAAGTTCTCCCCCCAGAAATTGAAAACACTGGTACAAGTTTAGCTTGGATGAAATTGGTGGACATAAAATCATTTTAACATTATTTTTAAGATAAAAAACACCTGTGAACTGGGCAGAAGCCTTAAGAAACAGCCGTCAAATGTTTCTTGACAATAATATAATAATATTCAGACACAAACTGAGATATTCTGAGTTCCAGCAAACTTTTATTATAACATTTTAACACACTGGATCATCTAGATTTTCAAAACCTATCAACACGAGTGTTTCATAACATGATTATTATGTTATATATTTTAACATAAATTACATACAATGTTTCTGTGTGTGCAACAATGGCAATGTATTCTGTAAAAATAGATAAAGGCAACACAACCAAAGTTACACTGTAAAGAGGAACTTGTAGAGAACAACACTGAAGTGACACACAACCAGACTGCACATGTACATGATCCCAGGATGTGCAGCAGCAGCAGTGTTAGTGGCAGTGGTGTTTGTCGAGTTTGTCGTTATCGCCACTGTTGCCGTGGTCACAACGGTTGTAGGTGCGGCGGTTGTAGCTGTTGCAGTCGTAGCTGGGACGGTCGTAGCTGCTGCGGTCGTAGCTGGGACGGTCGTAGCTGCGTCAGTCGTAGCTGGTGCGGTTGTAGCTGGTACAGTTGTGACTTCCTGAGCATTTGCTGATGCTATTAATCAATAAATAAAACATAAATATAAGAGAGGACTGTATCCCTTTTCCAAAAATTGCAACACACTGTAACATGAAAAACTTGTTTTACTCACCGACGATCAGGAGCTGTATCAGAATTGTCAGAAGCATTTTAAATCTCTGTTGCATCTAAAAGAAAAACATGAAAATCACGTTTTCTTACTTGATCAAACAAAACAGTTAATTCCACTTAACATGCAAGTTAAAGAATAACCAAACAAAAAGTTATGAAAATAATAAAAAAATAAATCTGAATAATGCAGTAAAATCAGCTAAGCCATTTTCTGCACTTCTTTCTACACACTAAAAGACAGAAAAAAGATCGTACTTACAAAACGTCTCTGGATTTTACTGGATATGGATAGCCGCCTTGAGCTGGGATGTTAATGCCGCTTTCTCTTGTCTCAGTCTTTAATTAGTTCACCCTCAGATGTGCGCCTTTAACTCACCCTCTGAGTCTGTCACTGCCTTTATACGGCGAATGACAGACATGAAAAACGACATGAAAAGGACGCAGCTTTAAATATGTTTGATCGATCATCATTCCTTCTACATCAGTCACCTCAGTGTAACAAATTGCTTTGTTTATCCGTGCATTTTAAAGGATGTCGGATTATTCTACATCAACTGAAAGAATTTACAAAGCAAACATGTTGGTGACGAACTGAAGGAGTTGTCTTGCAGTGTGACACAAAGACAGCAGTGTGTATATGACATTTGTGAATTATTTGTGCTTAGGCAGTACCCTAACAAGGAATGTGTCCTGTAAAGTCCAAGGAATTAAAATAAAGGTGAGGAAAAAGCAGGGTGTCTTTGTGCGCAACCTGCTCTCCAAATTTACTCTGCTATTTTGGGTGAACATACAATACCACGTTTTTGACTGAAACCATGTCTCGTGATGCATTATAAAGTTATGTGTCACAATCAGTATGTTGTTGGAGGTTTCATCAACTGCTCCAGTGATTCTGGTGCATTCAAGTCCTCGTGTGATCATCTCAGTCAACCTTATATGTTTCAAAAGCACTTTGAGCACCTCAAATCAAAATGGCCAGTAACTTTCCTCTAATGTGATGGGTCAGTTGATGACTAACTGCTTCATTTTATTTGCTAAATAACTGATCAGAAGTCACATTACACTCCCTGTGAACCGTTTCTCACTGTCATCGAAGAACAGTAACTAATGCCAGCTTGAAGAAGTCCTGCAGAATAAAGGGACTAAACAGAAAAAGGGCAAAAATGTCTGCATGATGTTTAATGTGGATGTTAACACCCTCAAATTAAAGCTGAGCGTCTGCACTTATAAAGTCACTTTTGCTGAACAGCGGCCACTGTGGCCACAAGTGGCAATTACAGGATAAAGGAATGTTGAATTTAAATGTATTTCTAGTGAGTGACGGTGTGTTTACTTGTCATTTGTCTTTCGTGATAAAACCATTGAAATCTTCATATGTGACATGCTAAAACATAGTGTATTAGTAGAACAAGTATGAAAGAGTGATAAAGTCAGGGAACTGACTCAGTAATGTCAGTTACACACAGTAATATACGCTCAGTCCCAGTTGATTAGGTACAGCTAGCTAAAACTAATGCAGTCAAAAACTGAACATTATAACCTTGATGCAGGTTGGAGTTATTGAAGAATTAGACTGTATTCATTTTAGCTAGGTGTACCTAATAAACTGGCAACTGAGTGTATTATAAGTTTGCTGACCAGACCAAGTAAATCTGTACAGTATAAGCAAAACTCCAGAGTGTATTGAAGTGATCAAGGGTGTGTTTTATTGCTTAGAAATTCAAATTTTCATTTGTAAGAGGAAGATTATGTTTTTTTAATTCTTTCAATGGTTACATGGTCTCACTTTAATCCCATAGTCATAGTTTACTTTTAAATCCAGTGCTCTGGAGTGCAGAGCCTAAACAACAGGGATGTGTCACTGCCCAGTGTCTGCACTGTAAACACTGTGAACCAGTATCCCAAGCAGTCACCTGGTCCCATGACATTAGACAGAGTGTCCCACCCAAAACTTACACACTGTACATTAAGTTTAAATTTACTATCATATAAGAGAAAGAAAATGATTAAAGCCGCACATTCGAGAAGCTGGTACCAGTGAATATTTGGATGAAAAATTAAAAAGCAATTAATCAATTTGCAAAACAGTTGCTGATTACTTTTCTTTCAAACGACTAATCAATTCATCAGTTGTTTCAGCTCTACTGAAAATTCACATTTCTCAGCACCCATATCATTAACCCACTCAAAGAGAATATTAACTTTGACAAAGACTGTTTTTACCAGGTAACTTTTTTAAATATGAATACTGAAGAGTAATTGTTGCCAAGGTAACAACTAAATAACAGCAGCTCAAGAAACTCAAAGTTAAACAGTGACTCCTCCAGTTGAATACATCCTCACCTATTTATTTACAACAGCTCAGACAGTGAGAAGCTGGAAAAAAAAACTTGAAACATTGAATGGTCAACAAATCATCTATGATCACAGGCTCTCCCATCCCGTATGTTAAATCCCTGAAGTAGGCTACAAATACACAGTCAGACATGCAGGCAGTTAAATCAAATTCACCCTGCTTAACACTTAGTCCAGCTTTGCCCTCCAGGAGGCGCTACATATCTCCTTTAAGCAAAACATCACACTTTTAAAAGCAGTTTATTTCCTGAGATTCCTGGAATGGGTAATATCTACTGTAGGTGTTAAGACTGACAAATCCAGGCATTAGTGCTTTGTACAAATACACAAAGTTGATAAGTAGATGACATTAGGGATGTACAGCAGCTGTTTCATTTACGTCATTAAAAAAAAAAAGTATTTGTCAATGAACAACAGATTTGCTATCACCTGGGGATCGGTGTGATGAAGAATGTATGGACCTGGTGTACTAGAATGGTAAATAAAGACTGTTCTGGCATCGAGGCTTTGAGCTTAAGGTATAAATTGAGTTTACTGAAATTAACACTATCACACCTCTCCAATATACCAATTTATATACATAACATAAACATATTTGATAAGGATCCTTTAAAGTTTGTTATTAAAGAGTTGTGATCAAGACATGTAGGGAATGCTGAACTCATCAATGCTTTCTTTTGGATAAATTATGAAATGGAGACAGTTTCTAAATTACACATATCTTTGGAATTTCTGTACTGCAACTTCTCTCTACTCGTCGGGCGACATGTAAACAGTTATCAATATACAGTAAATGGACTTCACTTATATATCGCTTTTCAACCTTTACGGTTCCCGAAGTGCTTTACAGATTTGATCCATCAGGAGGAGCCAGGGATCAAACCGCCAATCCTGGTATTAATATATATATATATATATATATATTGTTATGACCCCTCCCCTTTCTGCCTGCAGCTGATTGCTCTCTTCCTGCAGGAGCTTGCAGTCAGAGGGTCGTTGGGGTGATGACGTGGCACCTGTGTGGGTCTTCACCAAGGCTGTATTACCTGCCTGGTGTCATTGTCTCTCCCTCTCTCTCTTAGGATCCACGCCATACAGGTTTTGGTTTGGTTTTCCATTTTGCTGCCTACAACACTTGCACACACATACATCTTTCACTCACCCATACATTCCCTGTCTTTCCACCTACCTTCCTTTCTATTCCATTTATTTCCATGTGCTGGTCTGGCTTTCCCTCTTTTATCCACTATATTGTTTCAGTTCCATCTATATATTATATATATATATTTTCTCTCTCTTTCTTTCTATTTATATATATATATATATTATATATATTATATATATATAATATATATATATAATATATATATATATATATATATATATATATAATATATAATATATATATATCAATGTTGGGCTTTACAGTAAACCTACAGCACAGCTTTATGTTCACTCCATAAAATAGTAAAATCCATTACACTATTCTGATTTTCATTGTGTGTATTGTGTAGCTTAATGAGGCAAGATTTAAGGATAAATTGAGAAGTGTGAAGACGATGGCAGTGTCATTCTAAAATACTTTGTATTTGCTACATTACATCCCATTTATTTAGTGTATTTAATAACACTTTACTCAGAGCACCTCTAGTTAAAGATGTAAAAGTACTTTTGTTGTGCTAATGTTACACACCAGAACATAAAATTCAGCTTACCATTGTACCATTTTTTTAACGTGCGTGCAGCTTTGCCAGCCATCAGTGTGACAATTTCATGAACAGTAAAGAGTGAAGTTTTTTTAATATGAAATCCTGTACGTGAAACAAAGTTGGTCATATGTGATGTTTTACAGGCATTCAGGCTCTTAAGAAAAGGCAAATCAATTATAGGATACTTA
This sequence comes from Macquaria ambigua, assembly GCA_008360985.2. Lineage (NCBI taxonomy): Eukaryota > Metazoa > Chordata > Actinopteri > Centrarchiformes > Percichthyidae > Macquaria > Macquaria ambigua. The sequence goes on along the minus strand of VMKM01000413.1, from coordinate 95,785 downwards.
AGATTTAACTTTGTTCTGTTTTTTTTCTTAACATTTATTTTGACTATTTTTAACTTAATACTTATGTTTAAAAAGCTTTTTTCGGGTTAAAGTGGAAATAAGTCAGTCTCCCCGAAGAAATGCGTTTGTTGCATTTCAGACAAGACATGTAGGCAAAGTACTGAACAGATGCATTTTTATGATCTCAGTCTTTAGGTTAAATCTTGGTCAACCTTGTTACTTTTTTGCCCTTTGGCTTTTACATTCTGCTTCTGTGACTTCTGCAGCAGAGCCAGCGTGTCTCTCTTCTCAATTTTCCTGAGTTGTTTCTTCTTCATCCTCTTGATCTTTGCCGTGTTCCTGATCTGTGATGCAAATGAGACAGGAGAACATAAACAAAGGTCAAATCACCAACAGAAAGACTGTGTGTGCTTGTGTAACAGCTGCCTTTTCACTTGATTACCTACGTTTTTGTTGCAGAAATCAAATTCTTAAGCAGAACTTTCTCGATAATTTTAATGCGACTAATGTGTTAGAAAACAGTTATCGTGGGTGTGTGTGTGTGTAACGAAGGCAATATGGTTAAAATTAGTATTATATTATTGAAAAGTATATTTTATTTCTATGTCATCAGAATATGGCAAATGTATGCAAAATCACATTATAAAATAAACTGTTTAATATAATCGTGTTCCACTAACATTTATAATTTTTAAACAATTTGCTTCGAGTCATTAATTTGGACAATACATATTTTTTGTAATATTTTAACTGTTTTTTTCTTTGGAGCCTCGTGTTACATTTTATTTAAAAATGTGCTTAGTAAGTCTAGTGTTAAAGTTCATTGTTTGAAATGCTCAAATGACGCATCTAGTTCTTTCTGTTCACAGCGTTCATCATTAGACAGCTACAGTGTGGAGGAGATGCAGAAGCTGGAAGCAGTAGCCACAACTCCTGTGTGTCATGGAGGCCATCTTTATTTTGGCCATTAACCCAAACTTCAGACATCAGTTTAGGGCCGTTATGTTTAACGACTGCCCTCACGAAGACATGGCGGTGTAGCAAAGGGAAGCTGCAGCCTCCTCTGCGCCACGACTCCAACTCTCGAACATGTCAAACAACAAACACGCTGGGTTTTAACTACATGTGCGCTCTTGAAGTGTCTGTCGCTGAGTGTGTTCTTCACTCCAGGTTTGTACACTGAATGTGTTATTTATAATAAGATGTTTACAATACAAAATATGCTGGCAGAAGATGGTGGTATAAGCTCTGCAGTACGGCTTTTCAGTTGCTAATGTTATCTTTTTTTGATCCACTCTGAGCTTGTCGTGTATCAATAAGCTGAGAAACATTATACCTTCACTTTTGCACAATAAAGGTCTATGGGTTTCATTCCATATATGGATTGTTACAAGCTCATGTTAACACTTTCATGGTTTGGGCTGTTGTGTTGCAGATACAGTATAATATGAACTGTTTATAACAGTTAATTCTCTTATATTCTGTAGACTGCCTGTACAAAATTGGAAGTGGTGTGGTGTCAGCTCCTAGACCTTTTTGTGTAAACAACAAGAGTCGACGTACCACTTGCACGATCTCTGATTTGCGTTCGTTCTCTGCACGACGTTTCAAGTTCTCTTCTCTCCTTTTCCTCTTTTCCTACGAAGCCAGGAAACACAGAATAAATTAAAAGGCGCAAATACTTTAACATTACATGGGTTAAATCATCACACAGCTTTCGCTTACCTCTTTCTGTTTGGCTTTCTCCTGTTTAAGCTGCAAAGAATACTGTTTCACCAGGTCCTTCTCCCGCTTGGCCTCCATCTTCTTTTCCCAAGAAGAGCACAACGGTTTATCTCTCACCAGTGCAGAGAACCTAAAAGACAAAATCACACATAGCAGATTTGTATATATTGTTATTTGCTCAGTATAAACACATTTCTCTCTACAAAACCAATTTTCAGTCAGTGAAATAAGCCAAACTTCATAAATTTGTGTGTTACATGTTGCTTTAACACAAACTGCCATACAGTAACTTTACACAAATAAAAGATTGAGAGAATTATGATTTAAATTATGTAATATCTAATTCAATAATAGATTTTAAAAAGCCAAATTTCAAAACATGAAATATTTGATACTTGCTGCTTAGGACACAATGCTGCCTGTCAGTTCTCAAAGTAATGAGGTTCTAATTTGTATTTCAACACCAATATTACAGATTCATGACTTATCATGCTGCAACTTTCCATGTTGAATGTTACATTAACTGCCACGGATGTTTCCAATACCCATTCAACACACCACAATTCCTAGTTAAGGATATAAATGGTCTCAAAATAAGGCTTCTAATTCTTAACCAACCTTTTGACCCGAATAAGTAAAACGTTTAGTGTCTATGTTGGCATTTCTAAAATCAGATAACTCCCTGAAGGTGAGAAAGACCCTCACCTCTGCTTGTTGCGGTCCTTCCACACTCTCCCAGATTTGGGTTTTCCCAGCGGCATGACCGGCTTTTGTTTTCCACTTGAACCCAAACGAGGCTTTTTCTTTGGGATGGTCTCGGTACTCGTGGGTCCCGTTTCTGCTGGTGCAGGCCCGGACAGATGCATGTCTCCGCTCCCGTTAACGTCGGCTCTGTCTGTATCTGCTGCAGCCTCTGTGTGCGGCTCCGCCGGCTCCGCCGGCTCCGACACGACACACGGCTCCGGTACAGCGGACATACTGAGCTTCTCCTCGGGAAGACTCTCGGGTCTCCGCGCTGCCTCCTCCGTGTTTTTCTCTTCCACCGCCGGCAGCTCTTGGAGTACGGACCTCCTGGTCCTCCGGGTGGGAGTCCTCACCGGGGCTTCTGAGTCTAGCAGTGCGGCAGGAGTGCGCACTTTGCGGCCGCTGCGGGTCCGTCTGGTCTCCGGCGGCGGATCCTGGACCTCCTCCTCCCCGTGCCCCACTCCAGAACCGGGCTTTTCTTCTGACATAGCTGCCTGTCTCCTCGACATGTTTTCTAATTAAACTGACTACAACACATTACTCTAACAAACTTGTGTACCCACGTGTGATCACAGCCAGCGTTATGTACGTTACTTTACTTCCGCTTCTATGGCGGATGGTAAACAACGTGGAGCGCATTAACGCCACCTGCAGGCCTGGAGTGTGAACTGCAAACTCGATGCTGGACAAACTTGTTCTTCCTTTCCTTTCTTTGTTAAACCCTAAAGTTCATACATACAACGCCGAAGTCAACTCCAAGCCAAATAAGCCAAATAAGACACAACATGAGCAGCAGAAAAGATACACATAAAAGAGAAGATGAAAAAAAAACAGATCAAACAAAATTAAATAAAACCAAGGTAGGTGGAGGTGATGTTAAAAAAAGGTTTTAGTATCTTGTACATATTTTGTGTCCATACATTTAGTATAATACAAGTTGGATAAAAGAAGAACATTTGAAAAATCTCCACTTTAATGTAAAATATTTTACCTAAAATAAAATAATCTAAATGTCACCTGTTTAGAGAAATATTTGGAACAAACAGGTGGACCTTTAAGAGCCATGAAAATCTCACATAAACTCATACTCAAATTGGTGGTGGGGGGGGGGGGGGGAAACTGTATTATTTTTCTTTTATAAAACACACAAACATACATTACTGTACAGATTACGTTTCATATGTTGTAATTCATTGCAAGGACATATCCTTGAAAAAAGAAAATAAAAAGGAATCTTAAAATACTCAAACTATTCCTCTTCTGTTTACTGATCCACTGTAACCCATTACATAGCCATGCTGTTTCCAAACAGTTAAAATCTGTCTTCATTTTTAATGGTCTAAGGCCTTGGGTCTAACTATTTTGATGTGTTGTGATGAATAATCCAGTGTCTCTTAAACTTTCTGTAATGTATTCAGTTTCATCATTGCACTTTAAATGCTATCTATTCATCAAGTTGGCATTTTTTATATTTTGTGTCCCACACATTTTTTTTTCATTTGCATGTTTCCCCTTAAAAACATGTTACTAAGGAGCCAATGAGCTATAATAATTTTATCAGAACACTTCCTTTCTTGGAACTTCTGAACTCTTTTTCTTTCTGATCTTTCCTGCTACTTCTGTTTATTCTATTTTTTAGACCAGATTTGTATTTGTAGCCTTCCTTGGTAACATCGTGGGTTTTAAAGTTTCTGCTATAGTTGATGCCTTTACACTTTATTTCACACTAGGCCCCATAAATAAAACGCGCAACACTGCCACCTACTGATTAAAAGGTGTTTTTATACAAAAACAATAAAGCATCACATGATTTACTTCCGCAACACATGATGCCAAACATTCAAAATGTCACAGTGAACTCAGGGAACTAAGTACCGGACCTGACTGTGTTCAAGTAAATACTGCTTGGTACATTCGTTTAATTCTGCATTTGAAACCGGACAGCAGACCTCATCATGTCTCTGCTCACAGTTGGCAGCATATTGCTGCTGCTGTTTGGACATTCAGTGAGTAACTTACCTTTGATTTTCTAAAACGTTTTTATACCCTGTTCTCGACATTAATTGAGGGAGATGTACCTGCAGCCCTGCAGCCTCATTGCATTAACATTAAAAACTGTTAAAAACAGATGCTATATCCGGTTTTATAAAAGCCCTGCCAACAAAATTCAAAACACAGAATTTGAGCTTGCTGTCAAATTGATTGGCAGGTCTTTAGATACACTGGCTAACACTACATCAACCTTAATGTGAGTTATTAATACTTTTTGAAGGTGCATTAATATGAGCAATGTTTGTAAAATGTGCAGATTCAACATCAAATTGGTTAGATTAGGCTCAAATCTTTAGTTATTGTCTGTTCAGTAAAAAGTACATGCTTGTGTTTCATCTAGAAGTCAAAATGTTATATATATATATGTGTGTGTGTGTGTGTGTACCTGTAATCGATATGGTTTAAAATACATATCAGGCCTTCCACATGAAAATATTTTAAAACTTGTTGGTTGGTTGGTTGGTTGGTTGGTAGGTGCAGAGTCTTATATTAAAGCATTATTCACAACCTTTAGTAGACAGTCGAGGTTCCCATGTCTGAATGACACATCCTAAAGTCAGCTGAGCTGTCAGCCCTGAGCCATAAAAACCTGAAACTTTAACCACACAATAGAACACAATATAAACCGACTTAGCTGTCTACAAATGATGATCAGTGCAATACCTGTAAATACCTGTGATGTGTTGACCTGCAGCTTGGGGCACCTCGTTCATTCAGCGTGGATTACAAGAATGACTGCTTTCGGAAAGACGGGGAAGAGTTTCGTTACATTGCAGGAAGCATCCATTACAGCAGGATCCCCAGAGTCTACTGGAAGGATCGACTGCTCAAGATGTACATGGCAGGACTGAATGCCATCCAGACGTAGGTTTACCTCGTGTCTCACTCTCTGTACGCTTTACTCTGACTTTGGTTTGTTGTTGCAGTCACAGGCTGCCACGTTTCAACTGCCTTCAATACAAAAACTAATCAAGGGAGAGGGGTTTTAAACTCAGGTTAAGAGAATTCATTACCTGAGAAAGACCTGTTCACATTTCTGTTGGCTCTCCAAATATTTGCATGTGACTGTGCTGCAGTGTAGTGATGTTACTGAGAATGTACTGTAATTAGAGCCACAACGATTAGTCGATTAGTAGATCACTTGAAAATTAATCTGCAACAATTTTGTTAATTGATCAATCATTTAAAATAGTTTTCTAAGGAAAAATGCCATAATTCTCTGGCCCCAGCTTCTCAAATGTGAATATTTTCCGTTTTTCTCAGTCTTCTTTGATTGTAAACTGAATGTCTTTGGGTTTTGGACTGCTGGTCGGACAAAACAAGATATTTGAAGATGTTGTGATGGCCATTTTCCACCATTTTACAGACCAAACGATTCATTGCTTAATTGAGAAAATAATCGGCAGGCTAATCGACAATGAAAACAACCGTTTGTTGCAGCTATAACTGTAATGCAGCAAAGTCATCAAACGCATCCTCCTGCAGGAAAGAAATCCACTGGGATGTGAGGGTGTATTGTCTTTACAATCCCGGATAGTGGATTAAAAACGCTTAATTTTATATTTGTTAATTTAACTTGATCGTCAGTAACTTATAGACCAGATTCAACGAGTGATCAGCAGAGCTGTACATCTAATGACAGGCCATTAGACCATGTAAAGATTGGCAAACCTCCTCAAATTGCTGGTATTGACAGCATAGTGGAGAGAAGTAAAGTTAAGAGTACACTTGACACACTGTACCAACTGTTGCTACTGTTGTTACTGCAGTATTGATACAGAGTGGATTATCCTAATTTCTAGTGTTTATAAACCAGCAACCACAACATACAACCTACATAAATAACCTGAGTGTGTGTTTGGATTAAACTGATATTTCCTTCACGGTGAAGGTACATTCCCTGGAACTACCACGAGGGGTCGCCAGGCCGGTACAGTTTTAGTGGAGAGAGGGATGTGGAATATTTCCTTCAGCTGGCCCAAGACATCGGTTTACTGGTCGTCCTTCGGCCTGGACCCTACATATGTGGAGAGTGGGACATGGTGAGTGCGTCAGTAAATGCACACATCTTGAGTTTTGGGGTTATTCAGAGACAATTAGGAAATAGTAAACATATTACACTCTTATATAGTAAATATCAGGAATGGACTCAGAGAATGCATTTGGATCACTGCTGTTGGATATCAGCCCATATTAGTTTGGGATAATACAATATAACTAGTGCTCCATTCTATTAACAAGAGCTACATCAAACAATTTTGAGGTACTTTTACTTTACTTGAGTATTCCCATCTTGGCTACTTTATACTTCTACTTCAACACATTTCAGAGGGAAATATTGTACTTTTTGCACCACTCCATTTATTTGACAGCTATAGTTAGTGTTTACTTTGAAGATCTGGATTATACACACGAATCATCTGATCAACTTCTGAAATATGATGCATTTATAGACTGAACTACCCAACAGTATATAAACTAGTCATAATTATCTCCACCTCAACCAGCTAAAACATTAAAATGCTGCTTACACAGTAATGCATTAGTAATAATAATCCAACAATATAATAACTAAATATAATAACACTCTTTCAGGGGGCGTTATCAATGCAGGACTTATACTTGTAATGGAGTATTTTTATAGTGAGCTATTACTACTTTTACTGAAGTTTCAGTTTCATACAGATGGATGATACAAAACTTAATAATTTTTGTCCACTAGCCCCAAACTAATAGTCATAGGTTTACTGTTCAGTAAACTAGGAATCGTGTGAGTCACGCTTCAATTGATGGTGGCTGTACATGTCTGTGGTTTGGTCCCTTACAAGACCCTCAGCTTTTCACAGTGTCACTGTCAAAGTAGTGTATTTAGCAATATTTTGGGGGTAAATATGAGTGTTTGCAACATGGTGAGCACATGGATGGGCAGAAGAGGAGTGCATTATGCTGCAGGGGTGGTTTTGTGTCTATGGATGTTTTGGTGTTTGTTGTGCAGTATGAGAACTAGTCACTACTGGAATGTATTATAATATCGTAAATTCAAGCGGTCCACAATCTTTGTTCTTCATGAAGGACACAGCTAGAAACCTTTTACAGCCACCTTTTTAAGCATAGAGAGGGTGTTTGATACCCAAAACATGGATTTTGGGTGCAGTATCACGTTACTTACACCAAAAAAATACCTGTTGCTATTGTTTGCGTTATTCTGTCAACCAGGGTGGGCTGCCTTCCTGGCTTCTCAACAAGAAAGACATTGTGCTGCGGTCCTCAGATCCAGGTGAGAATCAAACAAAAACAGGGTGAATGATGAAATATAGTCACGGCTGCAGTACATACCACACTATAAATGGTGTATATGTGTATTTCAGATTACATCGCAGCAGTAGATAAGTGGATGTGGAAGCTACTGCCAATGTTAAAGCCTTATCTCTACCAGAATGGTGGTCCTATCATCACTGTACAGGTGAGTCTGGACTGATTTCTGCAGGTTTGTGTCCGTTGTTGTGTATTACGTGTCGTTACAGCATGTTATTCAGTAAGGAAATAACATCTCCCTCCTGCTCTGCCTATGTTTGGTAGGTGGAGAATGAATATGGCAGTTACTTTGCATGTGACTACAACTACATGCGTCACCTGTCGAAGCTGTTCCGCTCTCACCTGGGCGAGGAGGTGGTGCTCTTCACCACAGACGGAGCTGGGCTCGGCTACCTCAAGTGTGGCTCGATACAAGGTCTCTACGCCACTGTTGACTTTGGGCCAGGTAGGTGTCAGGTGTCTAGTCAGTGTTCTGCAATTTGCAGCAAATAATGACAGTTGGTTAAAAGTTCAGTCGTGTTGAAATCTTAAGTTAAGGTTGAATTGTTAAAGCAACTTGAGATGAGATACTTTTCCATGATGAGGTACATTAGTTTAATTTTTTTGTGATTTAAGTGGTCAGCGTCTTGTGTCCCTCTACATTTTAGATGAGTCAGAAGTCATGAGGAAGTCGCACAAATACATGTGAGCTTATCTTTGCGTTGTTGCTTCTGTTAGGTGGAAATGTAACCGCTGCCTTTGATGCACAGAGACACGCTGAACCTCGTGGACCTTTGGCAAGTATTTCCCTCGATACGGTTTGTATTTTAAAACCACACTACATTTTCCCTTTCAGACGCTCATAGGGTTTTCCTCATGTATTAACAGGTGAACTCTGAATTTTACACTGGCTGGCTGGACAACTGGGGGTCACATCACTCCGTCGTGTCGTCTGCCATTGTGGCCAAGTCCCTCAACGAGATCCTGGCCGTGGGAGCAAACGTCAACCTGTGAGTCTACAGATTTCTGTGGCAGGTTTAGACACGCTGACGAAGACGGATAAGGGCATGTACAGTTGCATGACAGATGTGCAGATTAAACATAAGATTGCGGCATTCACTGGAAGCTCATCAGCTATTGCCATCAATGGATGCAAGTTGTTATGATGGGTTACTAGTTACATAATGTGCATCTGCAAATACAGAGAGAATAACTTTAGTTAAGTTTAAAGTTATTAGAATCTATTTGTGCTTTTATTTCTGTCTACATTTCAGTTTCACTTCTCTCCTCACAGGTACATGTTCATAGGAGGAACAAACTTTGGATACTGGAACGGTGAGCGCACTTTGACAGACTGCTTTGATGAGATGACGTAAATATTTTATGTGACTCGCAGCAAAGCCACGTGGGTCTTTCTTGTTGCCACAATGATTTTCTTAAGAAAAACCTCACCCTCTGATTGCCTCTTGATATAACTCAGGTGCCAATGAACCATACAGCCCGCAGCCCACGAGCTACGACTACGACGCCCCGCTCACGGAAGCAGGAGACCTCACAGAGAAGTACTTTGCTATTCGAGAGGTGATCAAAATGGTAAGGGCACCAGTGCGGGCTTCTAGTTTTGCTTTTAAACATCGCTTCAGCTGCCGCGAGTATTACGTTTGTATTTTCTTACTTGTGTACAGTGCAGTATATGTCATCTGGAAGAACTAATGTATCTTTTCACAACAGTACCATAAGATACCAGAGGGACTAATACCGCCATCAACTCCAAAGTTTTCATATGGGACTGTTGTGATGAAAAAGGTAGGTAGTTGGTCTGTGAACTCCTGTCTGTATTTTAAGTTATTTAAGCCTTTTACTTTCTAGAACTCACCATTGAAAGACTTTTTGTCACGTGACTTAAACCATAAAGACTAAATACTAAAAAGCAACCCTCTGCCACCACAGCTCCAGACGGTAGCAGATGCCTTACAAACACTTTCTTTCTCCGGCCCCGTCCAAAGCATGTATCCTCAAACTTTCACTGAACTGAACCAGGTATCCCTTAATGTTTTTTCTGTTTTATGTAGTAAAAAACGTATTGTTGCATTTCTTTTTCCACTATTCTGTCATATGATTGACTCTTTTAGTCGTTGATGTGTCTCTTCCCTGTTTGTCCTGTAGGCCTTTGGTTTTATGCTCTACAGGACGACTCTGCCTGTTGACTGCAGCACACCAACTCCGCTGTCGTCTCCACTGAACGGCGTCCATGACAGAGCGTATGTGTCAGTGGACGGGGTGAGTCTGATTGTTTCTTATCAGATATTATACGCAGGTCCACGCACATGCCTTGTTGATCTCACTTCACAGACTTTGTTGCTCATCACTACTGTAGATCAGTTAAACGTGCAGCCGTACCTCTAACCTCAATACTTCAGTGGTACCATCCGAAATATGTCCTTGGCACCATCATCATTTTAGATTAGCAGCAGTTCTTCTGTGGTTGCTTGTGTTTAGACAACATTGGACATTTGAGAACTTTAGTTTCTTTTGCTAAATGGAAAAACAAAAAGATTTGTAGAAAAGCATGTTAATATTTTTCATAGGAAGGTGTAGAAAAAAAGTATTGTTTTGGTATCGGTGCTGGAACTCGTATCGTATCCACACTAGTATAGAAAGTTTAAAAATGATACCTAGTTAAAAATGTAGTAAACTCTGATTATTTCTGATAACCAACATAATAACCATGCTGATTTCTTCTCAAGGTGGCTGTGGGGATTCTCGAGAGGAACAAAGCCATAACTGTCAATGTGACGGGGAAAGCTGGCAGTCGGGTGGACATACTGGTGGAGAATATGGGCCGAATCAACTTCGGAAGAGGCATCAACGACTTTAAGGTTTTTTTCCAGCTACATTTTAAAGTTACTTTGCACGCTTTGACATATAGGTGTCTGCTTTACTGGATTATAGGTGCAGGTTGTAAAAGCCTAAAAACTGTAAAATTAGATTTAACTGCAAACAAATTATATTGTATATTTACATTACATTTTTTTGTGAAGAAAAACTTCTTTACAGCTTCCAACAAGCTGGATGTCAGTATGAATTCCAACTCGTGTGAAATGATTGGCGACTTTACTAACTTGCTGCTACTGCCCGTCTGATCTTCCTGTCCGGTTTCTGTCCCGCACAGGGCCTGGTCTCCAACCTGACTCTGGGGCCAGATATGCTCCTCGGCTGGACCATGTACAGCCTCAGTATCGATGAAGCGGTCAGTCGGGGCCTTCTCGGTGAAACGAAACCAACAGACCCACCTCAGCCTGCTGTTCTCTCCCTTCCAGCCTTCTACGAGGGAAGCTTCATCATTCCTGACGGCATCCCAGACCTCCCCCAGGACACCTACATCAAACTGCCCAAATGGAGGAAGGCATGTCACCCATACAGGACATTTAGTTAGAATTGAAGCCATTTTGCCCTTTAAAAACAAAACAGAAAAACCCTGATTGTTCGTGGTAACATATATTACTGATTTCAGTGGTTGATGTTTTTAATGACCCCAGGGTCGCAAGGTAATTCATAAGGTAATTAATGGATTAAACCATTGAAAGAAAATGAATCCCCAACAATTTTGATAATGGATTAACTGTTTAAGTCATTTATTAAGCAAAAATGCCAAAGGTGCCGGCAGATTTGCTGCTTTTCTCTGCTGGATGTTCTAGTAAATTGAATATATCTGGGTTTTGGAGGGTCGGTTGGAAGAAAAAAAAACAATTTGCAGACAACATCTTGGACTCTTGTAATGGGATTTTTTCACAATTTCCTGACATTTTACAGACTAAACAATGAATCAACTATTTAAAAATATGATCAACAATTAATGAAAGTAATTGTTGGTCGTAGCCCTGTAAAGTAATGTCATGTGTCTGTTTTTAAAGGCCTAATCGGTAATTTAGACCATACAGATTACAGTTATATACACATACTGAAGAGTTTGACTTGATGAAAAACAAACATCAACATGTTTTTAACTCAAGAGATCATAATTGAAAATATCAGCCTGGTTTATTCCAATTTTTAAAATAATAACAAATAAGAATTTTAAAAAAAATCGTTAGCTGCAGCACCACTCTAAGTGTGGGGAAAAAGTGCTTATAAAATACACGCTGTTTGTATCCTGTCGAGATATTCTCTAGCATGATCTCATTGAAGTTAAGGTTTTAAAAATAGACAAGCGTTGGTTGTGGTTTTGTAATTTCATGAAAGATGTATTCCTCAAACATAACGCAAATACAGTAGACTAATTAATCAGTCCTCTTTTAATTTTTGTTTTTTAGGGGCAAGTCTGGATTAACGGCTTCAACTTGGGACGTTACTGGCCGACCCGAGGCCCTCAGGTGACTCTTTTTGTCCCTGCCAACATCCTCAGCACAGCTGCACCCAACAATGTGACCGTCCTGGAGCTGGAAGAGGCCCCCTGCGGCTCAGAGCCATGTAGTGTGGAGTTTACTACCACCCCCATCCTGAATGCAACAGTCCATTGACAGTCTTGACTACAAACAGCACAGAGACTCTTCACTAAACACGATTTGTTATGATAATAAGGGAACTCACTGCTGCACAAAAGGAATCAATTAGCTCTACTTGCTGATTAACAATCTTAAATCAGCACTTGTTGTGTGAGCTCGATGTTTGCTTGATTTCAAAAAGCTGTAATATGGGGGAGAAGGTTAATCTGGGACATGACATCAATGATTGTGTCTTTATGAAAAGTGATGAAATGCGTTTTTAGCAACCATCACATCAGCCGTGGGCATCTCTACCTCACTGATTCTGCTTAACATTTTCATTCAAAGCCTTTTTTTCTCCTCACAAAGGGATTATTGCCAATTGAAGCACTGTCAAAACATCATAGCAGCCTGTATTTCAGAGAATGTTTTATTTTTTATGTGACAAACTTATGAGGGAGATACCATATGTATTATCACACAACTACAGATACATTGTGCGACTGCTGATATGTAGCCTTTCTTCATTTTGAAATGATTTTACATACACTCTGTACCTGTCTGATTTAATGATATGATTTTATAATACTCCAATGATCCCCTTTCTTATTGTGTGACGAGATGCTAGTTGGATCACTGTAATATACAGTACCAGGAGGGTTTATATATAATTTTAACAACAAAGTCAATTCAACATTTAGAAACGTAGATTGATCTGGGAAAGAGGTCATCAACATATTAAGACTTGGACAATCTTATTAAAACAGTTCACTTGCGATAAGAAGAAATAGCCCAATGGATAAAGGATTTTCAAGACCGATACTGATATGACAGTCTAAAATATCTAACAGAACAATATATTGGCCGGTATTATTATTTTTTCCATAAACACAGAATATAAAAAAACACATGTTTTGATAAGGACCCCTTAAATGTGTTATTTTTGACACCTCTGACCAAGAAAGGTACTGAGCAGGACATTTTACAGTTGAAAAATAAAATTGTCAGCGCTCTCTGGAGGGCAAACAATGTTTCTAAATTAAGTCAAACATAACTTTGGCATTTCTCTACCGCAATATATTATTACTTGTCAGCTGACATATATGCCAATACTGATATATCTACAGTAAACTGATATCGGCTGATATCTGCTCAGGCCAGTTTATCCGTCCAGCCCCAAAAGGCAGATAGATTGTTAATAAGGCTGGAATTCAAGATTTTAATATGAAAACAATAATGATATTCTCAAGTGGTGTGGGCACTCCGAAGCACAAGGTGGCGGTAGTGCGCCTAACACGCTGGTTTCCAACCGCCGTTAAAATTCAAAAAGACGAAGAAGAAAACTAACGTAGAAGAAGAGGGCGGGGGGCCTGTGGGAAATTTAACAAGCAGAAGAAATAACGCTAATATTTGGAAGTTTTGTCCAGCGAGGAGGTAAAAAAAAGCCTTGAATTAAATATTTAACGTTTAGTTGTCATTTTAATGTCTCTGTACTTAACGTTATGCAGCCAACTATGATTAGCGTTAGCTAGCTAGCGAGATGGTCACTTAGCGTTACACTTGAGGAAGCTGCCTTTGTTATTATTAGCTGTATGAAACAGTTAAGCTAGCTTTAACATCTTTTAACTAGTTGACAACACCTTACTGCTGTAGCTTACCAACTAGGTTGAATAACCAGGTAAACAGGATGTAATACAGCACACGACACTACAAAAATTAGCTAAACATTAATCTATGTGTATTTTTGATTCTTCGGCAGGTTGTGAACGCCTCTGTGTTTGGGGCATTGCTCAGCACAGTGGCAAAATGGTTAAATAGAGTACAATGTTGTGTTACTCTGACACAGTCATACTACCTGATAGTAGTTAACAGACATGCCGTGGTGCCTAAACACCAAGCGGAAATATCATTTTTAACCATACAACCTAGGCTTCATCACACAGTGAAACCAGACTGCATCTGTATTTTTCTATCAGAGAGCAGTTTCTCCTCGTAAACACAGGCTCAAAACGAGCCGTCGTCACTTAGACCATGGTAGACAATCGCTATGCCACAGCTCTGGTCATCGGCTCAGTGCTGAGCCTGCTGGCCACAGTGTACCTCTCTGTGGCTGTGGGAACTCAGCACTGGTACCAGTACAGCTGTCCACCAGTTAAACGTGAGGGGAGCAACGCCTCCGAGCTCAGAGAAGAGTTCATCAATGGAGAGTTTGATGAGAAGACTTACAGCGACACCATGTTCCACCTGAACGGCACGCTGGGACTCTGGTGGAGGTGCATCCTGGTGCCCGGCCAGTCACACTGGTTCAAAGAGCCAGGTAAGACTTCCTGTTCAAAATATTCCATCTCTACAGACTTCACAAGGCCTCTTTATTCATTTGCTGAATGGTTTTCACATCTTCAATACCACACCATTTGGGAGCTCTCCCACTATAGACGTATGTTATGCAGATAAGCTTATGCTTATGCCTGCTTTATTGGTCAAATATGCCTGGCTGCATTATAGGAAAATGCGATTAAAATAATTAAGAAGACATCTAGAAATGTTGCCATTTTACAGTACAGAAAATATGTTTTGTCTAGCTTTAAAGTTACTTGAGGGTGAAAGTTAAAAGGAATATTAGGAACACTATGGTTAATTTGGTTACACCACATAAAGGGTGGGTGATAGGGATAAAATCTTCACTCACAGTGTATGTCATTTTAAGATGCAATACTGATATATATTGATTTTATTGGCAAGCTGTTGATAAAATAACCAGATGTCTGTTTTTGGATAATCCAGTAAATTAAATACCTGAAAAATCAAGGTACTTAGTAGCATTTATGCAAAAATCCTGTAAGTAGATGCACTGGGCACCCTATTAAGTGAATTGGGTATCGACCAGATGTAACCGATCCACATTAAATACAGTTTCATTGTCATTATGAACTTCAGTGTTTCCTCTATCAGTTACTTAAATTCTCTCATGGCCACTGACTCAGTTTTTGATGCCATAATAGTATCTTAATAGTCGCTATATGTCGGGTATCAGATCAGTAGTCGGTGTTGGCAGATAGCCAGAGTTGAGGTATGGGAGCTGGTATCGGGATAGACAAAGTTGAATCTATGCATCCCTAACCTGGAAGTCTAATATTATTATTATTAATCACTCCTGCTCATCGATTTGCAGCATTACTGCAATACAACCACTGACAATAAAAGGGATAGCTACCTCAGTATAAATGATATAGCAAAAAACACATTTCTTTTGTCTCATGGTGTACTGTATATTGTCATTCTGCCCAAACCTACATCACACTCTGTATTGGTAAATAATGACCGCTCAGTTGAATTTGTGCTCTCTGATTCTGACTTTAGATCCGAAGATGGAGACACAGTGTGTGAGCTTCACTCTTCCTCAGCAGTTTATCCCAAAGTACAAATTACCTGGAAACCATAACAGTGAAGAAGATCTGCTGAGAACATGTGAGTCCATTTTGACCCAGTTGCGCCAGACGTGAGGGCCACTACACAGTTTGTGACAGCGTCATTTGTCTGTGTTAGTGGTCTTTTTTAGTTAATGTTCTCGCTATTTTTTTTTCAGACTTGTGGAGGTGCCAGTTTCTCCTGCCCTTGGTGTCTCTGGCTTTGGTGTTCCTCAGCGGCCTTGTTGGGGTCTGCGCCTGCCTGTGCCGTAGCTTCACACCCACCTTGGGTGTGGGAGTGCTCCATCTACTTGCAGGTAAGAAAAATGCATGCAAATTCCCCCATTCCAGCAATGGACTACAGGAAAAAAAACGATAAGCTTCTGAACGGACATTTAGATTGGAAGTTTAATACTCACCATGACTGACTGTGATAGGCAGAGACCCCTGTCAGTCAAGCAAACACCTTCTCAATTGTACAATATCCCTTTTACTCGGTATATTCGCCACAGTATGTTCTGGAGGAGCAGATGGAGGCAGAGCTGCTGCTGTGTGCTTCTTTAAAATTACAGCAATCGAAAAACATCTACTGACATTAAATAAAACGCATGTCCGACTGGGAATTAATCCCAACTTCAACTCACTGCAGACTCTATTGGGTGCAATACACATGGACCACATCGCATAATGCTGCATCATATGATGCGTTTCAGGTGATGGCAGTAACACCCACACTAAAAGTAGTCAAGGTATGGAAGCTGGGATGTGCCGATCGGGGAAGCAAATGTGTTCGATTACTTTTCTGGAGGGATGACCTGTGCATGCTGTGGAGTATCCTGACTCACTGATGACACTGGTGCGTGAGCTGACGTAGGAAACAATTGTCATGGGTGTTTGTACGCACGCCATAAACTATCAATGCCTTTTGTGCCAAAACTTAGAAACTAACGTCAGCCTGGCAGTGGCGCTTATGACCCTCTTCTTGTAAAGTGAGTTCTTCCTCACGCATCCCCACCTCACTGGGACTACTTAAACTGTTTGCTTTTACTTTCCCAAACTTATAAACTTTTCTTTTGCTTTATTTAATTACCGTGAAGCAAACTTATAATGTAATTGATCAATCATTGTCACCTGTTGAGCTAAATCATCAAAATGTTAATTTAGTTATTAGATGATGGTCTAAACAATTGCCTCACTCATTAAATACATGGGCATTGCTACGTGATATATGCAGTTTCCCCTGGTGGTTAATGTTAGATTACACAAAAGTGCAATAATTTCTTCTTTCAACAGATTATTACGAAGAAAAACTCTATACGACTAAAATTACAATGTATTAACTTCATATCCACCGAAAATAGAACTTCCATTGCCTCCGCCATTTCTGAAAACGTCAGCAAATGCGCCACAACTCAGAGCTTTCAGAAAATGTCCACTTCCGATTTCATTGGCTCCAGCATTAATCTGTGGTTGTTGTTTAGTTCCAGCTGACACATAAATCCACACTGTTTCTCTCATCCCACTAGCTTCACACCTCCACAAACACAATGCACTGCTTCAGATTTGCGGTTTTGAGGCGTTCATCTTTTACGTCTCTCCTCTACCCATCAGGCCTGTGCTCTATGGGCACCGTCTGCTGTTTCCTGGCCGGGGTGGATTTGCTCCATCGGTATTCCCCACCACCAGAGGGGGTGGAGGGCTCGCTGGGCTGGTCCCTCTACCTCGCCCTCATCTCCTTCCCTCTGCAGATGATGGCAGCTGCTTTGTTCCTGTGGGCGGCCAGGAGTCACCGCAAAAACTACACCCGCATGACTGCTTACAGAGTAGCCTGAAGAGAGACTACTACAACAACATACCTTAAAACAGCCTACTGGTCTGAAGACTTTCTAAAAAAAAAAAAAAAAAAAAAAAAAAATTGTTTATGGTTAAGAAAGGAAAATTAAAACAAAAAAACAACAACAGACCTAAAGGCAGGAATAAACTAAACCAGTTTGCAGCTAATCATCATAAGTGCTCATAAATAGGGGTTTTTAATACCTTTTGAGTTGTGTTATTTCACCTCTGTTTTTTAGCATCTCTAACCTGTATCTTACCCAAAGCATGTTCTTCTGTGTATTTTAACTCCCAGATATTATGGATGATTTGTTATTTCTGGTGTTAACTGTGTTGGTGTGCAGTGCTTAAATGCCTTCTTTTCGGTTGCCATTGCTTCTAAAGCTGCTCACCACATTGCACTTAAATTAGTTTTATATTATAAACTTGTACTGTCACAAATTTCAGACCTGCAGTTATTTAAACCTGGGTAGCTTTCTCCTATTAGTGCATGAAAAATATTACACAAGCCTATTTTTTTACTTTTCTTTTCTTTTTTTTTTTGATGTGTTTTGTTGGTTTTTATTTTTGTATAATCTTAAATATCAAGCCTTTGCTGTGTATTCCCTTTTTAAGCTGACATTTCCGTCATCTGTGGTAATTGTTGATTTCAGCCTGTGGTATGTGTTGACTAAATGTCACAAAATGTCACTCACTAAAAATGTAACCACTCATCTCCCATTGTCCCATTGTTTACGGATCTAATATTTATCAGTGCAGTTAATTTGAATGTTAAAAAAACTGAATTGATTTGATGCCACTCGAGCAAACCTGTGACCTCTTTGGAACATTTAAATTCTAATGTTTCAGCCCCAAATTATACTACTGCCATTTTACATTTGATATAGTGAAGTTTCACAGTTTTAAGCTTCTTTAAAATGTTTTTCTGTTCCTGGTTGCAGTCAGTTCTCTGTTCCTTTACAACTCAGTTTCATCAGTTACTTAACTGTTTTGACAGCCAATTTGCATCAATTCAAGCCTTTTAAATGTTTGTTGGTGATATTCCAGAGTCAAAGAAACTGGTATTACTGTATAATAACGATTGAATGAAGTGAAAATCCTCATCGTTTAACATTTGTGTGGAAAGTGAATGAATTTGTTACCTTTTTTTTGTGTCAAATTCCAAATTTACTCATTTCTTTACACCAGAATACAAATTGTGATTGTTTTTGTGTCACAATGTTTTGTTACACGTCTGATGTGTACACACTCTGGCTTTTGTAAATGTTTGTATGTATTCTGAAGCACACTGTACCTGTTCCTGTATTAATAAATCGGACATTTCCCTACTTCTGTGGTTGTTTTTGTGTGATCCTTTGCAATAGAATTATGAGATGCTTTGCTATTATTTTTAGCCACATTAGCGACATGGCTGTGGGGATAGCAATGCAACACTTTGTTTTTATGACTAAATACCTGCAAAACTACTGACATTACCATCAGCCTCAGCTGTACTTTGTGTTAAGTGCTAATTAGCAAATGTTAGCATGCTAACATGCTAAACCAAGTTGGTGAGCATGGTAAACATTAAAGCTGCAAAATATCAGCATGTTAGCATTGTGGTTGTGAGTATATGTTAGCATGCTGGTGTTAGCATTTAGCTCAGAGCACTGCTGTGCATAAGTACAGCCTCACAGCTTTAAGCTAGCTTGCTTGTTACACTGCGTGTTACAGTGTGTATTATATTAATATTTTTATATCATTGCAATAGTTTTCTTTGTATCGGTTTCATTATGTGATGGAGTAATTTTTACTTGCAGTGTATTGTCTGTATAGTACCAGGTATAATCAATCAGTTTTCACTATTTCCACGTGACAAAGATAATGGGAAGACATTCTATTGTAAATTTTAAATTACCAGTATGCCTGACTAAATACAGTTAATATACCTTTTCACCCTGCTGTGCCTTAAAACATTTCTTTTCTTTGACTGACAGCTATATTTTTTTTAGCGACTGAGCAGATCCACTGGAATTCAGTTTTTTGTAAAATCTTATGACCATATAAAGATCCAAGTCAAGTCAAAACACACCAGCTAATAGGTCAAAGTGATCCATGTTTCCATTTATTCAAACACTGTGTTTTGCATTATTGCCACAGTGCAAAAAAAGATCAATGTGTAGTTAATATACAGGGGGTGCAGGATTATAATTCTGGCACCTGTGCAATATCATTCAGTTAAGTACAAAAACAACTCTGCTGTTACACGTGAGCCTCCTCTTAAGCCTCACAGAGGTAGTACTGTTGCAGAGCTGCTGTATTTGAGATGATTTAAAAACATGATTAGACATGTAGCATACACACTTTTTCCTGTGATTATAATCTAAAATCTCTACAGTGTATCTTGGTCTCATTCTGTCTCTGTACTGTCAGTCCTTCTTCACACTTATGGACGGGAAGGTCAAAGTGACCTTCCTGGCTAAATGGAAAGCAATCTTCTTCTCATAGTAGGCACACTCATTTACAAAGAAAGGGTAGAGTTCTTCTCCCTCGTGCTTCACCGTCTCCCCAGAAAATGACAGGAATATGGGGTCGCCTGGTTGGAGAAGCTTGAAGTCATTATCCTGGAGAAGGACAGAGAACGGAAGAGTTTGGTATTCATTGTTTGCCATAGTTTCCCAAATCAGGTTGCTTGCTTCGTAGTTCGACATTTTGGGAAATACTCTTGTTCACTTTCTTCCAGGAGTTAAACCTGCAATAACTGCACCGGCAACAAGTTGTGAGCATGATCACCTTTTTAAGTTGATATGGCAAATTTGTTAGCAAACTGTTGCTTATTTACACATCCAGAAGTTACAGAGCAACATTAGCATTAATTAGGGGTTGTGTTTCTTTTGACCTGGTCCAATACTCACTCTCCTTTTAGCTCTATTTTTGGTGTCTACCAACTCCAGAGAAAATATCTGGCTCTTTAGCTGCTAAATGCTCCATTGTGTTCCATTATGTTATAGTCCCTAACTGTGTCTGTAGGTGGTGTTCAATGGGTTTTTAGAGCTTTTTTAGCTGAAATCAGCTGCCTGCTCAGGCCAAAAACTACACTATGATGGCCAGACAAAACAAAACAATGAGCTGAAAGTCACTATAAATCTCCGTAAAGCCGAGGGGAGCTGCAGATTCAGGTGATAATTCTCTGTAGGTTCATTACTAGGAGCGACCCCTTGTCATCTGACACTGTTATTATATAAATATCAATTATAGCTGCTTTAAGTGAAGGCTAATGTGTGCTTTCCCAGATGTCATTGTCTTGTACCTGCAGCTGGGGGTGTATGGCAGCAGTAATCTCACTGGTTGTAGGATCTCTTGGGTAGTCTACACTCTTCGCCAAAGTGTATGCTTCCACTTCACCTCCTTCAAAAGTACTTCCTGTTTGCAAAGGACAGTGTGAGTAATACGTAGTAATGCTGGTGTACTCAAAGAGGCTCACAGTTACCGAGGTAGTGAGGTCATTTTAAAGAGTTAGGGGTTAGAGTTGAGGCGAGCCCGAGAGCTGAACGCTAACCCAAATTATAAAAACATTTTCACTTATCACTATTATCACTTATCTCTAATGATATCTTGCCATGCAGATGGTTGTCTCAGGGGCAGATATCTCAAAACCTGGGCAAATAAAATCTTATCTTCATGGCTAGATACCACTAGAAAATCATTAAGTAAGTAAAACTACATTTATGTAAAGCTTTTCAAAACCAGGGTTACAAAGTGCAAAAACTATAAAACTATAAAAACCATTGAATAAATATCTAGATCAAAGACAAGCAAAACATGTTAACGTGTAAGAACAAATCAGGGCAAGGAGGCATCAGTAAAATGCCTTTGAGAATAAATAGGTTTTAGCCAGAACAGCAAAAGCTTGACTCTTGAATTTTAAGTTTTTTTGTAATTTGTGTCATCTGACCCTTTAAATACCAGGGGTTGTTTCTTACCAGAATTGAATCCCTGAATCCATTCTACTGTGAGATCCACTGCCTCTTTCACTATGTTAAAGATATCAGCTCTGAGCACACCTGTGGGTTGAGGACCGACTTCTATTGCTGCAGAGAACAAGAGAAAAGAACAACTTCTTACACTTTAATCAGTTCGATTATTCAGAAACTCTTTACCTTTGTGCAGACACAGAGAGAGAGATTACACACACATACCGAAGCCATGTTTGCCCACTGACTCTAGGGAATAAGCCTCAGAAATGGGTATGTCCAGCTGGATTGCTCTCACAGGCGCAGAGGTTACCTTGCTCTGAAAACCAGACAGGTCAACTATTTACAGAACTGCATGCTTCAGCGCAGCCCCTTTGAGCTTTAACATACAATACATATATATACAGCTTTATCCTGGAATTTGACTACAGATTCATTAGATTTTTATTGACTTGAGACCATAATCACATGGTATGGAGTGCAAACAACATGTATGCGATGCAATAACGACAACATATTGGTACCCGGAAGAACATTTTAAAACACTAAACAAAAATTACTTGAACAGAGGCAAAGAAATTGGTTGGCCAGTTTGGTCGAAAACAAAATATTTCAACAACAACTGAATGGATTGCCATGATATTTCGTGCGGACATTTGTGGTCCCCAGAGGATGAATCCTTAGCACTTTGCTGATCCACTGCTTCTCATCTAGCACCACCATCAGGTCAAAATTTGTCCAATGGTTTGGTTTATGACTAAATACCTGCAAAACTAACCTCAGGTGTACTTTGTTTTGTGCTAATTAGCAAATATTAGCATGTTAACGTGCTAAACTGTGAGAATGGTAAGCATTATACCTGCTCAACATCAGCATGTTAGCACTGTAACTGTAAGCATATTAGCATGCGGATGCTAACATTTCACTCAAAGCACTGCTGTGCAGCCTCACAGTGCTGCTAGCACGGCTGCATGACTTTGTCTTGTTTAACTGTAAAATGTCCTGCTAACAACATAACTTGGTGACAGTCCTTTAAAAACGTTTAAGGGATCCTTATCCAAAATGTTATATGTTCATGTACACATGACTATCTGCAGATCTATTCTTATCACATTGTTTAAATTCTCAAATATCAAGTGTCGGTCAGGCTATTGTTCATTATGCTCGTATTCTTACATTACAAAAGAACTGTGATACTTGTCTCAGACACGTTTTATCACAATAGTTACAGACGCTCTGATTCCTTAACCTTTATATCTTCCCTTGGTGTTGATAACTCCAAAGTTACTGCACAACTAAAGTGTAATTTCTCTTCTCATGTTTTCATGAACATAAAGATTGACATTCTTTGGACACTCTTATTGATAACTAGGATATTCTTCATGTTGTATGTAAATAAAATGCAGTATTTGCAGTAAAATTAAATGTCTTATGAGATTATGAGACCTGCAGTTCCAGTAGTTTTTGCTCTACAGTTGTTGTATAAAATCTTTATCATCATTACAGGCAAAGTCAGAAAGCTGCATTTCATGAAGTCAAATTGTATCCCTAAAAATAATTGTCTGGATGACTCCATGAAGCTCTTACCTGTATGTACTTGTAAATGTGCAGCGTGATCCAGTCTAAGGAGTAAAAGATGAGGCACAGGCCCATGTTGGCGGTGGTGTTGTGGATATCGCAGAGCAGATCCACAGCGTCTTTGCTTCCTTTGGGCCCAAGCTGAGCGTTCAGCTCTTGGACTCGCTTCAACTCATAGGGTGTCGAGTCTGTTATGGGGGCGCTGGAAGCCAGAAGATATCATAAAGAGTCATGCATACTCTTGCTTAGCTGTTTTATTTTGCTCTTAGGCAGATAAAACCTTTTAAACTACCTACATTAAAGTTTTGGCACAACTTTTCTGTTTCGGCTCACCTCAGCAAGGCATTTGTGAAACAGCGATTGAGATCTGTTTCTATGTATCTTCTGCAAGCATCCACAGCCCGTGGATTTGACAGGACGGTGGTTATAGAAACAGGTCCAGCCTGATCTACCGCCTGTTTCTGCATTTCTCTCACCATGTACACCCCTGACATCTCATTTCCATGGGTGCCGCCACAAATGGCAACACGGGACAGTGGCGGGGACGAGACGTGCTTCATCTGTTGGCAGGAAAAAGTTGTTAGATAAGTGTTGTCCTGTCTTATTTTTTTAACACTTATTCCTCTGTGTGACCTCTCAGCAAGCCAACAAGTTTAAAAGTTAAGATAAACATTTATGAAATCTGACAAAACCTGTTTAAAATAAAACCAGACAGGTGAGGGTAACCGGTTGAGTGACTGGATGGTGAAATCAGGTTCAGCCTCTGGCCAAACAGACAGTCAGTGAGTAATTTAATTTAATGAGTGACAGACCCAGTCTTAGTCACATTAAAAGAGATCCCAGTAGATCTTCTAATGTCTAAATAAGCACTGTATGCAGACGTAAGAGTTTAGGCACTGTTCAAACAGTGTTCCAGTCTGTTGTTTGGACATTCTTCAGAGAATGATTGCACTCGACTTGTTGAACACAACAAACTCAAGTCGTCCATTTACTGAACTGTCCTTCCTATTGTTAAAAGTTCAGTGAATGAGGTGTAGGCTGTTGACTTTAGTTTTAGGCGGTGCAACTCAAAGAGCAAAGAGACGAGATAACGCCTATCCAGACTTTTGGAGTTTGTTTGCTGTTGGAAGTCATAAACCTTAAGTGTTTCTTACGTTTGTATAATTCACAAGATATTTAAGTGCATAAACATTTATATACACATACTGCAACCTAGCCTTTAAGCAGATGTAAGTGTTTATAAATGTAGCTGTCAATAACTCCTCCTGTGGGCACTCATAAGTGGAGGCAGATAATGAATGAACACAGTTGTAATAATATAAAATGTAACTTCTTAGGAGAAGTTGTAATTGTTGACAGATATTGTACATTAATAAACCCTTAAAATGTCCTTATGCCTGCTAACAACTACATTATAATGTGTTATAAAGCATTTATTAAATGTTTATATACTGCTTATAAATGCCAAATAGGGGGACTTACAGTAAAATGTTACCGAAAATGTAACATGGATCCCTGACGGTGTGCACTAGGTTTACTGAAAACATTGCATTTATCATACATTTAGTGCTGACAATGTGTAGGAATTACTTTCTGTTGCATGATTTCATTTTTCTATCGTCTCTCTTCCAATTATGCAGGATTAGACAACACTCAATACAATATCAGCAGTAAAACAGACATTCAAAAAGGAGAACGCCTTCATGTATGCTCATCAAAAAGTCAATTTGTCTGGGACACACAAGTGAGACTGTCTCAGATACAGCAGGCTGCCTTAAAAGAGTTAATAGCACCCATAAAGTAATAACAAATAGAGTATTTGTCACAACCAGCTGACAATCTGCTTCCAAAGTGCTGTTCAAGTTACATGATAAGCACAGAAAGAAAAAGCATTAACATGTAAATTGTTTCCACCAACAAAATGTGCATAAAAATATATGCAACAAAACATTGTTCACGGCTGCATGTCTTACCTTGCTGTCAAAACTCAGCCCTGCTCAGCGCTCACTGAACTTTAGCAACCTTTGAACTTAGAAGGAAGTCTGCCAGGAGAGCAATGCACTATTTCATAACCTGCAAGTAAACCAATACAGCCACTCCACAAGCTCCTTTATAGTCAGAGCCATTAACCGTTCACATGCACAGACATGAGCAAATGCCAAGTCAGGCACAAACCAGTTCACATACAGATACGGACTTTCAATTTACAGCTGGCCCTCCTACTTCCTTCCATTGATCTCCTCTGTGGCCCTCCTCTTTTTGTTCTTCAGCTCAAATTTCCAGCTGTTAGACATTTTGTGATGT
This sequence comes from Macquaria ambigua, assembly GCA_008360985.2. Lineage (NCBI taxonomy): Eukaryota > Metazoa > Chordata > Actinopteri > Centrarchiformes > Percichthyidae > Macquaria > Macquaria ambigua. Next base: position 70,411 of record VMKM01000413.1, on the reverse strand, counting down.
AACCGGAACTTGCTCTCTCTGTTATTTTCTACCAAACCAGCAGGAGCCGCTCTGAGTGCTCTGTGGGCTGGGGTGCAACTTTAAGGTGCAGCAACAACAACAACAACAAGACTTCATGCTATGTTAAGTTGCCTTGCTGATGTTTATACTGATAGAAATTACTGATTCATAGCAGATAAGGGGTGTTTCATAACGTAACAAAAAAGCAGGGTTTATTGTGAAAAACCTGGTCTTGTGTTAACCTAACAGACTGAACTAGGATTAAACTGTTCCATAAAGCCGGTCTACTGCAAGTCAAGTCTGGTTTATTTCATGACTTTGAAACACAGACCTGAGACATTAAGCACTGATCACATCAATTCAAAGTGAAGAAAACGGACATGTTAAGACAAAACTGCAATGTTTGCGGGCACAAAGCAACACATATTAAACATATAATGTGGTGAGTAAAATGTTGCATGCAATAATGCAATAACCAAAGCAAAAGAGATCTTTTGGCAGCATATTGTAGGTCAGGAGGAGACGAACTCAAAACAGCTGTATTCCTCCGTTAGCTCGTTGTTTGCTGCGCTGGTAAAGTAACGTATAGATAGATGTATAGATAAATGCTACCTATACCACCTCTAAACACTGTGTTTATGTTTGAGCCTTTAAGAGACAAAACTATCTAATATTTCACAAAAAAAAAAGTAAAGATTAAAGACCAGTCCAAAAAATGAATTTAAATTTGTGAACACGAACTTTGTTTCTCTTCTATCTTGCGACCCCTCAGATGCATCTTGTGACCCATTGGAGGGGTACTGAGCCTTAGGTTGGGAATCACTAATCTACTAAATGTTAAAATGTTGATTACCTCACATCTTTCATATCTTTCCCCTCCATATAACCCTTCCGGTCTCTTCCATTTCCCTCACTCTCTCTCTCTCAAGTCCTAAGCTCCATTTAGACACGTAATCCTGTCGGATCAGTCTCTTGATCATAAGCTGCTTCCTCCCACTCGTTCACTCTGTCTCTCTGGCCCTCATCCTCTCGTTCTCTCTGCCAGTTCAATTAAATCCAGTGGATTTCATCTCACTTCAATTCATTTCAGTTCAGTTCAGTTCAGTTAAACCCAACAAGCTTTAATTGCATGAAAGTCGTGAAAACTATATTGCCAAAGTGACTAAGAACAACGAAACACTTCCTGCTGGCAGAGGAGACTTCTGTCTTTGTTCAGCTCTTTTGACCTTTAATTAAACAGATAACAAAGCCATACAATTACAATGACAGTTTAATGCAAAACAGAGATTCAATAAGTCAGTATTTTATTTGGGACCATTCAGCAGCTCCCTTTGAGCTTCTGGTTTAAAGGTTAGATTTTGTATGTTTTAAAGTTTTAATTTGTGCGTACACGGGGCGCATTCATGTACATGTATTTGTGAGAGTCACAATGCAAACACAAGCGTGCGCACACATTTTGCCCTCATGTTTGCTGCCAGAAAAGCTCTCAAGACCAAGCAATAAATGTGAAATTTTCCCCAGTGGAGGAATTATAATATTGACAGAGGAGAAGCTAATGGCGCCAATTTATTTGTAGTGTAACGCAACACTTCCTTTGAATATCACTGTGTCCTAATTTCTTTCTGGATAATTCATCTTGGATTCCCTCTGAGGAATAAGAGGGTGAAATAAACAGATGGATTTATTTTGTGCAGGACGTGCTTCCTGAAAGCCACGTAGAAAAACTGACACAGGACTCAACTTGTTTAAGGTGCAAAAATAAAGCATTTTTCAAGACAAAAATTCACTTTGTGGGCTAAACTGACTTCATTATTACTTTATGCATCCTGTTCCTTGTGCCTCTAACTGAACGATCATGTGTTTTGTTATTTGAGCTGATTTCCCGGTGTAATAGCTGACTGTACACTACGAACTGTATAATGGAAATCAATTTATCTCATGGATTATTTATTGCTACCGATGCTAAAAATGGAATCGACATTAACTCCAGGATCAGGTTAATAGACAGAGCCCAGATAGATCAAATTAGCATGTCAATATCTCCATGCAGAATAACAAGAATTTAAAGCTACTACATTTAGAAATGTATGTGATCATAGTGTCTTTTAAATTATTCTCATAGCATAAGTTTATATTTGTAAACAATTTTAGACATGATGCTTGAAGCTTCCACCGGGGGGCGCCAATGGGGGAATTTTAAAATGCCATAAATATTTTCTTTATTGTAACTGAGCAATACTGTTACTGTCAGTTTGTATGGGTTGATGTAGAGTGCATGTAGCAGTTTGTAGAGGTGAATGTGAGGGTGTGGTATAAGGACCAACAGGTTTTGTTGCTTGTTTTGTTTTTCTGAAAATGTCCTTCATTCATATAGACTTTTGAGTAAACTGAGTAAATTTAAATGATCTAAAACTTCCATAATGTTGTTGTGAAATAAATCTTTTAAAGAGTCGGTTTAAACTGTTCAAAATATGTTCATCAGTTTATTGTGTAACATTGACAGGACAGTCTGAATGTCGTCCACATTTATACACAGCTGGTGATGTTATTAAGGACATAAAATGATGCAAAATCAAACTCCTCTTGTCAGTCAATTTCGCTGTTATTTGCTTTACACAGATCAAACGTCATCCTATCACACACAGATCAGACGGCAGACAAAGAGACACACTCGTCTCCCCTGCTGTTGCCTCCCTTGTGGTTAAATGATGCCTGAATTATTCATGTGGAATGGAGGAAAAATCATTTTTGATGCAGCTAATGATATTATAAGCTGTTACTTAATAGCCTGTGACCTTTTTAGTATGGGGGACAGGGCGTGTTCAGAAGAGGTTTCAACAGTGACATTTGAGACAGGGAGTGGCCCAAAAGAGGTGGCCTCTGGGTAATGAGGTCTTGCTGAGAGGAAACAGACTCTTTGACCTTCTTGTGGTCTTTTCCCCAGCGTGCACAGCTTGTATGTGTTTGTGTGTTTGTGTGCTCTAAAGAGACTGACCCATGAACTGCAGAATCTACCAGTCTACTTCCATGTGCTCAGAAAAAATATGTTTTATCGTAGGGGATGCCAAACTATAAAGGCCAGACCTGACAATATGAGTATGGACACACTGTACAATGCAGCTCCTGAAAACAACCGCAGCAGGAACACTTTAAGCTAATTGGCAGTAGTACACAGCAGGAGGAAAATACACTAATTAGGTATTTTCTCTGTGAGGCCGTCGCCTTCGCTGACCTCACTTTGAATTACAACACCATGGGCATCTGATTTGTTATCTCTGTGTTATTGTTGATTTTTCAGTGACAAAAAAGATCATTTTGAAGCTTGAGTGCTCGGCGTTCAGAGGAGGGATTACAGTCAAAAAAAAAAAAAAAAGAGAAAGCAATCAACGGAGAGGACAAACCCGGATAACCATTGGTGTAGCTTTTCCTTGTTGGAGAGCGCTGAAAGAAGAGCAGGGACTGAGGGCAGACACGAATGTCGCATTACTGCTCTTGGACATGTTGGTATTTGTAACATATTTGGAGTAGACAATGTAGCTATTACATTTACTCTACCTAAATAATGGATTATTGTCTTGAAAGCTTGCAAGCTCCCCTGTAGGCATACGTCATAAGCACGCGACGACAGTGTTTGTGTAATTACTCTCCGCACTCCAGCAGCAATCAGATGAAGTCTACATTATGTACAGCAAGTATTGCTGAGCACAGAGCAGAGTAAACATACAATGTGCCTACTAGTATAAAACTTTTACTTTGTTTTACATATCCATTAAATTTGGGTTTTTGGGATGTGAGGCGCCCATATTTATTTGGTTTTCAGGCACTTCCTGTCACAACTCCAGCCATATTCTGTTCGTCTGCTCTGCTTTTGTCCCTGCAACATACTAACTCTCCTGTCATTTCAGATCCAGCCACTCCCTTCTGCCCTCCTGCAACCCCCATTTCCCGCCTTTCCCATCACCTGACCTTCCCCGCCCACCTGCTCACCTGTTTCCCATTTCTCTCATCAGCCTTGCAGTATATATACCGGCCCATTTCCACTAATTTCCTGCCAGATTGCCTAGTGTGCTTACGTCTTAGCTTTCAAACATTTTACTCTGCCTGCATGACCTTTGGACTTCTGATTCCCAGCTGGACCCCTTTCCGGATAAGTTTGCCTGTTTTATCTGCCTCCCTGGTTTTGACTCTTGCCTGTTTTTTGACTACAGTAAACGTGAACTTTTATCTTAACCTGCCAGTCTTTGCTTCTGGGTTCAAGCCTGTCATTCTCTGAGCCATTACACTTCCACATTAGTAAGTGCCAAGTCGGATAAATCAGAGCTTTCAGAAAAATCTGTTTCCCAGTCGTATTTATGACTTTGATGTTGACATCAGAATCGGAATCAGATTTATTGCCAAGTATGTTTTCACATACAAGGAATTTGCTTTGGTGTATAGGTGCATATAGATAGATAGAGCTGCAGTATCAAAACTACGAATATCCCAGTCATGTTTTCTTTTCTTTGCTCCTGATCCTTCAGCACTGAGTAGCTGCCAATGATCTGATATTCTATTAATTCATTTTTTGTGTAATTTCTCTACATAACGCAGCTGCATACTTTGGCTACTTTTCCGTGTCTGTGCCCTTTGTCTCACAATCCATCTATGTTCACAGCATTCTGTTTACTGAAAAATTTCCTTTTTGAGCCTCACAAATGTAAGCCTTAATCAATAGCCTGGATCATCTGTCCCCTTTTGCACAATTTTCCATCTTGTCTGTTATGAGTCTGTCCAGCCCGCAGAGAGAAAACAGACTCTGGAGATTCTGTAGATAATTGTGGAGGTGGAACATGAAGAGACGTCTTTGAATTAAATGTTCTTTACCTGAATGTTACACTGAGAAACATTCAGAGAAAGTCATATCATCAAAAGACTTTACACTTGATCTGTTTTGAGCTTATGCTTACATAATACAGACCAACATAAAATCCTGAAGCTATAAGCTTCGTTTTGATGGCACAGCTATTACGGATTAACTGTATCACAGTCAGGCTCATCCAAGGCCTCAGACAGCAGCTCTAATGCAGGATATGACCGTTTCCTCCTCTTTGGAGCGAAACAGCTCGGACATTTACCAGAGTGTTGAAGTCAAAGTCGTTATTTGAGGAGTAACGGTAGCTAATAGTCTCATGGGCTGGACACAAGAAGAAATGACCACAATACACAACCTGTTCATCAGATGAATGCACTTATTGTAACTTGCTTTTGAATAAAATGTCTGCCAAATGGATGTAATGTAATTTAAAATTTACATTAATTACATTTACTCAGTAAGTAAAAGTTTGAGGTACTTTTCTATTCATGCCACTTTATACTTGTACTCTCAATTGAGAAATGATTATTAAAATTAGTTGTCAATGAATTTAAGTAATTTTTCCATGCAAAGAAGCCAAACATTTCCTGGTGCGAGCGCTTTCAAATTTGCTGCTTTTCCTTTTAATAATTTTAATTTTTAATGATTTTGAGGGTTGGACAAAAAGCACTGTGAAGATGTCACTATGCGTAATTGTGACGCCATTTCTCATTATTTTCAGAATTTTTACAAACCAATCAGTTAATCAAAAATAATGACAATAGTTTCAGTCTGATACAAAATGGTTCAAAATGAGCTCCACCTCAACCAACAACTGTAAAATCCTGCTTTTATAATTAATGCATGAGTAATAGTATAGTATAGCATGTAGTATAATAGTCACGGGGGCCATTTTTCTGTATGGAGTACTTTTATTTCTAATACTTTAAGTACATTTCCCACATTACTTACATACTTTTGCCCAAGTAACATTTTCAATGCAGGACTTTTACTTTTAACAGAGTATTTTTTACAGTGTGTGATTAGTACTTTTACTTAAGTAAAATATCTGAATACTTCCTCCACCACTGCACATTTGTGAGCAAAAACAGCTTAAACTAAAATCATAATGTGCTTATACTGTATGTCATATAATAACAGAATTAAGTATTAATTTGGTTTTAAAATAGCCTGCATGCCCTGCTCATATCAGCTTGGCAGCCTTTGATAGATTTATCTGATCAAGGATGTGCCAGGCTGGGGAAAAAAGGAAATCTAATGAACTGGATTCATGTTTTTCTTCTCCACTGCATCTCTTTGAGTGACGGCAGGGATTGGCTGCATCAGGACCACTCTGTCTGTCTCACCGGTCACATGTTTACACTCTTGCACGTATGTTGCGCATCAGTGGTGCCAAAGCGATTTATGTCTCCTCGCAGCTGCAGACTGAAACAGATCCGACTGGGGACACTTGAGGAATGGCCTCTGAACGGGACGAATCCAACACAACCAGAAATCTGACCAACCAGTTTGTGCAGCCGGCGTGGCGCATCGCGCTGTGGTCGGTGGCTTACAGCACCGTGCTGGCAGTGGCAGTTTTCGGAAACTTGATTGTGATTTGGATTATTCTGGCGCACAAGCGGATGAGAACTGTCACCAACTATTTCCTGCTGAACTTGGCTTTCTCCGACGTGTCGATGGCTGCGTTCAACACGCTCATCAACTTCATCTACGCGGCTCACGGAGAGTGGTACTTTGGAGAAGTGTACTGCAGGTTTCACAACTTCTTCCCTGTCACCGCTGTGTTCGCCAGCATCTACTCTATGACCGCGATAGCCATCGACAGGTAGTGACTGTATGAGGAAGATAATATCATAGAGAAGGCATGGAAGTGTTATTAGTGAGATTTCTTTTCTCGATAATATATTAATAATTTCTGTTGCCATAAAAGTCTCTGCATGCCTGCAGATTATTTTACAACTTGATACATTTTGCATTATTTTGCACAATCATTTTAATGAATGAACTCATAAATTTAGGTCAGCTTACTTTTACTTCTTTCAATGGAAGATCGTTGCAGTGCTCTGAATGAAAATGAAAGGATTTGTAACCTTATGGATCGATTGCACACATACAGTACATGTGATGATCCTAAGTAATTATTCCATGGAAAAAAAGTGTATTATTTTCTGTTGCTTTCTGTGTTATTACTCTGAATCATGGTCTAGTATTCAGTTGTAAAAATGGATCGAAAACAAATGCATCCTTTTACATCTAGTGTACTTCAGCGCATTCATTCCTATATGCCCGAGCATGTTTGTACTAAAAATACATTTTAGTAGGAAAACAGTGATGATTAATAGAAGTATAAATAGGTCTTTTCAGTGCTGTGATTTCAAAAGGTGGTTTGCCATTTTCTTGATCCATTGATCCATTTTATTAAACAGCTTTGAACTTGTCTTTAGACAGATATTCATCTGAGCAATACAGTGAGTGAGTCATTGTGACCTTTTCTGCGAAATGCCAGCTGTGATAATCGCTACATGCCTATAAATCCCCAAGTTTATGTATCAGGTTTGCATTAAGGGCGACATACTTAAACTGATATGTTTATAAAGTCATAGCTCAGGCTTATGTTGTGACCTCTGACCTGCAGGTACATGGCCATCATCCATCCTCTGAAGCCTCGTCTGTCAGCTAAAGCCACCACGGGAGTCATTGTCTGTATCTGGAGTCTGGCCGTGGTTCTGGCCTTCCCTCTCTGCTACTTCTCCACCACCCGAGCTCTCCCCCACAGGACCCTCTGCTACGTGGCCTGGCCCCGCATGGCTGACGACCCCTTCATGTGAGAACACTGACAGACAAACCCCTTTTTCTCTAGCTTATGTAAAACTTCATCATCATTATCATGGCAAAGCTGGGCTGTAATCTTGTTTCTTGTATGTATGTATGTATGTATGTATGTATGTATGTATATATGAATCATCTGGTTGTGTCTATCATTAACTCCAGATACGTCATCGTTCACCATTTCTTCATCCTCCTTGTATAAATATACTGGTGATGTGTTTCTTCACTTTTGCAGGTATCATATCATAGTGACAGTTCTGGTCTATTTGCTGCCCTTAGTGGTGATGGGCATCACTTACACCATTGTGGGGGTGACTCTCTGGGGAGGGGAGATCCCAGGAGACTCATCTGATAACTATCATGGACAGCTCAGAGCCAAGCGGAAGGTAAACATCACATTTATTTAATGCATTTACACTCTATATTAAGGCTTTTTCTATTCTATGTCTGGAGGGGAAGCATACAGGCGTATTTGTTACCAGATTATGTACACATTAAGGTTTTGTCTCAAATGTAAATTATAAATCAAGTTAAGATTGTTAAGTTTTCATGAAAGGAGAACAAACTGGTGTTTAACTGACAGATATGATTATACATTTCTGCTTACCTGGTAGTCTATCAAGACAGTTTTTACTTATTTAACGACAGCCTTGAGTGATTTACAGAAAGTTTGACATGTATATAGACATTATGTTGTTCATTTTTTCTTTTTAAATATTTATATACATATCTATTTTTTCACCTTCTTGTATGTGCATTATAGTGAAATGTTTTGTTCTTGTTTTTAGTTGTATATCTATTTCTATCTTCCTGTAAATTGAGAGCAACGATAAAAACTGAGTCAAATTCCTTGTATGTGTACACATACTTGGCCATTAAAGCTGATTCTGATTGAGTATAAATGTGATAAAACATGTAGGGAGATGAAGGACTGAGGTTCAAGTCCCTTTCTTGTAAAGTATCTGCACACTGAGAGCCTTTTTATTTGAGTAAGTAAGCAAAATATTAACAGAAAAGACAAACTACAGTAGGCTAAATGTTACGAAGGCTTAGGAAGAAAACAGTTTTCAAGCTGGTTCCCTTTCTGCAGAAAAATATAGACAAGAAAGAAATGATGACAAGAATATCAACAAAATCTCAACCCTAACCTTAAAAGACAGAGAGGAAAACCTGCCAGCTCTTTGTGTCTCAACATGCACTCTTAAATTTAAAAAAAACAACAACAAACAAACAAAAACTTTTTAACGCATTCACTTTTTATTGCATTATAATCTCCCAGGAGCAGAGACACCAATCCACAACAGCAATAACAATCCACATGTTTAGAAAGACCTCTGCTGGTTCAGGAGGAAGCGAAACACATTTCACAGGCAACTAAAACAAATGCAATCAGGTCTGCAGTGTGACAAAACACTGTGGACCACTTATAGCTTAGATCAGTAAAATGTGTCATGCGGAGCTGCAGAGCACATTAGTTCAGTGCTGTGAAGGTCATTCACACTTTTCTATCTGAAAACCACAAACGGAGAAAATGTACCTCAGTTAGTATGAGTGCACTTTATCTTGTCATGCACTAATGTACACTTTTGCAAACTCAAGTTGGTTGTTCAAATGCAACTGCAGCCTAGAAGAAGAGAAAAGCGTCCAGAGGCACTTGTTCCGCTGTAGTTAGACGTCATCAGTCAGACAGCACAGTGTGCTTTGCAGCAGCTACTGCGAGGGTCGGGTGAAACGGGGATTAAGGTCATCACAGCTGTCATGACGAGCATCTATTACGACAGCCCCGGGATTACCGCTAAAGAATACAGTTTATTGATAAACATCATGAATCCTGCAGGTTAACATGTCGCATTATTCAAAGAGACAGTGCTAGACAGGGTTAGGATGCAGGAGTATTCAGTGATGAAGGATGTTTTGGATGAAACTTTAAAAATGAATTATGTAAATAATTCCCTAAATTGTATTCCAGCAACTTTTTTTGACAATGTCCAAATGACACTCATTAATTTCATCTTAATTAAATTCATATTTATCCTGTGAAATGATAATATTATAAGTAAGCAGCAATGTGAACTACAAAACTAACAGTAACTTGGAAATGAATTCCACCCTTTACATTACCGACTTACATTAGGAATATTTTTTGGTACCGCAAACACACACACACACACATTCAGTACACAGAAATAGAGACAGGGGCAGGTGCACATTTTCTATTTGCAATCTTTTAGAGGGCTTTATAGGAAAAAAATAATCATCAGAGGTTCAGATTGCTGGCAAAATTGAGCTGTGAGAGATAAGAGATTTATAAATGTCAGGAGACAAAGCTACAAGACAATGTCAGGCTTGATTCAAAGGGCCACGCTGACAAGTTGCTATCTGGGTTGGAGATAAGAGGAAGCTGCTCTCATCTCCGTCTAGCAGATGAGCTTCTGGTGATGGTATAATAGCTGCCTGCTCCTTTTAACCCCCCACAGCTCTGCATTGTGCTGCGACACAGTGATGAGTTCTGTGTTGCTCTCACATCCGTCCTACCTGGAACCTGCTGGGTCTGGTGCGTCATCACTGACCTTTCCCTCTCTTCATACGGCAGCCATTCTGGACTCATTGAATGCAAACGCCATTGTGATGAGAATGAAGGAAAACGCAACACACTCGCTACTTCAGAGACAATGTGCATATGAAGAGCTGCCATGGCTTCAAACGTTCAAAATCACAGTGAAATGGCATTTTGAGTGTTTTGCTTTGAGGGACACTGCACAGGGAGGAACGTTTCAAAAGTTTAAAACAATGGGATATATATTAACAATATATCAAATGACTATGTGTACTGTGAAAGGTATCCCTTGTAGTGACAAACCCACAGAGAATTATCACCCGACTCTGCTCTGTTTTAGCAAAGATTACGTCCACACTAAGCCGGGTAAATTGGTAAACTTATCTTTTTCTCTCCGTTTCAGCCCTCCCTCCAGACTAAGTGTTTTTCTTGCCCCCCCCCCCCAAAATTTTTTTTTTCCTAAATGTCCTCCAGAGTATATAAATCTTAAAATATCAGTTTGATGTTTCAGTGTGAATGGGGTAAACGGAGCTTCTCTAAAACGATGACATAAACCAGCCCAATGAGTTGAGGGGCTGTGTGCCTGAAAAGTTAAGGACTTTCTGTCACCTCAAACCTTCTCTGTGATCATTTTAAATGTTGATATAGCCAAATACACAGCTGTTGTTATTAACCTGTATTTATGTTGATTTTTGTCAGACCATGTCGCGACCATAAAATAATGATTTGGTCAGCTGGGCTGTCTGTCCCACTCCTTACAGGATGTTTTCTGTGATGTAGTTTTGTGTTTTGCCAACTGAGATGAGAGGAGATTTACCTGTTTTTATGTTGTTCTAACGTTTAACTGTGGACAGAGGTCTCTACAGAAACAACCTGGAAATGCTAGTGTGGACGCAATTCTTTATTTTTATTTATTTATTTTTTTACACAAAAAAAGCATTTTAAAATTTAAACATAGTCTCAGTTTGACCACTCTCATCAGCACTCTCTAATAAACTCACAGCTGCCAGACAAAGTTAGCAACTAGCTGCTGAACATAGTGACGCATTTAGTGGCTAAAAAGCCAGATATTTTTTTTTCTCAGGAGTTGGTGGAGACCAAAAACAGAGCTAAAAGGAGAGCAAATAGTGGACTTTCATCAGGTGGTCGCAAACTTTACTCCAATTAAATGCTAATGCACCTCTGTGTCTGCTGGATGCAACTGCTTGCTAACGTGACAACTTAATAATTTGATGATATTCACTTAGGCAGCTTTAACTCCCTATTGGCTACATCATTGCACTTCATTATGTCATAAACACAACGCAAGACTGCTGCAGTTCCAATGTTGCATGAATCTAGTATTTCTCTCCTCTCTCTTGCAGGTGGTGAAGATGATGATCATCGTAGTCGTGACCTTTGCCCTCTGCTGGCTGCCCTATCATGTCTACTTCATTGTGACAGGTCTCAACAAGCATCTGAGCAAGTGGAAGTACATCCAGCAGGTTTACCTGTCAGTACTGTGGCTGGCAATGAGCTCCACCATGTACAACCCCATCATCTACTGCTGCCTCAACAGCAGGTGGGTACAAATAAGTCTCCCCCACAACCCAAACACACACACACACACACGTGAGCCTGTTTATACTGTACATGTACACAGCAGCATGATCACATGTCAGGGGTTGATTTTGGGTGCAGGTTCCGGGCCGGCTTCAAGCGGGTTTTCCGCTGGTGTCCCTTTGTCCGGGTCTCAAGCTACGATGAGCTGCAGCTCCAAAACACAAGACTTCGACCGGGTCACCAGAGCAGCATGTGCACCCTCTCTCGGGTCGACACCAGCATCCTCAGCAAAGACAAGAGCACTTGCTCCCGAGGACACAGGCCAAGACTCAACTCTGAGCCCAACAATAAAGACCGTTAGTTGTCTCCACTGGACACACTCCAGCTGAACGCTCACTAGGTTGTTTTTTTTTTTTTTTTTTTTTTTTACACATTATTTTGAGCTGACAAATGTTCTTATCAACTTCTCTGCAAACTATTTATGAGTGTTGTTTCTCTTCTGTTGGTAAAATATCCCACTGAGATCAATGTCATTCAGCTGTCATTCATCTCTTTATTATTCTTTTTTTAGAGAGAAATTAAGACACTTTGTCAGCATCATGAACTATATACTTTAAGCTGCTTCTGATATCAATAAATCACATTTGTTTAATGTTTGCTTTTATATAACATGCTGTGCTCACGGCAGACATATATTTAATGCCATCAGACCATTACTCACAGTGGACGACAGTGGATTTGAACAGTACTAATGCTGCTTTAGCAGCGATAATGCCCTTAAATCTATTATAGTGACACTGATATTAAATGATCCTGGTTGGACATTACCTGCATTTCATGACAGAATGTAAATTCACAAGTGCTTGCTGCTGTAAGTTTAGTTAGTTGGAGAAAGCATGTGCCATTTTAAAATGTATTAAAATACTTTTTTTTTGGGACCATTGTAAGAGCTACTGCTTACTGTAAGTATGATTTTTGTATATAGTTAAGTGTACGTACAGTAGGTGTTATATTTGGATCTTTTGGTGCAGACTCAAACACACATAGGCACAAATTATATAAAGCCTTTACAGTGAATTTGTGTTTTATTGCTGTATTCTCATGTAAAAAATACAATAAAAGCTCACATTGCTTCTGTGCGTGATCAGCCACTTTGTTACTTTGTTTTATTTCAATTATGTGTAATGATCGTGGTGTTAGATCAGAAAACACTTATGTGTTGTTCTGTAGGGCATAGACCAACGATGGTACATGACGGTACACCGATACACTGTTGTTTGAGTCTGATGAGAAATACATTTCTTCTCGATGGGTCCTTAAATGTGTCCTTTTTTTTTTCTTTTTTTTTTTTTTTTTAACATTTTGCATGTTATTTGAAATGGATGAAAACAGAAGGATTAAATCAAGATATTGTGGTCTTAGAAGCAGTTATACGCTGGAAATACGGTATTTTACCAACAACCTGCTGGATGCTGTGACTGTGAGCAGCATCTCGGCACTCATGATCTGGCAGTGAGGTCGACAGGTTTACGTTCGGTCACAACTCCACAAACTGCAGAAGAACCCCCAACTGATTACACTGTAAATCATTGTAAGCTGGTTCAACTTAAAAATGCACATTTGCAACCTAAAAAATGTAAACTAAACTTGAACACTTGTTTAAAAGTAGGGTGGGATCCAGCCTGCTTTTGATGACTTCACTGACAAACTGCTGTCATTGTAGCTGTCACGTGAAAAGATGCTCAAAGGTCAGTCCTGGGGAAAAAAAGTATGAGCCAAGACAAGGCACAGTTCAACCAGTTTATTCGTTTATGTATTTCTAAAGCTCATACATCTAAAAGCTGTTATTATCTATATATATTATCAGCTGAAATTGCATTATTCTGGGGCACTGTGGTGACTTTAGGGTTAAGGTGCCGACCATTAACTGCACATACTCCCCGCACTCAGTTCCCGTCCAGCCTGGGACCTTTGTTGCACGTCATTCTCTCTTTCTTTCTCTCTCTCTACCGTACACTCTCTAATAAAGGCATAAAATGCATACAAAAAATGTGTTAAAAAACAAATGGCCTTATCTCAGGAATATTGATATCAATATATATATTTTGCTGATATGCGTAAAGAAAAGAAGATTTCAGTGTATAACTCACAAAATGTGGTAGAAGCCATTTAACAAACAGTGGCATGACTATATTTTTGCAGCCGACTATAAAAGCTTGCAGCACATTGATTGGCAGACATATTGATTGTTCATAGTTCAACTGCACAAACACATCAGTGTTTTCTGTTGTATTAACTCTCAGAGCAGTGTGAGACGCTAATTGTTTTCGCTAGTTAAAGAAAAAAAGAGATGAAGCCACAAGCGCCAACACGAGCCACTGGGTGGAGACATCAGCTGGGGACCTAGAGATGGAAACAAAGAGAGAGAGATGAATATATATATATAGAACATATTGTAATATCAAAACATCTTAAAGGCCCTGAAAACCTATTTTCTCAATCAGCTTCTTACTATGAGCAAGGTGGTCCTACATGAAGACGACGTTTTCAAACAGTTTTGGTTATTTCACATGAGAAGTTTCTGTAATTTTCGTTTCTCACTGGTTTGAAGTGGGTGGGGCTCCGCTGGAAAAAGATGATGTCACCTACCTCTAAGCACCAATCAGGAAACATTTGAATCAAAATCACACACAAGGGCATGATGTCCACTTTTCAAAATCCTGTTTTTGTCGCGCTCAATTTAACAGTTTCAGTTTGATTCCTTCACTAAAAGACCACCAAACGGTGTCCCCTAACTGTCCAACCACCAAACTCCACATTGGAGAAGCTCTGAGTTGCCTTCAGTAATAAAAACAATAAAAGTAATTTTATGCACTCACAGCATTTAAGCTTTAGCTCAGTAGCAAGTGATTAGCCAACTTTTCTTGGCAACATACAAGCTGCCCTGCCTTCTTGGCAGAGGTTGTTGGGGCTGAATGCAGCTTGTGAGGAAGCCTGCAGACACTACTCTACTACAAACTCCTCTGCATTGTTGGGCAAAAAAAAAAATTATTTCGCTGTTTTTATTTACAGATAATTCTCCTGAAAAGACCCCAGAGATGATCCTCAGTCAAAGATAATGCAGTAAAAGAGAGATCTCTTTTTAGTAAAGATAGAAATTAAACATTATTGAGTTTAGAGGTTCATTGTTGACATTGGAAATGGTAGTTAGAATTTGTTTTGTAAAACATGTTTTATATAACATAATATTTATCAAAAATATGAAGGAAATTAAAGGTGATTATTGGGATGGTGAATTATAATATAATATAATATATTTATGCGGCTTTTTTTTGGTATACTAACATTATTATGGAAAACATGATAACAAATGAATAATCCTAATTTATTATTTGCTAGATTATGTAAATGTATACAAATGAAAAATAACGTGTATATTACTTGTATAGACTTTGTTTGTATTTTTATTGCAGAACCTCTGACAGAAACCAAACTTACCCCCTTACCCACACACAGCCTGTAAGAAGCTGATTAACTTGGTTAAACTCTTTTTTTCCAAACACTAAGTTGGACTGTTGCTTATTTAGTCATTAATATTTATGGTTTTAGAGAAATACTGAAGATCTGAGACCAAGTTTTCAGGGGCTAATATATTAATCTTCATTACGTAGAACTTCAAGGGCCTATTTTGGGTGAAGAGCAAAACTTCACATTTACATACAGTCGGGTAAAACTATGTCTTCGTATCTATATCACATACTTGATGCCAATCAATTCTTCATCAATTATTCGTCATTCTGTAACATTCAAATATCACACACACAGTTTTGATGAAGAAATCAGATATAACCTCATAATTCCAAAATCACCCTTTTGTTAATAATCATGGGATTGAGCAAAATATTTCATTTTTATCAAGAAAATGTGATTCTTACCGTGAAGAAATGTAACAGTTGTGCCAGCTGTACAGTTTTGAGTGTTTCAAATTGATCACAGTGTAATCTTCCGCCTCAATTTTGTTTACTTCCTCTACAGTGAACACTTCAGCTGGAGATAAGAGCGCCATATTCTTATTGTCACTGCAAATGTCTCCCAGGTTGACAAAGAAGCAAGTAGTGATATTAAATATGACTTGCCCCTCCAAATCTTCCATTGTCTTTAGCTCACTATAGCTTGAAAGAACTACGGAGAACGCTCCAAATCTCACCTTTGAGCCCTTTTTTGCTGTGTATTCTTTTTCTGGGAGAACATACACAGTCTTGCACTCATTTGAATTCAGCAGCTTCATGGAATCCATGAGCAGAAAGTGAAGAGACTTGAAATGGAAGTGGTCTTCATAGATGCTGACATTTAAGCCAAGTGTCTCCACTGCCTTGTCAAAAGTCTTCTTAAAATCTGTATCTGCATTAACATATGCTGAAAGTGCAGCAGCATGTTCTCCTATTCCTCCAGGGATCAGCTTTGGACACTGGGGTTTTGTACTCCATGCTTTCTGGAATTCCTTACTGTGGTTTAGCTCTTGTTTTAACAGGCCTGAATGGATAAACTTCTCCATGGCCTCTTCACGGCATCCATTGTACATGTCATCTACAGCATCTGGGGCCATGTCCAGTAGTTTTGCTCTCTCTGCAGTCACCTTTAATTGAGTAGTGAATTTAAAATACAGTTTTAAGAGAAGAGAATATATATATTTTTAACATAATATCACAAGTTTTGAATGGCTTTGTAAGAGAAATGATACTTACTTTGTAGTAGAGAGCTGTGAAAGCAATTGCGGCAAGAAGCAGTTTTCTTCTGTCCCACATTCTTCTTGTCTTCTATCTGCACAGACCGCTGAAACAGAAATCAAAGAAAAGCATTGCAGCACCAAACCTGAATAAAAAGTTCCATGACGCTATACGCAGTCCAGAAATGGAATGATCTGGATTCTTGCTCAATTGCTTTGTTTAGACAAGCCCTCAATCTACCATTATCAGTTTTCCTTACTTGGAATATGTCAAAGATAAACATAAATTATTAGACACTTAAATGAAAAGCAAATGTTGAAAATGTCGAAAGGCACATACCTTAAGCCAGGAAAATGTGTTTCTGGGAGCAACTCAAAAAATCAAGTCCATGTACATCAAATTGCAGGGGTGTGATCATTGTCAGCAAAACACAGTCTGTGGGGAGTGAAATACCTTATCTCAAGAAGCAACTCCTTTTCCCTTTCCTGTGGAAGGAAATAACTGGGAGCCCAGATGTCGAGGTATTTGTTCTGGTACTGTAAGCTCTTGCTGATTTGTTCCAGATGTTTTTAGAAACCAGCCCATAAACCAGTGTGAATGGTGAGTCAGCATTCATATTAGTATTGCAGTTTAGCTTCCAGCTTTTCTAGCAATGTATTTCAGCTCTCAGCTTCTTTAGGCAATGCAGTTTAGCTTGCAAACTCTGACAGTTTTACATTTCACCTTCCAGGTTTTTCAGCTGTGCACTCCAATGCATTTGGGCTTTAAGATTTTCCAGACAATTCACTTCAAATTGCTGCATTTTCAGCAATTTATTTCAGCATTCACATGCATTTCTTTTAGACCAGTCACTATTGTTCTTCTATGTTTCTCTTGATTATTAATGTGAAAGCATTCAGCATTTGGCTGATTACCTGATTTTTGTGCCTACTAAAATGCAAGGGAATGGTTTCAATTTTAAGATAAATAAAATAACTGATTAAAAATCAGTTAGGTCACACATACGTCAAATTAAGCAGAAACTTTTATGAGATTAAGCGTCCTGTCAATATTTTTCTTGCTGGAAATGTGATAATCCATTCATATCAAAAGTTTTTATTTCCTTTTGTCCAACTAAATAGCTAGACTACACCCTTGTTACTTAATTGCTGTGTGCAACTATAATAATACTTCATAAACCAGTCATATATTGCATTCATTATGGAAGGAATGCACAAATACTGTGCTTAATGTAAACGTAGTACAGAGCCTTTTAATAAAATCTTTAAAAAGTCATTTTTAAATTAAAGCTGCAAGCAGCGATGAACGGGCCCTCGCACAACTGCGCACGTCGGGGAGTGCGGCTTCTGCCGCTTCACGACACGTCAGACTATAAAACGTGTCATTTCCCACTGTCACTAGGTGGCGCTACGACCGTGGCTGACAATTTACATATAGACGCCTTCAGGGCAGGGGGGTCATGAAACATGTTAAGTTTGGGGCCTCTTGGACTACGTACAGTCCAGTTATAAACCACTTCCTGTCCACACAGGACAGTGTGAGTGTCTGTGTGTGTGTGTGTGTGTGTCTGTGTGTGTGTGTCCCCAAGATGTCAGCTACAACACAGACACACGTAGAGCAGAGCAGAGAGAAGCTGCTGCATGTCAGACTATAAAACGTGACATTTCCTGATGTCACTAGGTGGCGCTATGACTGTGGCTGAAGATTTGCATATAGACGCCTTCAGGGCGGGGGGGTCATGACACGTGGTAAGTTTGGGGCCTCTAGGACAATGTATAGTCCAGTTATAAAGCACTTCCTGTGTGGCGGCGAAACACCTAACTTCCACGCCACCTCACGGGCAGACCGTGTAACGAAAACAAAATCCATGAGCATTGTTTGATGGCCATCTTGTTAAGAAGGCATGGTCCAAGTTTGAAAGTGATCCGATAAAATCTGTAGGACGAGTTCGCAAAAGTAAGATACACATGCATACCGAATTTGGTGCATGTAGGTGAAACGTGTAGTTTGTTAAACGTCTGTAGGTGGCGCTTCTGAGCCATTTTGCCACACCCATGTGGGAGACCTATAAAATATAAATTTTTTTGCCATTTGTGACGAATGTGCAAAAGAGTTTTTGAGCATGTTTAGGGCCTCAAAAGTGCGATTGAATTGTGCAAAGAATAATAATAATCCTTAGAAATACGGGTCCTACGCACTGGTCAGTGCTCGGGCCCTAAAAATCCTTTGGTGCCCATTCCATATTCTACTACTGATAAACCAGAGTAATAGAATATAGCCTAGAAAATAGCCTACTTACCTGATGACTGTATACTGTATGATGTTGTTTTCTTCTGTGTTCCCTAGAGATGGGGCTTGTGAACAGCTAATTCCTATTCTTCAAGGTTATGTTCCACCTCTGGACCTCCTCACACGTCCTTCCTTCCTTGCTGGTACAGGGTGTCTTACTTACTACTGCACTACAACCTCAGATCTCTCTCTCTCCCATCTCTCCCAGGGGCAGTGTGGACACTAAAGTGAATTTAATTCCAAACACTGTTTCAAAGTTTATTGATTGTTGTTAAGAAAGTATATTTTGTGACTGACTAACTTTAATCAAACTTCAATGGTTCCTCTGAGGAAATTAGGCCATCAAAAAATATTAAAATTATCCACAACATTACATTAAAGGATATACCATGGGATATATATACAACCAACCATCATCAAATACAACTGACCTATGTTTTGGTATAGCTTGTTCTTGCAAGTCTCTGTGTCATATATGTGCTTTTATATTCATAAAAGCATCATTCGTAGTGAAAGGCTTTTATTTTGAAAATGTAGCCGGAAGTCTTTGATACTGACACAGTACGCCTATGCTGCCTGTACTTTAAGATCTCCTCCGCTTTTTTTTATCATTAAGCTAAACGGTGCTATATCTAATACGCAGTACAGGCTGGAATACAAACTGGGACAGTCAAATCCAGTATTGTTATCTGCTATGACTCTGTTTTGATACCGGAAACAGCACCATTTCCGGTTCCAGACGCGCCAAAAAAGAAAACAAGACGCTGTGACCATCTGTGTTCACCGAGTGACAAGCGACTGAGTGGACTATTGACATAAACACAACGGCAACGTAACCTACTGGGCTGTTTTACCTTTTCACCTTAACTAATGGTGAGTTATCTTCCTCCTAAAGACGCTGAATAAGCTAACGTTAAAGTTATGCTAGCTAAGTCAACGGTACGGTTACTGCCTACATTAGCTTTGACACGTGAATCAACGCTTCAGCTGTTAGGCGCTACAGTGGTGGAAGAAGTATTCACATCATTTACTTGAAAAGGCAATGTAATGGAAAGTAACTCAAGTACATTTTTAAGGTAACTGTTACTTGCACTTTACTTCAATAGTTTAATTTTATGCTTCTACCTCTGCTTATATTGCACTGTTACTCTACTTTTATTTTGCTATTATAGTTACTACTTACTCTGCAGATTAAAAATATGAAAACCTATAATGAAAATATAAAACACGTTGATGAATCATGATATATAATATATAATAATATAACTCTGACAAGGACAATTCTAATGGCTGCTTTTAATTTTAACGTATAGGGCTCATACTGTTATTTTACTTGCAGGACTTTTACTTGTAATGAGTATTTTTTACATTGTGGTATTGCTACTTTTTACTTCAGTAAAGGACCTGAATACTTCTTCTAGCACTGAGTGAAAAAAAAGCAGTACTGCAAACAAATATACACCACTACAGGTAAAATTCTTGCATTCAAAATGTTACTTAGTTCGAAGTACAGAAGTATTGGCAGCAAAATGTACTTTAGTATCAAAAGTAAAAGTACGCATTATTCAGAGTGTTTTGTTATGTTATTGTATTATTTATTAGTGCATTTTAATGTTGTAGTGGGTCGAGTTGGAGTCAGTATATTTTATATACTGATATATTATTTTATATATATTTTTATATATTTTATATAATCTATTATGTTTTATAATCATAATTTACATCATATTGTATATACTGAACATAACACACTCAGTTGCATGTTTATTAGGCACAACTAGCTAAAACTAATGCAGTCTAACAGTCCTGCAATAAATCTTACATTCATGAAGGTTATAACGATCAGTTTGTGTTAAAACTGTTTCAGGTGTAGTTTCTGGTGCTGTTGAATTATAGTGCGTTATACGAACAGGTGTTTCTATTGTTTTGTCCACCCCATTTATATCAGTCAAGGTAAGCTAAATAAAGGAAACACTTCTTTGTATAATGAAGGCTTTTTCAGGTTGATGGATGACAGGAGGACCAAAGTTCAAGTGTCCGCTCTGCTGAAGTGTCCTTGAGCAAGTCACTGAATTTCTACCAGCTCCAGTGTGCTGTCCTGTAGCTGACCTCTGACCTGGCTTTGGAAGTGGACAAATGATGAACAAGTTGCCCCGTGGGTGCTATAAAGGGTCGCATATAAGTAGATAACTTAATAAGGACTTGAGAATGAGGAAGTGGGGAGACCGACTGAAGAAGGTTGAGCAGCTTGCTCAGTCGTTCCAGCTGAATCCTCTGGCTTCACGCTACAAACCTCGACTGTGGCCGTGCCAGCCTTCCTCCATCTGGAAGCTCTTCCCTCGTCAGATTATGGCGATCAGCTTCGCTCAGAGCTGCAAAGAGGTAACAGAAGACCTTGCTGACGCTGGACTATCTCATCAGTCTGTACTTTTTTTAGATTTTACATCCTGTGTGTGTGACGAGAAAACATGCTGACATTTGTGCCTTGCATTCCCTAGGCTGTACATGTTTTTGCACTTGAAAAAGAAAAGACACCCCTGGGTCAAAGGATCTACCTGGTTACCAGTTACAGTGAGCTGTGGCATTACTACAGGTAAATATCAGCTCTACATTGCAAAATGAGGTGCATCTTCTTCTGTGTGTTTGGGAAAAGATGCGATGATGTGCATCAGTGGTGATTTCAGGGTTCATACAAAGTCTTGAAAGTTTGGGTGCTTAATTTTGCTTAATTTTAACTGTTCTGTTTTCAAGGTTAGGAATATGCTTGAATTTGAATATACTCCTTGAAAAATGCTTGATTTTTAACATAATCTGGTGTTTCATCTACACAATCGCTCATGTAAACTAAAAATCCTTTTAATATTTGAAATGAAACAATCCCATCGTCACATTTGCTTGTTGTCTCCTGTCTTTTATAGTTACCATTTAGATGTGATGATAAAGGCTTCGAGAGTCTGGAAATTTTTGGTTTAGGTACCTTGAAAGTGCTTGAACTTTACTATTAAAAAGCTGTACAAACCCTGTGAATTGTCTCTTGATTTTTTTTCAGGACTTACACACAGTCCTTGATGCACTGCTACGAGGTGATACCAGAGGGCGCTGTTTGTAAGCTTTACTTCGACTTGGAGTTCCACAAGCCCTCGAACAAAGGAGCTGATGGGAAAACTATGGTGTCTTCACTCATCCAGGTAGGGTACTTGACACATCTTCATTGACAATAAATCTCCCCACATTCTGTCCAAACGTGTTTTTATCGAGCAGCTTGCTTCACATACAGATAACAATGATTCAGATGTTGTTCAGGTTGACAATTATAAAGCCAAAGAATGTGTTAGAAAAATCTCCACTTTACATTCAATCAGTAATTAAAAATAATGGAGCAGTAAAAAAAAAGAAATCTTCCTATCCTGTACATATTTAACTTGGATTCTTCTAATATCAAGCTGAAAGGTACTGGAATTAGGGATTGCCAAATTCTATACAATTAGGAAAGAGTCATATTGAATATTGTCTAAATGTAGAGTATTAATTAAGGAGACTCGAATCTGTCACATATGGGAGAAACATCTGGATAGATTATGTGTAGTTTATCTTGTTACTTTCTTACCTCAAAGATGTAGGATGTACAGTATATTTACCTGTCTGTGTTTTGTGCGTTGGCAGCATGTTTGTGACAAGCTAATGGAAGTTTATGGGATTGAGTGCTCCACAAAAAATGTCCTCAATCTTGACTCCAGCACAGAAGACAAGTTCAGTCGACATCTCATCTTCAATCTCCCAAATGCAGCTTTCAAAGAAAACATACATGTGGGTATGTTCCGTGTTGCATGGGGGGAACAAACCTTTTTTTTTCATATGTAACTTCAGTTCATACATTCTCTCTTTTTTTTTTTTTAGGTAGGTTTATCCATGCAATTCTTCAACCAGTCCTGAGCACACCCAAAAGTGGAAGTTGCCTGAATGTTGGGACGAATTCAGTGGCAGAAAACAGTGAAACACGGTTTGTTTTTCAGACCTGTGAAAATAGAATATTTTCTCTTCGCACCTCATCACTTTGTGTAATTTTTCTTAATGATGCACTGCCAGCAGAACACATGCTGTTTCGGAGGGGAAGCCAGCAAAGGCAGGCGAGATGGCTGAGAGTCCACAGACCAAGAGGCGCAAGCAGGAAGAGAGAGACCTCAGGTTCCTCCAGGTGAAAAACAAGCATGGCCAAGACTGTCTCTTTGTTGATCTTGGTAAGAGAAACCACACGCTTTTGTTTGTCTTTTTTTACCCTCATATCTAAGACATGCACTTACTTGTGTTAAATGCTTCTCTTGATATATTCAGTACCTCTTCTACTTATCATTTTTTGTAAACCTTGCCAGTATGTACCTATGGATATTTAATTATGGTTATAATTTACAAAAACAGGTGTCTACACCAAGAACAGAAATTTCCGCCTTTACAAGTCATCAAAAGTGGGAAAGAACGCTGCATTCACAGTGGCAGACAACAACAAGTTTATTGCCAAACCTGTGAAGGGAATTTCCGAGGAGGAAAGTGTATTCTTGGCTTCCTTAATCTGTAATGTGAGGTACTTTGAACACCTTTTAATTGTGCTTAAAATATTACCTTCATCAAGCCACCGAATTTAAGTTTAATTCTGTGGATTATTAGTTTCACAGGTCAGAGAATTCTTACGTGGGACGTCCCAGAAACAAAGGAATCCAAAACCTCGAGGCCTCTCGACCAGCAGGGATCAGCTACAAATCCAGGTAACACTGAACTGACAACAGAGGTTTCTTCCTATTATGCATAAGCACATAGTGTATTACATATTCAGTCAGCGTATCAATATTTTACCTTAATATTTTTCAATATAAATAGTTTTAATTTGTGTAACTTTTTTTCCATCCATCACTGGCAGACTCACTTTCTGGCTGCCTGTCGTCCCCTCATCAAGAAGTGGACAACTTTGTATTAACTGTGGTTAAAAAGGATGGCGTACATGGAAGTAAGTGATATCAGTAACAGATGCCGGATATGCTTTTGCACTAGGTATGTTACTTTCAAAACATTTGCATGTCTAGTTTGGGACCTAGGGCTCCAACTAATGATCATTTTCATTATCGATTAATCGTTTGGTTAATCAAGGTCATGACTTCAGATGTTGTGTTTTGTTCGACCAACAGTCCAAAGATATTCACTTCACAATGATATGAAACAGAGAACAGCAGAACACCCTCAGCTAGATGTGGCTGGCAACTGAATGTATATCATGGTATATGGTCAAAGATATTGTGGTATTTAATTTGTGTATTCTGCATCACTCAGCACCTTGTGAAGGTATACAGTATGTTGCTATGAACGTTGGGTGAGTTGCAAAGTGTGTGTTTGCACCATCCTTTGACACAGTGCTCTATGCAGAGACTGATTGTAACCGTGTATGTTAGTAACGACAGGACTGTCTGTTCTGTTTACTTCAACAGGCATCAGACGATGGAACTACTTTGCTGCCGAGCAACTGCTTGTCTACGACATCGCAAAATACCGCTGGTGTGAAAATGTGGAAAGGTTTCATAAAAGCAACAACATCATGTACGTATGTGTCATGTTTTGTAGACAGTCTTTTAAGTGTGCTCCACCCTTCTGATTTGGTCTCATCCTCCTCTGCAGGATAGTTGTGGATCTCAAAGAGGAAGTGTGGTACCAGAAGTGTCACGATCCTGAATGCAAGAACTTCAGGTCTTCGAGTAAGTTATGACCCTAAGAGCTGCCATACTGACTTTGTATATTTAAAACAAAGGGCACATGATCTATCTGTGGGGTAAACTGCACAATGGTGGTTTCTAATGTTACAGGTTACCCACTGCCACCGGAGATCTGTGTCAGCTACATCATGACACTGGTTTGTTTGCTTTACTTTAACTAGCATCCTGACTGACTAAGCTAAATTTGCCAGGAAACCCTGTTTGCCTTCTTTCAAAGCTCAAAGACATGGCGTTCTTCACAACGTGCAGCAGCGTATGATCATGTCTTCTGCTCACTGACAGGATGAAGAAGACCAGGCTTACTTAATGGACGATGCTGGCAACATTGAACCCAGCCAGGCACCAAACCAGGCCCCACCGAGCACAGTGTGTACAGAGGAGGAATCTGCTGATGTGTGGGGAGACGGACAGGATGACCAGGACTACTTGCAGAGCCTGGACGACTTTGAACAAAACAGCGGGGATATCTCAGATCAGCTTCTGCTCAAATGTATGGAAGATTTTGATTCCCAGTAGAAGGTGAGGTTTATGTTATTTTGCACTGACTGTACAGCATCAAAGATACTTAGCATAGCATTTATAAGCAGTATAAAACATGTAATAAATGGTTTATAATGCACTATAAAGTAGTAAGCAGTGTTTATTAATGTATTTGTCAACAACTGTAACTCCTGTGGGAACAAGAGTGGAGGCTGCTGTCTAAAGAGATAATTAATGATAATATAGTAAAACAGTTGTAATAATGTCTTCATAGGAGAAGTCACAATTGTTGACAAATACTGTACATGAATAAACACTTAAAATGTCCTTATAGAGGGCTTACAACTACATTATAGTGTTATAAACCATGTATTAAGTGTTTAAACAGTGCTTGTACAAAAGTGTTGCCTATATACATGGATTAATGCACTTTATTGACAAAAATATTCTCATAAAAGACAAACTAAATACACAGTTTTGGAAGAAAGTATTTATTTGGTACAGTTGACAAATAAATATACTGTACTTATAACTCCAGCACAAAACTGCACCTTTGCCCTTTTCATATCATAAGAGTCTTAAAAAACAATATGGCTTGAACTGTCAAGGAGGCCTCGACATGATTAGATGCGCGTAATGACCATAATTCAGTCAAAACATCTGAATTCACAACAAAACTTTGTCAAACAGCTGAAATGCTGCTCCGTTTCACACAAGACTCATGCTGTTATGAACAATTAGCGAAAAGTTAAATGTGAAATGCTGACAAGGACATGGAATTCATTTTGAAAAACCGGCTTCTTTAAATGAACCGTGACACCAGTGTTACCCTGAAAACTTGTGCATTGTACAAATGAGTGTGTAGCTTTATCCTGCAACCTGTGGCACTGAAATCTAAAAAAGGAACTTGTACAGTAGAGTAACATTTAATATTTTCCATGCAGTGTTAGAAGAAAACAAAAACAACCAAAAAGGCACAAACAATCTGTTAAGCAACAAGATCCCCAATAGGCTAATAACTGAAAATGTGTGTAAATTGTGCACTAAAACCAGTTCATCAGTCCTTTAGCATACAGCATTGAGAAGCACGGGAATGCAGGGAATTACAACTACAGAGTATCAGGCATGATAATCTGCATACAAATAGACTTTTCAGCAGATACACTATTTACAGGTTTAATGGTTACATTAAATATCAACTTAAATAGTCTGGTATATAAATACTCTATTTGTCACTGTTGTAAAAGCATTATTTCCTATGGCTCCCAAGAATAAAAAAACAGCAGAAATGTTTTCATTGGCTGCACCTTTCTGACCAGTAAGGCGCGATCGAGTCACATTTCCCCTTTGTTTTTTAACACTTACTCTTGGATAAATTATACGAGTAACACGATGACATGTTGCTGGACGTTCTGCACTAATTAGCCAGTGATAGCAGGGAAAAATTTAATGGAACAATTACTAGATGAAGTGGGGACAAAACATACGTCAAACTGAGATGCATTATCCAGTTTGTTTGAAAGCAATTCCCAAGATTGTCACTGGTAGATAAATCGAGGCCCTCAATTAAGTATTTGGTTCTGGCTGTGTGCTCCACATGACTGATTCCTTACAGTACTCCTCGATCCCAGTTTACATCTTAATTTTGGCATACAGTTCATCAATTTGCTCTCTGAAGCGGCTCCGAAGCTCAGCCCTCTTGGCCTTCAGGGTGGGTGTCAGCAGGCCGTTCTGGACAGAAAACATCTCGGGATGTAATGAAATGTCTCTCACCTGCAGTGAAAAAAAAGAGCAAAAGAAGAATGAATAACACAGAGTGTAAAGAAATATTTGACGTAGGGCTGCAACAAACAATTTTTTTGTTATCGATGAATCTGCCAATTATTTTTTTAATCATTTGGTTTATAAAGTGTCCAAAAATAGTGAAAAATGCCTATCACAATGTTCTAAAGCGCAAGGTGATGTCTTCAAATTGCTTGTTTGTCCAACAAAAAGTCCAAAGAAAAGAAAAGCAGCCCATTCTTACAATTGATAAGATGTTACTATGGCATATTTGCTTGAAAAAAATGCCTTCAACCAATAATCGATTATCAAAATAGTTGCCAATTTATTCAGTCGGTTAATTAAATTGAATAATCGACTAATCATTTCAGCTCTTCATTTGAAAATGAGAACTAAAGAATTATTAAATCAAATGTTGCATTTAAAGAAGTTTCTGTCGCCAGACCAAATGCAACTGAATGAAAAATGCATAACTTTTAAGGATAAAGTCAAACATGGCAACAATCACCTGCTCAAAAGACTTGAGTCCTGCTTCTTTGCCCAACCTCAGGATGTCCTCCAGAATGGCATTCTTCACGTCCTAAAAAACAGTTAGGAAAAAGTCAGCATGCATAGCAAGAGAGGCTGTCTGTATGGGCTGCTGATAGTAATGAATCTCACCGTGTTCTTGCACAGTTCAGAGTAGGATCCTTCAATCCCTTTTTTCTTGATCCAAATAGGTAAAAAGTCTGGATCGGGTACCACTATCCCCACCAGGCATGCCTGAGAAATACAACACGAATAACAGGAAGATCAGTGCCGCACAAGTTGTACCAAACTAGAAACTGTATTGTGCGTTATGAAAAGAATATCCAATACGTAGCACCAGTTTCTCACCTGTAAGCTTTCGCCGTGAACAAATATCTGGGCCACTGGATCACTGAGATTATAGACTGTTTCTATTTTCTCGGGGGCGATGTATTCTCCTTGTGCCAGCTTGAAAATGTGCTTCTTCCTGTCAGTGATCTTGAGAACGCCGTTCTGCAACAAACCAGGAGACAAACACAACTTGAAATTAAGGTTGCAACTGATGATATGCCACTAGACTTAATACATCTACCCACAACAATAATCAAGAGATCAATAAGGCCCTTCAGCCTGTTCTGCTTACAGGGAGCCATTTCCCAATGTCTCCTGTGTGCAGCCATCCGTCCTGGTCGATAGCCTCTGCTGTTTTCTCAGGATCTTTCAGGTATCCCTGGAATACATTTGGTCCTTTGACACACACCTAGAGGGAGAAATGATAACAGATTAAAAAAAACAAATAAAAAACAAATCACACTTTCACAAATTGTAACTTTCTGGCACACAGACCTTTTCACATGCAATGTATCACATTTTTATTCATGCTAGTGGCATGTCTTCAGTCCAGACAGAAATATCTCAACAACTATTGGATGGATTTCCATGAAATTTTGTACAGACATTCATGGTGCCCAGATGATTTAGCCTAAGGACTCCCCTGACTTTTCGAAAATGAACTCTTTCATGCGTTACTTGCGTTTATCATGATTTAAAGGACCAGCATGTACAATTTAGGGGAATCTATTGGCAGAAGTGGAATATAATATTCATAAGTATGTTTTCATTGCCTTAGAATGAGCCCTCTATATCTACAGAGGGAGCGGGTCCTCCTCCATGGAGCCCACCATGTTGCACCACCATGTTTCTACAGTAGCCCAGAACGGACAAACCAAACACTGGCTCTAGAGAGGGCCTTTCACGTTTTTCACAAGTTTTTCAGCCACGTAGGTTCTCCTACACACTTGGAAGGGCGAGTTGGTTGCAATCTGCAACTTCACTGCTAGATGCATCTAAATCCTACACACTGGTCCCTTTAATTTGCATCTTCATTTTCCTGTGGAGTCAAGTGTGATTTCCAACCCTTACTACACTGTTTTATGGTACAGTTTTGTTTTTTGGTAACTCTTCAGAGATAGAAAATGTCACTGTTGGTTTTGGCCTCTTCAGGCATCTCTTTGTATATAATAATAAAGTTAAAATAATACTGGCATTTTCCATTAAGTATTTCTACAAAATACTGTTAATCAATACAAAGCAAATAAATAAATACATTTTCCCATCCACTGTATGTACTCGTTTGTTACTGAAGCAGCACTCACCTCTCCCTCTCCATTGGCTGCCAGGTAGTTCATTTCTGGCACATCCACCAGTTTGATAGCATTGCAGGGCAGAGGAGGCCCGACGTGACCTGGAGACACAAAGTAGTCACAGTTCAGTTTCATGGGTCAAAGAAATAATTGTGTACATTTTACACATAGGCCGTAATACATGAGAATGGACCAGAGCAACAGTTAGTGGACGTTTACCTGCTGTCCAGTCCCCGGGCACTGACATGGAGCACCCAGCTGTACATTCAGTCTGGCCGTAGCCTTCATAAAACTGTGAAGTGCAGGGCATTTCTTTTTAGTGACATTCATGAAAACAAAACAATCACAGTTATTGATACAAATTGTCAAACAATCAATGAGATGGGCGTGTGGATGTAGCTCACCTGACAGCCCAGTGCAGCTCGTAGGAATGTCAGGACGGTTGGAGACACCGGTGCTGCTCCTGTAATTATGAGTCTGACACGACCGCCCAGACTCGCCTGTGTGAAACAAACGGGAAGACTCAAATGTCAACACTGAAACACTGGCCATTGAAACCCACTGAGGATTCAATTATTAAAATTACTGCAAGGAACCGTGATTGGTGTTTATCTGCACTATATTCACCTGCGGCCATTTTAATTTGAGTGTCTGAATTCTCACGCTCTATATATGGCCCTCATAAATTCCCACAACGGGAAAAAAACAAGAATTGTGCCTTTAATAATATCAAAGAATATGTGTAAGTATAGAATCTGAAATTATAAAATGTACAAAAATAGGTATTTATCATTCTATGTACCTGCTAACAGAGGACTAAGCCTCATTCAAAGCTACGTGTGCGAGATATATCAATTTTTAAAGCAACTGGAAGTTAAAGTTGTAGAGTTTGAACAAAAATACAAGATGCTTTTACGGAGCACGCCACGTTTACCTGTACTTTCTTGAAGATGAGCTTGTCCCACATGCTGTCCGTTCTGACCACACCACTTTTAAGCTCTGCCTCCTTCCTCCTGAAAGCAAAATCGAGCAGCCATCTCTTCAGCGGCGTGTTGGCTTGACCAAATACCTGCCGAGAATTGAGACAAGCCACAGAGAAAACAAGGCAGCAGACCAGAGAAATGGGTTAGTGGCTAGAAATATGAGTCAGAAGAAAGTTTCTGAATCAGCTAGCTCTTCTCTTAACTATCACTTTAGTACTTGTACTTTGTCTGACCTTATCGAACATGCGGTTGAGGAGACGTGGGACCACAGGGAAGACTGTTGGCTGCAGCGTTTTCAAATCATCCATCAAAAGTCGAATGTCCCCTTGGAAATAGCCGATTCGAGCCCCATGGATGAGGATGACACCCTGATGAAAAGAGAGCTGCTTATTCCTACTTGTTCAAATCACTGATATTTTATCCACAAGGGGGCAGTGTTGTAAACATTTCACTGCATATCCAGAGTTTCTTATTTAAACCCACTGCTGTATTTTCCAAATTCAGAAGCGGTTACTGGTCTTTACCTTAAAAGTGAAAGGTAATTGGACTATTTTTGGTGCCTTAATTTTAATTTGAGGATAATAAATATGTTTATTTCTATAAACCTTTTAAATTTAACAAAAATAAGCCAAACTTCTCAAAAGCATCAGTATTTAATTTTGTCTCGACAAAAAGCAGCTGTACAAGACCACGCCAATATAAAATAGTCAAAAATGAGCAAAACTGCTGCTAACAATGTTCCCAAACGTCTGACTTTTTTAAAAATAATTTACAAACAAAACCTACTTATAATGCAGTTGCTTTCAAAACACTTTACTAGATGCATTTAAAAAAAAAGGATCAGACTAAAAACCACAGTTTTAATAATTCACAATAATTCTGTCAGTAGTCCTATGACTCTTTAAACACTTTTCACATTATGCAGTACTACTGAAGATAAACAAGTCCAACACATACCTGTACAACCCTCTCAAACATGTGAGCTAGGGGGAGATAGGATACATGAATGTCATGGCGGTCCAGCATGCAGTGTACCTGCGGAGGACACACAAAACACAACACATGCATGTATACAGGTCAAACATGGTGTACTGTACCTCCACCACCCTCTCAAACATGTGGGCCAAAGGGAGGAAGGAGATGAGCACATCTTTATTGCTTGGCTTCAGTGTGTTCTGGACAACGACATACACGGGAGGAAGAGGAGGAGAGAGGAACGGACACGGGAGGAAGACAGAGGCAAGAAGGAAAGGAAAACATAAGGGGTCAAAGAGGGTCAAGCCGAGTCAGACAGGGATTTTAGACTTTAAGCAAGCTCCGTTGAACAGCTCCATGCTTACAATTAATCTGATCCAAATCTCATGAATGCGAGGGCGTAGGTTTGGGTGTCAGAAGTTGGGGCGGCATAATTCAGTCAAAGGTGTAAAAAAGGGGGAGGATGCTATTTCCTGCATTTTTATACATTTATCTAGCAAATAAGTTGTGCTTTCTGTAATACTGGTATACAAACATTTAAATGTGCTATGTAAATTTCTGCATTTTGAATGTACTAATACTATGGTACATAATATTGTGTTTGCCTCTTTGCTACAAAGAGTACTGTCCTTTACTGCCTTATCTTTGATGTATGGTCCTAGTGTCTTTTTAGGAGAACATTAACGAAACAAAAACATAGATTAAAATAAATCTTGCAGAGGAGGGGAGAGGAGTTTTTTTTCTTTTTTCAGCACAGAGAAGACACTACTGTACTGCCCCAACAACCTCAACGAAGAAGATAAAGGAACTTATAGGCAATGTCTGGGGCAAAAAAAATCTTGCGAATCACTTGCTTGTAAAGCTTATTGCTGTGAGCACACGGTAATAATTAATAGGTGAATCAGATAAGTGCATCAACATTTTTATCATCTCTCTCATATAGATTTTAGCAGCTGGACAGTCAGAGGACACTGTTTAAAGAGATTTTAGTGAGTAAATCAAAGAAGAAGCATCCACCTTAAAAACAAGGGGACCAGAATCAAACATCCATTATTAAACAATGTAATTCTTCTTAAGATTAAATGCTTATTTACATCTTCCAAGTTGTTTGTTTACCTCTGTTATTTTAATGAAAGCTGCAGTGTTGGAGATTACATTTCCGTGAGTAAGCATTGCACCTTTTGGGTTTCCTGAAAGGAAAATGATGATGATGATTATACATGAGGAGAAAAAAAAAAAACATTTATAAAAAGGTTTAAGTTGTAACAAGCTATGTAATTACCTGTGGTTCCAGAAGTAAAGCAGACAAGTGCGAGGTCCTCCGGTTTAGGGGGCTGTAATCAGATCACAGATCTACACTAATGCATATGAAGCCTGAATTGCTATTGCATTAGAAATATGCAAAACGATGCTATATTTTAGTGCAGTGCAAAACCTAATTTTCCTCTCAGAGAGAGTCCTGCTGATTACAAGTGAGTAAATATAAGTTGAAAAGATGATTCTCCTTGTAGTAATCTAGTAAGAATTGAGAGCTTTTTTGTCATGTAAATCAACAGGAGGTGTGCTGTTCCTACTCACCACTGGTTTCTGGTGGTTGGCTTCACCCAAGGCCTGGAAAAAAATACACAACGTACAGTGAGATATAGCGTGTCTGCAGGAAGTGCTGATAATCACGCTTTAAAAACACACAGCACCTCGGGGCCTAATTTCCATTTAGTTCTAACCAGAACACGACTGAATAACAGATTCAAATAGCAACAACAGGAGGCACAGCTAATTTTCATGAACATCTGCTGATGGTTGAAAATATGCTCAGTAGATAACATGTTGTAATGTTTTACAGAAAAGACTCAAATGTAGTAAGATTGAGAAACCTGACATCAACAAAAGATTAGGGTGTTTTTGTCACCTCAAACTCCTTCAAACTCAGAATCTCAATGCCACACTCCTGTCCACGGGTGACGAGCTCGCCGTCAAACGCCTCCATGAGCACAATCGCCTTCACCGTTCGCCCTTTTCCGCTGACACAGTCCAGAATCATCCTAGCCTTTTCGGGTACGTCGCAGATCACAGTTGAGATTGCAGCTGAAAAACAGACGGCACCAAATTAACCACCTAGTATCAGTATCAGTGTCCTTGATCTAGAGCGCTGTGATAGCTCCGCAGGTGGTGCATTTGAAGGTGCCCCTCTGTGTACCTTTGTCGATAATGTAGCCGATGGCCTCTGTGCCGAGTGTGTCATACAATGGGACTGCCACCATGGAGTATGTGTAACAGGCCAGCTCTGATATGGTCCACTGAGAAAACACAGAAAACAAATCAACATTACACGTGAAAAAAAAAATGAATATGAAGTCAGTGACTTCATAACACCTACCAAAATCATAGGCACTTTTTACACTTTTATAAAAAACCTTCACTCACACTCAGAGTCCACTTACTAGCTTTTTCTTGAGGTTTAAACCACATCTCATGGTCTTCCTCAGAGGATGATAGAGCTTAGAAAAAAGCTAGCACGTGGACCTGGAGTTTAGATTTTTTTTTTTTTTTGATTATTATTTTTTGATCAAATTACTGTTTGCATGATCAAAAATGAACTTTCAAGCTAGCGTTAATTATAGTAGCAGACAAAGATCTATTTATTTTGATAGATCTCATACAGCTTTCAGTGTTACTGTTCTGCCACCAGCAGCTGGTTTCAGTTGCTAGTAGCAACCACTACTGACCCACATCCATAGCAGTTTAACTTACATCCACCATTTTGTCAAACCTGTGACCAAGCAGATATTAACAGGCATCTTTCATCTACTCCACAAATGTCCTTGTTGGACTATTATCTGTGGGTTAATTCCAGCTGTTTTACGATTGTTAATCTGCGATTTGTCTCTGGACTACATAGTGAACAGCGAACGATCTCTGACTCAGGTAATATATATTTGCTTTAAAAAAAAACAAAACAAAACTGTGCAACGGTAGCGCAAAGGATGATGATATTTGTTGTACCTCTGGCCTGTTCTGGGAAAAGATGCCAATGAACTTGTCTCCTGTTTGAGAGTGTCCTCTGTGAAGCAGAGCAGAACCGATGTGCTCCGCTCTGTCTGCCACCTGTGCAAGACAAATTGTTTTTTTTTTTTAAAGTCTTTTTTTTTAAATGTATTGTGGACAAGCAGAATGTTAGATTTCCATGTGTGTGGTCCACGTCTCACCTCTCTATAAGACTGCCACTCGTATGGCTGGTTTGGTTTTCTCGATCCTAGACAAGGTCCATCATCTGCGAAAGATAATAAAGCTCACTTTTACCTACATTCACTGGAAGAATTGTAATCTTAAATCTTCAGGGAGCGTCGTATTTACCTGAGAACAAGAGATACACTCACTTGATTCTCTGAGCCCTCGCTGGAACACCTCATACATCGTGCGTGCGTCGCTGTAGAAGTGTGTCATTTGCTCATCGCTGTCGTTCAGTGCTGACCTCCTTGCGCGATCTCCACCCTACGAGAAAAAAAATTCACAAAGCTATGACCATCAGAGAAGATGGAGAACACCAGATATATTTTGTGGTACGCCTGCACTCAGGAGAATAGGGTTCCCTCTGTGGGGGACCCTGTATATGACATGATGAGTAGTTTGAGCTGAAGTGTGTAATGACAGAACATAGTGGGACAAAGGAAGCACTAGTTAGGTGCCACGCATACTGAGAAGAGAGAGATCTGTGTCAGTAATTTTCTTTATCTTTATCTCGTCTGAAGACTCAACGAGTTCCCAGTTAAGATAAGTTCTGTGTCATCAGTCGTATGACACTGAAAACGTTACAGTGGAAAACTAAAATGAAGGGTCTTTATTTTCTCCTATTTGTTTTTAAAAATTACTGTTGCAGCCTTAGGAGTACACACAGTTTTAAGTTATTATGTCTACTGACTTAATAACGGTATCGCAAATTGAGATCATATGAGAGATATTTGTGTCTTTCGTTACCACTATACATCATGACTACCCTGGGTCTTAAATTGTTGCTAACTCGGTACCATTGGGTTGCTAGGTTGTGAAAAATTCCTTTGGCTCACCTTTTCTATTTGTTATAAATGTTGATAAATCATTACTAAACACTCGTGGGTTTCTCGCTGTCTAAGAAGCCATTGAGTTTGCAGTTAAGGTTAATAAATCATTAAGGGTTTTCAGTCCATCAGGTCTGCAGCTGTAAATAAGATGATCGGTGGGCAGCGGCCCATGAATTAAAGAGAAAGCTGAAAAGACAAAGCAAGCGTCTGCTGCTGGAGGAGGATAAACATCAACCAAAGGGATTTTTCACAACCTGTTTGTCCCTGTTGCCATAAAAGATCTTAATCAGTAGGACAGACACCTTTTGAAGCCAGCCTGCCACCTTTTTTCTTTTCTTTTCTTTCTTAACCCCGATTCAGTCCTCACCATCAAGTACTTGGTGCTCCTTTAATGTAGCTTCTATTGTGTTTTTATGGAAATGTGTTTTAATGTGTCCTGTCTGGATGTGATATGTTGTGTTTTTTAATGTACCCCTTTTTAATAGCAGATTTCTGCACATGCAAGCAAAGACAAATTTCTGCCTTTTGCACGCAAAAGGTAGAAAATAAAGTATTTTTCTATTTCTACTCTATTAAGCTTTGGTAAATAACTTATTAACCATATTTAAAATAATTGATTACAACTAGTAAACCCTTATAAAAGGACACCTTATTAGAAAGCGGTACTGGAATGATAAAAAACAAACAGCGATAAAGCCCACTTTACCAGCACAGCCGACTTTATCTAGTCTGGGATGAACTTTTTAGCACTTTAAATGTGACAAGGAGTAAGGACATTACAGAACTTCACCAACTTCAGCTGTGATTAAAGTTCCTGGAAAGGTTCCCATTAACATTCCTGCTGAATGACGTCTGCTGCAGCTTTCTTTTGGATTCCAGTAGTTTCATCATGCTTCACTTATCCCTCTAAAACACAGCATTACAAGACAGTGGATGGAGAGATATATCGTTTTTTTCTGTGTTGTAAGATCCCCGTTGCATGAATTCATTTAGGACATTTGATATTACCATAGTTAAGAAAGGAAAACTTACTGGTATTTCCACTGACTGCAGGCCGAGGTCACAGGGTGGTGCAAGGGCTTTCGGCCGGGTGGCAAACCAGTACGTGGAGATGGCAGCGAAGGCACCCATGCCCATGAGTGCATTGGTGGGTAAGGCGCGAATGTACTGCCGAAGATCATCCAGCTCGGGAATCCGCAGCTGTCTCAGGACTTCCTGAGTCTGCATGACTGTTCTGCACTAACCCTGAAGGGAAACACAGACAGGAGCATTTATTACATTTGGAAACGTTTAGCCTCAATTCTGCACTTCTTCTGCATGTGTGTCTCTGATCCAATTAAGCTCAGAGATATCAGTTTCATTTCAACATAAATTAACCAATTTACCACCCATTCTGGCTGTAATCACAGACTTTATTTTGTTTATCTTCGCTATTTTGTGCCATTAAAAATGTTTCTGATTTCAAAAGGAAACGGTCTACATGCTGTTCCTACAGAGTTCCATAAGGATGTGGTGACACAGCAGGATGTGGCATTTCATCCTCCTTTAATCAATGGGTCTCTTGTTTTAGACCATTACACAGCAACATGAGAGCGCCCTTAAACTGAAGTATAGTGGTCCCATTCAGAGTTACAGGCAATCTTTCCACATGCTCCTAACTACAATACTGAATATACCCTATGTAATATGATTTTCTTTTTTCTTTTTAAAGATTATTTTTGTCTTTAATGGATAGTTTGAAAGCAATTGTACAAACAAAAAAAAAAAAACATAGGAAGAGACAGGTGGATGACATGCAATAGAGCTGCAACAGTTAGGCAACTATGTTGATAACCGATTAACCTTTTTTATTTAAGTATTAACAAAATACAAACATTGTCTTGTTTAAGGTTCTTAAATGTGACAATTTCTGTTTTAACTTGTCTTAACATTATAGTAAATTGAATATTTGTAGGTTTTGGACTGCTGGTCGGACAAAACAAGACATTTCTTTTCCTTTGGGAAATTGTGATGGCCATTTTTAACAGTTTTCTGATGTTATGTAGCTCAAACGATTAATCGCTTAATCGAGAAAATGCTCTGCAGATTAATCAATTATGAAAAATCTTTATCTGCAGCCCTCACATTCAACAAAAGGTCCCCTGGCTGGAATCAGATGACCGCGTGCAAAAAGTGCTCAGAAATCACATTGTTTTGAAGAATTATTTCTTATCTTACACTTTCATTTCTTCCTGTTGGTCAAGCACTTGACAGTGAGCAAAGTTATACAACATAACATAATACAGCACAGGTATGAATACTTATTTCTGGCATCATGACGTAATAATAACAGAGACACATACAGTATGAAACCAAAATAAAGCTTAGAGGATGAATCCACAGTGAATCATACAGTGTGCAGCCCTGTGACTCAGTGATGAACCACCACTTCAGCGTAACTGTATTCAATTATTTGGCTCAGTCAATTTTAAGATCTGCCTTCCAGCTTTCGGATATATCCATATATCCATTTAATGTCTCAAATCTTTTTACATAATAACAAATAGTTTCATAAGACCCTCCTAAAGCTTTAAAGATCTTAACACGATGCTTCAATACAAATAGGTCAGAAATCACCGCTTAAAAACACATGAATTTCTTCTGATCTTAATTTTGATACATATTAATTTATTTTCCTTTTTTGGGGAATCTTATTTTATCGTCTCATTCCATGTTCAGCTATTCTTGTTTTATGCCCTACTTTAAAAGTAGTCTATAAACTCTAAGCCACTGGATGAGTGATCTATATAAATATGATCATTAAAGTGAATCATATCATTCAGTACACAACTAAATACTGGCAGTAAGGAGTTGTTTAAAAGAACAATAAGAAATGTAGGTCCTTGAATGAGAAAATAACCTTTTTATTGACTGTGTCCTCTGTTTTACATCTTGAATATCTGTCCATAAAACTAAAAGATAGAGATTGTTTTCAAAGACAAACCTCCAACATAAACTCAGAACTGTTGAGAAATACACGGCTCAACAACAAGTACTTGTATGTTTGCCATTGTTTTTGTTCTGAACTTCCATAAATGTTGTATACAAAAGGAAGATGTGCTATCCTATTCGGCAGCTGTGCACTTGGAAACAAAGACACAGGAAGGAAATATGACTCCACACACATTTTCAGATCACAAGCCTCCAAGGAGATAAAGACACGACCACAGACACTGTACACTGAACGCTACAATACTTATGTCTGAAGGGGAGTGGGGCTTTCTGGTCTGGATGTTTTAGAAATGGACTCACTGGGCTGAAATCTTCAAAGTCCTGGATGTATGGCAGTTCCACAAAACGTTTAATATCACAGTCAAATGATAGCCAGAACCGTCTGTGCCTTCTAATTACATGTTAATGTAAATAAATGCTAATTAGATGAGACTGTGGCAAGAAAGACCTATTTAAATGCATCAGAATATGGAAATACATTAATTAATAACTCAGTCTTTCAACAAATAATGTATTGGGCGGCATTATGTACATAATGTTCAACTCATTTGACCTCTAGATTTGTCAGTGTCAGTCCTGTCGGTAAACGAACAAGTGCACAACCACCACAGAGGTAACAATTGACTTCTCACCTACTTCTATTATTAACACGAAGCCCATGACAAATGGGACCAGCGCCAACTGGGACAAAGTATTATAGAAAATCTGCCATCAAGCTACTTTACTTTAATTGACTATTAATGGCAACTTAAGTGCGTTAAATTGTTGAATGTGCTGAAAGATCAAAGGAGATCAATGATAATCGCCTTCATTTTTATATTCAAATATCAAAACAAAGAGTACTGAGAACAAGACTCATTAAAGCTGTTCAGTTCTATTTGTCGTCTATAAAGAATATTCAATACAATAATCAAAAACTCATAAAACCATTAAACACATTAAACCTTACAAATGCTCCACTAAGTCTTACAGGTGTAACTATTAGCCACTACGAAAGACAAGCAATGATTTCTACGTCAGCGCCAGGACAAATTTAAGTGCAGCTCAGTTCAGCATTGGTTATTGACAAATTAAGATATAATAAATCTGTATACTCACTACCACAGTGTGTATTTGAAGAAAGGTAGAGACTGTGTCCAGAGGCGGAGAGGTATAGTTATCTGAAAGGCCCTTTGCTGCGGCAGTTGCTATTAGAAGGACTCACACTGACCTCTAATAGACCTCTGAGGTTCTCACAACTATGAATAGCAGAAACACGCCCCTTTTTAAACAGCAACACAGACACACGAGGCACTGCTAGCCACTCACTGGAGAGCAATTTGAGTAGCAGGTTGGTTTAAACCCATAGGAGTGTTTTTTTTCCAAACACATCTACTGTCATGAACTTTTTGTCCTTGTGAAAACACAATAAAGTGAATTACAACTGACTATCAGGAGTGCACGTGACTGCGTGTAAAACTGGTTTAATTCAATCAGACTGATTCAGAATGAAGCGAGCGCTCATCTGAGTGATTTAAGCATTTTTCAGTCATGTTTACTCAGCACTGAATGACCAATATCTTATCATACATTATCTGGACACAGTGTGTGCAGTTCTTGTGTTGCCGAGCGTCCAAGCTGACGAAACTAGTCGAACAAAGAATTACACACCAATTACAAGAAGGTCTGCGTATTCTACGTAATAGATATGTTGACAAATTCCCCTATTTTTGTACTGATATCCCAGTGTATGTGAGCAATGACATTGACTAAACTGACACACACACAAACCTGAGCATATGTGCAGATGCCTTGGAGTCCAGGATGGAAAATCCAGTTAATTAAGCACAGTTGAGGCAGTCTACACCGTAATTTTCCTGTATTAATTCATATTTTGCCCATATTGTACGTGGATTCATACATTTCCTGCTACAACAAAGAGAGTAAAAAAGTAGCAAGTCTTAAGAGCGGACCAAGTGTAATCAGCTGTGAGTGTAACAGAAACGTGTATTACAATGCTCAAACGTAGTGGTGGGTGGTGACAATATCCTATTCTAAATCCTATCATGGTATCATTTTATGTCATGATGTCCATATATGTAGCGATATAGACAGTTTTCTGGATATTATGGATACAATAATCACAAATTAATGTCGGGTTTTGGTTAATTCAGCAAATTACATACCCGACAAATCAAGTTATTTCATCACATTGATGCGAAAATCCACTTTTACCGTACAGCAGTCCTGCTCATTGATTTGGCCTAATGCACCCAGAGATATTAAGGGGATAGATACCATGGTATTAACTGGTATCTCTGACGACTGACAAATTTATAGTCATATAGCCCACCCATACTGTAAGCGACAGAAATATAACAGATTTTTTTTAAATTAATAATCTAACTGATTTATCAAATTAGAAATGGGCTACTTACAGCTTTAGAAATATCGGGATTTGCTTGTGTTTCTCTGATATCAAACAAAATTTGAAAGCTGCAACTAACGATAATTTTCATTATCAATTAATCTGCAGATATTTTTTTGATTAACTCATTCTTCATTTGGTCTACGAAATATTTAATACAAAATGGTGAAAAACTGCAAATCACAACTTCGGCTGACCAAAAGTCCAAAACCCAAAAGGTATTCAGTTTATTGTTATTATGACAAGAAGCAGCAAATCCTGCCAGTTGAGA
Source organism: Macquaria ambigua (assembly GCA_008360985.2). Taxonomy (NCBI): domain Eukaryota; kingdom Metazoa; phylum Chordata; class Actinopteri; order Centrarchiformes; family Percichthyidae; genus Macquaria; species Macquaria ambigua. The sequence goes on along the minus strand of VMKM01000413.1, from coordinate 29,762 downwards.
AGCTGGAAAACTGAGAATGTGTAGCACCTTTGAACTATTTTTGCTTGAAAGTAACTGAAACGATTAATCAGTTATCAAAATAGTTGCCGTTTATTTTTCTGTCGATCAATTAATCGACTAATCGTTTCAGCACTGCAACATTTGCAATGTTAAAACATGACTTGGTCACTGCAAACATCTGTTTTTGGTATTTGTCCTGGTTATTATTATTTATCTTTTTACCTTTTACAGAATAAATAATTAATCAAAAGAGTAATTAATAGATTAAGCAATAATGAAAATAGGGTTTAGTTGCAGCTCTACTCTGTGAGTGTGTCTGTCTGTCAGGTGGCCAACAGCAGGCAAATGTCATTGGTGTCCTGCTTGGCTGAGAGTTGTTGAAGGCAAAAGGTACTCCAACACCCCCTCCAACCCCCGCCACCACCTCTAGTCTCCATACTTGGCCTGGGAGGAATGGCAGAGGCGGCTCCACAGTCACCCCACACCCAAGCGCATATAAGACATTGGAAAAAAAAAAGAATGCTAAGAGGGGGAGGGAGGGCAGCTGGTTCATTTGACACATAACAGAACATCAGTTGGCAGCAGCCTGCAGCTCGAGAGCAGATTACAGCTGTAGTTTTGCAACAGTCACCCCAAACCACAGCCAGGAAGTTACAAAAAAACCCCACATGGTCGGGTCAGTCACACTTGATTTCCTCATAAAATGTTCCTCTTTGTGGGATGGCGCACAGAGAAAAAGACATCTGAAAACCAAAAGCAGCGTGACACCAAGCAGCTCGCCAGCTTGGGTGTTGAGCGTCAGGTCAAATGATTTAAGCTCATTATTACAACCTTATCAATGGAGGATTAACACATGGAGCCTTTAAACAAACCACACTTAATCCCATCTTGACGAGACGGTCGCTTCCAAATCTCAGAATCAGCTTTCTCTCTGCTGCTACATGAATCTGCGTTCATGGTATATGTCATGCACAGCTGAAACACTTAGTGGATTAATGGGGAGTGTAGTAAGAGAGAGTCAATATTTAAAGAGTTTGGAGGGTGGTGCCTTTTTAAGAACACAAACGCAAAATGTAAGAAATGCACTACACAGTGCGTTTGTCTGCTCTAATTTAAGATGCAATCGTTAACATGTCCAGCTAACTAGCTTACAACCTACATTAGTTATTATATTATATATATTTTCAAGGCTAAAGTACTTAAACTAAGACTAACAAGCTCTACACTATAATACAAGAAAGGTGCTGTTTCCTGGGACTTTTAGCTTTAGCCTCTAGACTTTTAGCACAATGTCATGCATGTAGCCATCAAGTGAAAACCCTTTTACAGGATTTTCATTTTAAACAAGTCAGCTGGAAACATTAGACCAGAGACAGTGTTTTCAACCAACTCATGCAGCTAACATGAGCTTAATTACTTAGCAAGCTAAAGCTGGTAAAATCTGCCAGGCGTTTGTCATTTTATCTGGCAAATCGATAGTCGTCGGGTGGAAATGAGAAGCTGCTTTTTGTCTAATTCTGTATGAAAACAAGGAGCCATCGTTTCAAAAACAACCAAGAATTTCAAGTGGTAAATCATAGGAACAGTTACTAGGGAGGGTAGGATTTTGGACTATGACCTGCGGAGGATCAGCAGGTATAAACAATGGATGGATGATACTTTGCCCGTGTCTCTGCCTAGGCATGAAATAAAACTCAAACCATATTAACCAGTAGATGTCAGCAGGCTACAGTGTCTTCAGTTTAGGCATAGACTGGACATTGTTGTAACTGAAACAACATATGGAAGTTTATTGTTAAAACATACCAACTTATCATGTTAGGGCGAGAAATGTGTCTTGTTTTAACAATATTCTGTATAATAACGAGAACATTTTGTGATTTATCGTGTTATAGCAAGAAAAGTTTCATGTAAACTGAATAATTTGGTATGTAGTGAGAAAGAAATGTCATGAGAACATGAAAATCTCCTGTTATAATGTGAAAAGGATCTCATTAAAATGAGAAACTGAGCAATTGTTTTTTTGCTGCAGCCCTGTTGTCATGGTAATCTGTAAATCAATGGCTCCTCCACGTACTGGTTGTATGTTGTATGTCTGTTAGAGATTTTCTGTCTAATATAGCTCACTAAAGAGGAAGGACAAGAGCATTTTTTTAAAATCTGAAACCGAACGTGTTCAGACAGCGACTCGTATGAAACGTCTTCACAGGAAGAAAAAAAACCCAACCCAGACACATTACAACATAACAATCTGCTGCCGTCTGAACTTTCACATTCTTCAAACGTGTACACAGCTAAATGACTTGTACACAAGTAGAAGCACATACAGTGGGTCACTATCGACTCTGTTCTAAAAATGCAAAATGTTGACATCTGAAATTCATGAGTTATTGACTTATTGGATCCTGTTGTTGGATCTGCTTCAGTCCAGCTGCCAATACCTCATTGATAATTCAACAGTTTTGCTAACAGTACAGCACGCCCAGAGGGAAGTCATCTAAATAGAAGGGTGAGTCAATATAATCTTGTGTATGAGGATGCTCCAAGGCAACTGATAGACCAACTTTAGTAGTTAGTTAGTTAGTATGGTGGATGAGCAGCACTCTAAAGGCAAGTTATAAAAACGTAAACAGGAAGAGACAATCTGAACCCTCCCCAGTGCATATTATGCGCTGTATGTGGCGGGCCAGCTGACATGCAGCAACAAGTCTCAGAGAAATATGGTGACGGCTGTTTGTAACTGCACGGCTGCTGGATGGCTTCAGTGTGACTTCTTTCATCAACTTCAACCCTCGGGCTGACTCGTGTCCATCCTCCTCCAGTCACATTTAACCCTGGTTTTAGGACACAAAAGGCTGACCTTGCACAAGACAACCAGGCTCAAGACTGCAGGTCCCGACCTCCCTGATGAAACCGCACACTACCAGTCACGTGGTCACCAGTGGAGAAATATATAGGGAAGGGAGGGTGGGATTTGTAAAGTGGAACAAAGGTCATGCACCCGTCAACAGCTACCAGCACAGCATCAAGACACATAACCTCTACAATGCAGGTCAAAGAAAACATAGGCTACTGTCATTTCGAAACTCAGCAAATCAATCTTAAAAGGTGCCCTTTGGATTTTTCTTGCTAACATACAAACATTTTGTTTAGATACACTGCCACAAAAACACATTGTGTGTATCCTTACAAATGTGTCGAATGCAAAGCTTTTCTTTTTTTTTACATTTTAAAATACTGCATTTGTGGTTGCATTGCTACACTTCTATAGCGTGAAACCGTCAGCAGGAATATGCATCACATCCTCATGCTCATGAACCTACAGTGAGGACCCACTCGTACAAACATTGCTCCATAGCGCTACTAAGCCATTTTCTCTTCCTCTGAGGTGTTTTACTGACTTTGAATAAAACTGAACAACTCCAGCACGCTGTATTGCTTACTGCTAGTTTTTCACTCTTAGTTAAGTTCTGTTGCTGTAAAACTAGGCTGCCACAGCTATTTTTATTACAGATAAATCTGACAATTACTTTCTTGATTAATCATTTTGTCATTTATAGTCTATAAAATGTAAAGAAAATAGTTTAAAATGCCACAATCACAGTACCATAAACCTAGCATGATGTCTTACTAACCCCATGTCCAAAACCCCAAAAACATTCAGTTTACTTTCACATAATGCAAAGAAAAGCAGCAAATCCTCACAACTGAGGGAATGTTTGGCACTTTTATTACTTAAACAATTAATCAATTATCAAAATAGTTGCTGATTATTATTCTTTTGATCAGCTAATCCATTAATTAACTAATTGTTTTAGCTCTGCCTACAATGCACCTGTCACAGGTGTGCAAAGATATAGTTTTTCAGTACTTTTGGTGTTACCCCCATAAACTATCAGCATCTAAACAGACATGGAAATCAAAAGTAGTATGAAGCAGGACTACAGTGTCGACTGGATGAAATGGTCCGAGATATGAAGCCAGCTTTCCATGGTCACACTTTGGGGTGAATTACTTTTGGAATGGGATGATTTCTTTTAAATGGCTGATATTTTCTGAGAAGTTCCACTGGAAAATCCTTTGGGAGAAACAGTCATTCATTCTTCCGTTAACGCTCCTTGCAGATGCATGATAATTTGAGGCTGGTTTGTTAAGCCAGCTGCTCAACTTGCCGCTCTCACATGATTCTTTTAAATTCAATTTAGTCAGCCAATGACATCAGGAAAAGTTGGTGGGATGACGTTTCTAAAACGTGCCCTGAACTGAAATTCCTGCTTTAAAAAGGCCCCCATGTCACAGCCAGTCTTAACTGTTGTGTAAACATCAGCTAGCTCAGTCACTTGCATGCTATTAACCCAAAAACAAGCAGACAGGCTGATGCTGGTTTTCTCAAATTTCCAAAGCAGACTGACGACAGACAGTCAGGCAGTCAGTAAGACTGAATCACAAAACCACAAAGTGTCCCTCTGTTCGCTTTAATGAAAGCTGCTCCTGTACTCAAGGGCAAAAACGCATGATAGAGTCTGCATGGTCGCCTTACCATCATCCCATGTCTGTAGTGTTACTGCTCATGTGACTGCACAGCATGGCCTAAAGAGCATTACCTAGCGTTTTAAAAATGTTATTTAACAGGGAGGAAAACAACAAACTCCCACTCAAGCTGCATTCAACAGATTCCTGTTAGAGGAAGTTTCCCTCTATGTGGACTTCAGTACCAAGCACACTCCCGAACTGCACCCCAGCACCAACACACACCCGTGTTACCCAAGTTTTTCATTCATGAATGCCAGCACCAACAAGGAAACAAAGTGAGAGCTTCCAGGTGTGCTGACTGAGTGTTCAGTTAAGATCTGCTTCAACATCCTTTACTTCATTTTAGAGCAGACTGGGGCTCCCAAACCTAATACAAAAAGTGTCTGACACCATCTAACTGTCACTTCTAGTCTGCAGGTTTCTGTTGTCTGACTCGGCCTTAAAAGGAAATAACAGAAACAGTTCAACCTCTGATCTGAATAACGGCCGTCTCTCTACTGTATGCAGTGAAGCTTAAAAAGGACCATACCAGTGCGTTTGCAGGTTTACTACAAATGGCATATACTGTACATTTTCGTTGATCAAATGCAAATGAGTTTGAGATTTCTGAATGTACTTTTCCTACTGTTCGGGCAGCCATTTGTTTCCATTTATTTATTAATAATTAACAGGAACCTCATTGACTTGTGGTATCCATCCCAGTCTGCATTCATCATCAGTTACGTTATCTTTGTGTAGTAACACAGTTTAAGTGTAGATTTATGTAACAAGAAAGTATAGTAGAGATGTTTCAAAGATACGGGCGCACCAGTCCTTTGTTGCACATCATTCCCCATCTCTCTCTCTCTCTCTCTCCCCTCGTTTCCTGTCATTTATTATATGTTAAATCGCTAATAGTTTGTCCACCTGAGAGCACTGACAAAGCTTACTTTTTAAAGGAATAGTGCAACAATGTGGGTAATTTTCTTTCTTGCTCAGAGTAAGATGAGAAGATGGATACCTCTCTCATGTCTGTATGCTACATATGAAGCTACAGCCAGCAGAAGGTTAGCTTAGCTTAGCATGAAGACTAGAAACAGGGGGAAACAGCCTGGCCACATGTCTAGATAAGGACTTTCGTTTTTTGAAAAACAATCTAATATTGTTGTTTATTTTTTAGCGGCCTTTAACAAACACCATTTGCCATAAGCCAGAGACGTTAACTACGACTCCCAAGGTGCATCTCAGCAAGAAGCATCCGATCACTGAGCTTCAAATTCTGTTACATGGGTTTGCTAAAGTCGGGTGGAAGCTTAAGATGACTGAAAAGACAATCTGCAGCTTAAATCAATTCATTTTTAAATTCAGGATCAATTATGGATGAATTCAGCGACAGTGTTTTGTTCTCAACTGTAACGACAAAGCCGCTTTGAATTCGCAACCGCTCTGATTCGTGCCTCCGACTGGCCTCTTTTCTGTGGCAACGGCGGCCGAGGCTCATGGGTATTGAAGTATTTAGACCTGCCACGCCACATTACTGACAAAACATGACTTCTCAGGAACGAGGTTGAAATAATTAAAACTGGTGGCCATAACATAAACCTACAGGATCGTTACATCATCCGGGAGAGTCTCCTGTTTCTATGTGAAGTAACATTGAGGATATTGTTTAAAGGAAAAATTTAAATGGGAATACAGAACAACTTCTACCAGCAACATCTCCCACCTCGCAACTCTATAGCCTTGCACTTAACTTCCCCATAAAACAGGTGATTGTCATTTTTTAAAACTCAAAGAAAGAACATCAGCCAATATTGTTATCAGATTTTTCAAACTCTCAAATATTGCTATTGTATCATCTTTAAAAAAAAACAAATCCATTCCTGATCAGACTATAATGCAGATTAATTTGAAAAGTCTACACTACACCAAGATACCTCATAATGATAATGTAACATTGAATAAAGAAATTAATTCAAACTTCATGTTCACTGTGATGGATTTTACAAGTCAAACAAGTGTCAAGAGGTCGCGAATAGAATTTAATATAGTATGCAAATGAATGAAACTCACTGGGAGTGGGCTAAAACCTGAAAAACCACTTGTATAATAAAGTCTCCTCCTCAATGTGCTTTTGTGACTTCCTCATGCAAGTGTGCTAAGGCGGACTGGTTTGAGGTTACCATGTCAGACACACGTACTGAAATACATTTACATGGCGGGAATGCCACGACATGATCTTGATAATGGGGACGTCGTTCTTCTTCTTCTTCGTATTAACTAACAACCAGCGGCGCAGTTACATACAAAGTAGGTGAGGCGTGGGTTAGATAAAAAGTTTCAAAACAAAAGTATCATTTCACACACGGGTGTCCAATCAGCCCTGATGCAACGTGTCCATATCTTTTATTTTTAGTTTAGTTTTATAAGATAGGCTTCACACAAACACGGGTTTCTCAGCGTTACCGACAGATAAGAGAGAGGAACACACTCTTCTGATTAAAGACGTAAATGTTGACTGAACGTACTGTCGGTGAGATAAACGGAAAATGGAGATATGATGATGTGGAGAAAGGACACAAAACGTGGCTCGACTCTGGTCTATTTTGAGGCAACAATAAGCGATGAGCAGCTTTTGTTTCCCCTGAGGGCTCGTTAAAGCATCACGCTTTTGACAAACTTCTGTAAATAACACAAATGCTAGTCGACGCTAATATACGCTTGAATACTTGTGGCAGCAGGTGGGCACGTTTCCACTAACCTGTGAGCGGCTGCAGATCCGGACTCTTGATCTTGATTCTTGAACAAGAAGCAGCAGCAGCGGCTCTACGTTTAGTTCAGCTGGTGCAGCTCTCGGCCAATCAGAGGCGACCACACGTGTTGCTTTGCCTAAAGTTTGAGAGGCGCGCTGTCATTGGTCAATTGTGTTTGTACATATAACATACAACAAACAGTATGTGCATTATATCCGGCGCATGCTGGTGAAAAGTAGAGCAGTGGAGGAATACAAACCGTAAGTTAGTTACTTACTAAGTACATTTACTCTAAGTGCTGTACTTCAGTACAATTTTAAGCTAGGCCTACTTGTACTTTACTTGAGTATTTCCATTTTATGATACTTTATACTTCTATTCCAATACATTTCAGAGGCCATTATTGTACTTTATACTCCACTACATTTATGTGACGGTTTTAGTTAATTTGCAGATTCAGATAAATAATACAAAATATAAACAACATATAAATTATGATGTATTATTATTAAAGGTTAAATATGTTTCCAGGGGGGAAATTCACAAGCTACCCAGCAGTAGCCTATATAAAGTAAGTAAAAATAGCTCCACCTTTACCAGCTGCAACGTTAAAGTGATGGACACATGAATGCATCAATAATTGTGATCCAATAATATAATATATATCTTTCTGAAATAATGAGTACTTTTACTTTTGGCACTTTAAGTACAATTTACTGTTAATACTTCTGTACTTTTACTTAAGTTACATTATGAATGCAGGATTTTACTTTTAACATTTCTACATTGTGGTATTGCTACTTTTTTCTTCTTCCACCACTGTTAGGTAGTTTAGTCCAGTGGTTCCCAACCTAGGGGTCGGGCCCCTCCAAAGGGTCACAAGATAAATCTGAGGGGTCGTGAGATGATTAATGGGAGGGGAAAGAAGAAAAAAACAGCTCTGATACAAACATTTGTATTCATGTTTTGGACTTTTCTCAAATATTTTTCCTTTTTTCCTTTATCCTTTTTTTTAATAAAAAAACAAAAAACTGGCTAAACCTCGACCAGCAACAACAGAGAAATGATATTAACGATATGATGCATCAGTATAAACAATCTAATAATGTCATATATAAAAATACATCAGTCACAGGGGCCATTTCTCTGCATAATGGGTATTTTTACCTTTGATACTTTTAGTAGTAGTCTACAGTCAAATTAATGCAGATTACATGTGACTGTTTTTAACTAAGTTTAACATAATGAGTAGTAATATACAAACTGCAGAGACCCATGTAGGCAATCCACACGATAAGCAAAGGAAAACCCTTCAGCAACAGAGTACAGATGCTCGAACGAGCATAATCCCAATAAAAGAGAATTAATAATAATACAAAGGAGGTACTGGGCAACACAGAGAGGTTACAATTCTAGATGACCTATTTCCAGGTGTAAAGCCTCTAATTAAAGCATTACAGCACCAGAATAAAAGGGATAAAGAAATATAGACAGGTCAACATGTCATATGACAACAACAGAAAAGAAAGAAAATATAATTTTGGTTTTATTGGTTTGCATTTTGGTGAATCTAATGGTGACTACAGACCTCAGGTCAAAGTTTCCCTCCGTCTTTACATACAACAACAAAAAAAGTAACTAAGAAAAGAAAGAAACTAAGTCCATTCACTCAAGTACAATTTTGAGATCACTGTACTGTACTTGAGTATTTATATTTTATTATGCCACAACATTTCAGAGGGAGACATTGTACTTTTTACTCTACGACATTTATTTGACAGCTATAGTTACTTTGCAGATTTAGATTTTACCTACAAAACAATCCAACAGGGCCGTAGTCGCCACTGAGGACACTGAGGTCAAGTCCTCTTTCTGGAAAATGTTTTTTTTGTTGTTGTTGTTGTTGTTTTTAGAAATCCAGGGCCATTATATTGTACAGTTACATGGTGGGTATTAGAGTATTTAGGCTGATTCCAGTATTTTATGACTAAGTAGGCCTACTTTTGAATTGGACTATTTTAGGCCAACAAAATAAATAAAGGATTCAGTATTTCTCCATCAGAATTGTATTCCTGGCAGCACAGAGAGGGCTTTTTTAATTTCCTGGAAATAACTGCACTATGTGATCTGCTACTAATTATATGGAAAATGGAGACAAAGTACTGATGCAGTTGTTTTAGTCAGAGTTTAGTTTGTTGTGGTGAGTTTATAAGCAGCTGGTGATTTCCAAAGGAATTTCCTTAAAAGAACGGGTCAATTTATATAAAACTTGTGGAAAATATAATTGAAGAGTTAATCAAATAAAAATGTAGGTAACATTTTGGCTTCAGTGGGGACATGTGAGCTTTGATTCATGACCTCAGTATTTCTAAAATCCTGGCTAAATGCTGCTTCAATTATTATAATCCAGTTATAATAATATACTAGAACACTCTGAAGGGTGCCATTTTAAATTATGAGTACACTTCACTTCAGTACATTGTTTTTTACATTCACATGTTGCTACTTTTACTGAAGTAAAGGATCTGGTCTTCCACCACTGAACCAAACTTACAGAAGCATTATGTTTGCTAAACTGAGTTCAAAACATATTTTCTTCCGGTCTCACACTGTACTGTGTGACCAGTGTATTGAAGTTGTCATAATAAAGTTGATTTTTGTTGCTGGAGTGTTCAGACTGCTCCCTTCTCCGTGCATCTTGGAAGCAGGTAAAGTTGTGCCAGAAATCCCTCCTCTTTATTGTTTTATTGTCAGGGAAAATCATCGGCTACACATTGCTGAGCTAAAGTCACTAAGCAGGCAGTTTAGCTGTAAAACTGTACAACATCAAGTGAAGTCTTTTTTGGATTTAGACCAAGATTGTTAACCCTTAGTGCAGGCTACAGCCTAAAAATCACATTTTCAAAAACATTTCCTAATATGTGTGTCATTGACACAAAACAGGACAAGTATTATTGTATCTATTTAACCTCTTATGGTATAATTAATAAAACTCCTGATTCTCAGATGTTAGTTTGTAGTGATCAAATGATTTATCTTATCCATGATACGATATTACTGAACGGATTTTCCCTGATAAGAGATACTTTTGGTTGTCAGACAGCTCAGACTCATGCTCTAATATCTGCATAAACATTCCTGTAACATTAATAATACATTTACTATAATTTATAGTTTTAAGAGAGACAACAGTTTGCTGAAGTCTGTTTGTATAAAACTATAACAAGTCTCACCATGGCTCCTTAACTCTAAAATATCTTCCAGTGAACAGGCAGCTGAAGTTTCCAAAGTGTGCCACCGGAGGGAGCAGTTTTAGAACGAGATGATAGACTATTAGAGCTTTATAGGTCCAGCATTTTATTTATAAACGCATTTTTAAAAGAATTTAAATGCTTTCAGACAAATTGCAATATTGTAAATACCCTGGCTAGAGTTTATCAGGAGTCAGCAGTAAAATAGTGAGTTTTAATAAATCTTTTGGTGTTTCATATTGTAAATCATTATTCCAGTGTCTGGGTGATAAAAAGTGAGTTTATATTGCTCCTTTTTTCATCTCCACAGATATAAAATTACAGTGATATTCCTGTAAGTGCTTAAGTAGTATAGAGATTTATAATAGTTTTACCTTCTGCACAATCACTATGATCGGTCTACTGTAATATTACTTCAAATTTCTTGAGAGGAACGTACTATACTTTTTCCTCCCATGTTTACAAGCTTTAAGTAAATCTTCAGCCTCTATTGCTGCTGTATTTGTTTCTCAAAGGCGCCTGTAGCTGCTGAACCATGTAGTCTGAACTCAGCTTAGATAATTTCCACGGGCTCAATGGGGACCGTGTGAACCGCTGCAGTTCAGGCTGAGGGTGGCGCACCAAGCTAAAGGATTGTGTCCGGGACCCTCAGAGGTCACCACGGGTCAGAGCGCAGCGCCTGACAACACACACAGAGTCCACACAGACTGCTGCTGCACACTGAGCTGCTGTCACAAATTAGGCTCGGCTGGAGGCTTGTTTATGTTTTCCTGTAACGGGCCGGTGTAAAAGACGTTATAGTGATACCACCGGGGAAAACTAGTCGCCACAAATTCTCTGAGCAGACACACCATTTAGTCTATAATCATATCAAGAGGAATTCTCTTTAGGGAGTGTGTGCGTGTACGTGTGTGTGTGAGTGTGTGTGTGTGTGTGGGATGGCTTGCAATAGGCCAATAAGTTTTCTTTATTTGTTTGTTTTGTTTTTTTCATGCAGAAAAGTGATGGTTTATTGAACCAGTAATGCAGGATTTGGCTACAACAATATAAACATGTACAATATGTTAAGTAATTCTAGTATTGTGACTTACAGTATATTCTATTAGTGCTGCAAATATTTGCTAAATATCACATAATTAAGGAGAAGCTGGTAGTCTGCTGTGTGCAACATTAGTTGTTTCATGTTCTCACTGCTGTCACGTGATTGATTTCAATGAATTTCTACCTCATTTGTAACGAATCTGAATCATTTTAATATGTTTTCTTGCAGCTGGGCTGCATGTAAAACAGCTAAACACTGATACATTTACTTATATGTTTACTTATTTATACGTTTTTAATACGTTTACATATTTTCTATAAACTAAAGACCTAAGTGACATCTCGCACTAATAACAGGACCAGTCTGAACGTGCAGCAATGTGTAACAGAGGGAACAGTGCGTCTAAAATGCCGAAATTGAAAGTTAAAGAGATTTATATCCCGGTTTTATTCAACCAGGTGCTGTGGACAGCACATCTATCTGCAGGAACTACAAAAACGAAAAAACAACAACAACAAAAAAAAAACGGTTATTCCCACAGTATTTCTGTATGGTCTCATATCAGTGAAGCCTAATCCTTAAAGCTCTGTATTTCCTGTTGCATCATATTGTTACTAAAGTGATTTTGTTGTGGTGATGCTGTGGTTTTTCTTTATAACCTATAAACTACTGTAGTTCTTTCCATTAAGAGCCTTTTATTACCAGGTTGAATACAGCAGTGACTCTTTATACTATTAAATATTCTACTGTACCATATTCGGCACATGTGTGTCTATAAGGGCCAATTAGGCCAATGCAATCAAAACATATATTAAATATCGATGAAGAATGCAATTAGTTGTCCTACACATGCGTAAAGATTGCAACCATTCTGAATAACTCAGTAAAATTCGAGCAGTAATGTAATATTTTATATATAATATTGCTCATTAAACAGCTACTCCAAAAAAACAACAAGCCGTTTTTAAATCATAGCACCATTTCATAGTGGTTGCCAAAAAAATAAAAATAAAAATATATTAAAATGTGGATATGTAGTGGCTTGACAAATATTTTACACAGAAGAGCTTATAAATATAAATATACCAAACGTGTATATATAAATTCACATAGCTGTCAGACCATTTAACAAAATATTTTAACACGGAAATACAATTTTCACATCACAGTATAGCCTACAATAAATCCTGACGCACCATTTGGCCTCGTACTGACGCAACACTTGGCGTTACAAAGACGGTCAGCAAAAACTTCCAGTGTTTAATTCAGTTTTTGAAAAAGCAACAGCACACAACTCCCTCCATATTTCAATGGACAAACACATAAAAAGTGTTAAAACTGCACAGTCAAGTAATTGGATTTTATGCCCCCGTCCCGCTCGCTCGCGCTTTTCTCTCCATGGTGCTCTAAAAACTCTCCAAACGCTTCAGATGTCTTGTGAGCCTTTCTTTCTCAATCTCCGCTGCTTTTTATTCTTCGACATCGCTCACAGGATCAAATATATCCAAGCACGGTGAAAGTTTCGAGATTAAAACGTTCTCAGTGGAAAAAAGAAAGAATCGGAGCAAACTGTTTTGGCGCATGAGAGCAGTTTGAATCTGTGAGGAGCGCACACAATAAACCTGTTGTTAACCTTGCTGTGAAAATATGTTTGAAGAAAACAGCCAATTGTTGTATGAAATGTATTCAAGTATAAAATAATGCCCTTTGTTTGGGGGGAAAAACTTGAGCAATGTGAGGGTACAAAAGTCCCCTGTGGCATTTACTAGCACCCTTTGTGCAGTTTGCGCTTTGGCGTCTCCACTTGGCGCATTACCCAGGCCCCTTTAAACGCGATTGTTTCTTTCTTTCTAATGACATTTACCGGATCAAAACATGCTGTTAATTCGATCAGAAAGCTTCACCCTTCATAACAATGGCAGTATAATTTCTCCCAAAGTTTGTTAAGTTGACCGAAATTAGGCAAATGAATAGGGGTCTCCAGGCTACCCATCTTGCAGGTGACGGGGAATAATGCGCGTTCACACCAGCTGCATTCTTCTTTATTTCTCCCTTTCTTTCACAGCATTATTAAAATTTAGGCCAATGAAACTATTCATTCGACTGAATAGACATTTTCTTATAGGATAATAGGATACAAATTGAGCCTCTCCAAAGAGTCTCCAGTGGTGGGTAACCCTCGTGTGCCAGAGGCTGCTGGAGACGCTGGCCTTGACGCAGACGACGCTCGTGTGCCAGGGCTAATCACACACCTGCCGAGGAGTCCAACAAAATAAAGAATGTAAACAAAAAGCTTGCCATCTCTCATAAAAGATGGACGTGTCACCAAGTCGTGTGAGAAACGCCGAGAACAAACGGGGGGACTCCGTCTCCAAAAGATCTCCCCTGAACTTGGCGGAACAGCCTATTAAAGGCTTACTTAATTACTCTAATGACACTGGACAGGCCTTAAAACTCGGACCGGGCTTGGATGAGAGTTAAGATCGCTTGCTGGGATTTGTAAACAGGCGATCGTGTGAGAAACGCGAGTTGGAAGAAAGAGGGTTTCTTTTCTCGCCGTCTTTGTTTTCAGTGCGCACAGTGCGCCCCGCCGGATCAGGCGATACCAACGCTCACTTCTTATTTCCCGCCTGGGTTGTTACTATGCAAATAATATTCCGAAAGTAATCACGTGTCTTTTGAACAGCCACGTGGATTAACAAAGCAGGTTTGCCCCCCTGCTAGCCCATGGCTTTAGATTTTTACTATTTCTTTAACTGATCCTAAATGCACACATTTACCCAATGCATGGCTCTAATCCCATGGAATAATTTACACCATGAATGCCAGAGTCCCTTGGATGATCCCTTTATAAGGACCAGCTTTCCCCTCAAACCTCAGTCTGCTTCATCTCCTGCCAGAGCAACACATCTCTCCAACGTCCAGCTGAACTGATTTTTTAACAAGTTTGTCAGAAACTCGTCGATGGCATCTAAGATGAAAGACAGGAAGGTACGCGCTCCATGTGCGCTCTGCATTATGAGGACTGAACTGTTTTGGCAACGCGGCACTTTTAACACTTTTGAGTTACTTTGTGGAATTTTGTATTTCAGTATTTACATCGAACATTGTTTAACTACAACTTGGAGTAATTTTCATGCTAGTGGTGGGGAAGGCTATTGTCCACCCTCTGTGGCACGCGTTACAGGATAACTACGGCGCGCTACTGATTTAAAAGTGGCCTCTGTGGCAGTTACGGAATATTTGGCAATTGTAATGTAATTAATTGGGTTACAACAACACTTATAGTGTGCTAAATGTACTAAAAGAGATTTCAAACATTTCCACTAAGGCCTCAGAGTTATAGAAACTATCCGGAGCGCAGATGTCCGTCGCGCGCTCTGCGGCAGCACAGCGCGCAGCGCGCAAAACTCTCCGGGAGTTATAGATCATCATCATCAAGCTTCCAAACATTTCGTCGCTGCATACATGTTATTTCTTTTTATTCATGCCTTCCTGGTTGTTTTATTTTCGTGTTTCTGACTGACAGAATAGCTGTTAATGAGATGAACTGTATTAGTTTGTGTGCTCATGTTGTCTCTCTCCCTGTTTCTACAGAGAACTCCCATCTCTCACAAAGTCATTGAGAAACGAAGACGGGACCGCATTAATCGCTGCCTTAACGAATTAGGAAAAACAGTACCAATGGCACTGGCAAAACAGGTATTGTAAAATGTATAATGTATATTTTGTGTTAGAGATATCTTATTTAAAATACAATGTTTATAATTTAGCAAGATGTTTATCAGCCAATGTTTATCAAAAAATCTGGTCATGTAATATTTGCAGTCAAACATTTTATAATGTTGGATTATTGGATATTTTGATAGAACTCTGGAAAACTGGAGAAGGCTGAAATCTTGGAAATGACAGTTCAGTACCTGCGAGCGCTCCACTCAGCGGATTTCCCCCGTGGGAGAGAAAAGGGTGAGTAAACGTTTCACAGAGCTCTGACACTTTACGCACATTTCTGTTCATAAATTGCGTGACAATTTCTACAATGCTGATTAGGTATAAATACGAGTTATTTGTATATTTATGTAATTTTTAGTTTAACCTCACTTATGTTTATACATTTTGTTGAAAGTCCAGCTTTACGCACCGGAACCAGACCACAAAAACTACGCTGCGTCAGACTTGTTTGTCATTTCATATAGGCTGGGTTGTAATCGCTGCTTACTTTGATTCATTCCAGGTGAACTGCTGGCTGAGTTTGCAAACTACTTCCACTACGGATACCACGAGTGTATGAAAAACCTGGTGCACTACCTGACCACAGAGGACAGGGCTGAAACCAAAGACATCAAGTACGCACGGATCCTCGCCTTCTTACAGTCCAAGTCCCGTGTGGTCACCGAGCCTGTTTTCGGCTCCGTCGGCTCGATGCCAGAACCGTCTGACTACCTCAGCCAGCTGCACTCCTCTCCGGAGCACCAAAGCCACAGTCCCTCGGACTCCGTGTACCAGCAGAGTCCACCGGGACACTTCTCCTGGCACAGCCCGGGCATCTCGTACCCAACAGTGCCGCTCTCAGCGCACACACAACAGCACGGTGGATACTTGTCACCGGTGCAGGGACTCGATCACCACTACTTCAACTTCATCGGTCACACACACGCAAACACATTTAGTTTGCACAGTGCGCAACACGCCATGTAAATCGTTTTTTTGTTGTTTTTATTTATATATTTGTGAATTATGTAAATGTAAATGTTGTGAATAAATATTTCTGACTGAAGCTCAGCTTGTTTTGTCATCATTTACACTCGGTTTTAGGTGGTCAGGTGACGCGTAAATGTACAGATCTCCAAAATTACAAGCAATTACAATCGTGTTACCTTCCTGTAAGAATAAAGCGCGCGCAAAAGCAATAAAATAGACGAGGAGCGAGAGAAAACATCTCGAAGTGCAACTTTGTGAAAAGACGTTTTAAAATGTTCAGTCTTCAGAGGATTATTAGTGATTTATTTGTGAGTTTGGCCTACACATTATTGCTGAGTATAAATATACAGAAAACAGCTAAAAAAGAGCTTTCATATCTTTTTATGACATAAAATGAACCGCTTAGTAAATTATGACTGTTTGCAGACTGGGCTCAAACTTTGCAGCGGGTACCAGGGGGCAGACATGAGCCTGATTCCCACTGGACCACCCACTCCTGACTTAAACAAACCTGCAGTTAAACAAAACCATTGATTCATCCAACACTCCCCTTTCCTTTTAATTCAGATCTGTTATTGAATACCAAACCATTTTTGGACCTAACAAGGGAAAATAAGTCAATACATATTTTCATACAAGGCATTATTGAATGTACACAGTTTCATGATGAAGGAAAGTAATTGTGATGTGTTTTGTATAAAAAGCTGCATTTCTAAGATCTTAAAGAAGAATGTGTCAAAACAGGATCAAAGTTGTCCTCCTTCTGAACTTTAGCCAAGTTTGACTATTTCCATACCTTTAGGGAAATGAGGTTGACTATTCATCAGGAGGAAAAGGGGGAAGTTATGCAGGGAGCCACCCTGGTTAAAAGTTGGTGCTTATTTACATGTAAAATGTGTGGTTTCTTCATTCAAATATAGCAGCATTACATTAAATCTGTGAGCTCCTATTACATTTTTCTCCCACTTTCTAAAGGGAAGCCATATTGGAAATAGTTACTGATAGAAAGAGCTTTTTGCCTCCCACAGAATAAGGAATTACTCTGATCAAAAGAGAATTGTTTTTGCCAAGCTTGTGTCTGCTAGAGTCTTAATAAATGCATTAAGCTGCTTCCAGGCCCTTTCTGTCTTTCTTTAAGTGAGTTGTATGGTGTTGGATTGTAAAAAGAGAAGTTAAAAAAGAGAGCAGGGGGGGAACTCCTTGTTGGGGTTTTTTTAACCAAGGAGCCCCATTGTGGTGCATCTGAAAGGGGAACAATCTCTGCGTCCTTGTGCTTTATCCTTGAGTGATTGCGAAGAAAAATAATCAACACCATGAAATCAAAGTTTCTCTCTCAGAGGAGTTCAAGAAAAACACCTTTTCTCCCAGTTTTCCATCAAGAAGCAAAGCTGAAATCATTGCACATATCTCTCTCCTGTGTCAAACGTAGGTGAATATACCTGGGCGTATTGCTAAAAGACAACAAGCAAGGTGTGTTGTAGGTGTCCTCATATGTGTGCTGACATGTATGGACAGATATGATGGATGGAAGGATCGTTTCTGGGTGGATGGGTGGATGGGTAGATGACAGGCTCATGGATAAGCCCGCATTAGTCGCCTGGGTGGTTGGATAAACCCACATTAACCAGCCCCTGACCAAAAAGACAAGCAACAAGAGAGCAAATGAAAGAAATGAAAGACAGTGTCCGTGCAGATGGAAAAAGTGACAATACGATAAAAGAGAAAAGGCTTTGAAGGAATACTTGGATCCCTACAGCCCCAATATTGGTTTAAATCCTGACTCTAAACAGGGAAAAAAAAGACCCATGTTCAGCCAGATGAGAAAGATTTAGCCACGGCACAGCACATCACATGAATAATAATAAATTGAGCACGGATAAGAAAAGGACTCCAAACCATTTATTGTCATGTAAACTGAGCCGCAGTGGTAAAGCTTGAGAATGTTTGTCTTTCGCATTAATATCACACGCTGAACATTAACAATCCGCTCTTTTGAAAAATTATTCATCACTGGAATGTCAAAGGAAAAGACGATTCACTCTCCGAATTTATACTTTAGCTTTGATGAGCATGAAGTCGGGCAAGTTTATGATGAACAAAAACAAGCTTCATTGCCGTGTGGAAAGGGGGATGATGATGGAAATAAGACCAAAACATTATTGTTGTCTGATATGTTTGTATTATATAAACGTATGAGAAAACCAAAACCAAAGCAAAAAAACAGCTTCATTAAATAAGTTGCACTACTTTGAGAGGCCTTGTGCATCCATTTACAAAAACATCTATTTGTTGTTCTGTATTGATTCATTGTGATAAGATTTTTGCATTATTGTCCCACATTACAAGACATACACTTCATACACTTCTACAAGCACAAAAACTGTATTTTAAGCTTCACTTCTATCTGCAGATACAAAACAATTTACACCCAATGCCAAATGTCATCCCCTTAATAGAAATGTTTGTGTTTAATTCTTTATCGCAACTTCTTATTTGTGACTACTTTTGTCTCAGTACACTTTATAGTTACTATTCATGTTGGTGTATATGGTACTCAGGATCTTTTATTCATTTGTATAAAGTAGAAAGTTCATAATGTTCACATAGTGTTCACGTTTTTTAAGTTACTTCTCTGCATCTGTTCTTGTACTTCTGCTGCTGTAGCACTTGAATTTCCCTGTGTGGGATCAATAAAACTGATCTTATCTTATAGGTTCTAAATGGGCGTTTCAAGAAAAGGAAAAGGAAAAGACATTACATTTAATGCAAAATGAATTTAGCCTCGATAAAATACTGCTTTCAAATGTTTGAGCAAGTGCAACATTAGGTTAATTTTATGTAGAACACATTTTGGTTTAATTTTCTAAAAAATAAGTCCAGAACTTTATTGTTAATCAAGTTTCAGCTGTAGCAAGGGACAGTGGTGGAAAGTAACTAAGTACATTTACTCAAGTACTTTACTTAAGTGCCATTCTGAGGTACTATTTCCATTTTATGCTCCACTACATTTATCTGACAGTTATAGTTACTAGTTACTTTGCAGATGAAGATTTTTACAAACAAAACATATGAGTTTATAAAATATGATGCATTTTTACAGATTAAGCTTCTCAACAGTACTGTATAAAATAGTTAACATTAGCTCCACCTCGACCAACTACAACATTAAAATGCTGCTTACACATTATGGACAGACGTGAGATCTATCTCTCGGCAAGAAAGTGAATTAAGAGTATTTCCCAAAATGTCGAACTATTCATTTAAGTAGTCACAGGCCAAAAGGGTTGGGAAACACTGCTGTATCCCAAAGAGGGAGCCACAAGTGTCTGATAGCTCCTGTTTTGATCTTTGCACCCGTACGAGCACCAAAGTCAGGCTTAGACAGTTAGCTAAGCTTCTGAGAGTACAACAGCAAATCTCCTTTCCTTTGCCATGGTGTAGTGTGTTTGTGTTGCCTGTGTGTGTGTGTGTGTGTCTGAAGGAGGGGTACGGTCGAGCTTTGGGATTGAAGCCAAAGAAGTACACAAGCTGTGAGAAATCCAACAGCCAGTGCTGGTTGGTAATCAAAGTCCTCCAGTGGCATCGGAGCTCCGCCGGCTCACCTCAGGATGGTCGTCTGATCTCCAGCATGAAAAGACAGAGACAGAGAGGCAGGAGGAGGGGGAGGGAGGGGGAGACGGAGAGAGGGTGAGAGGAACAGAAACACTGAGAGATAGAGGGAGTGTTAAGAAAAGGGGGGAAAGGGATGAAGATCATTCCCACAACAGATACCACTATCTCACAGGGTTGAAAGGGCCCCCTTTCTGTACACCCCCCCCCCACCCCCACCCCCAAACCCTCCTCCTCCCTCCTCTCTCCTCCTCCCCCCCGCTCCTCCTTACCAATAATGCCAAAACTTGGCAGCCAACCCAGCACATGAGCAACAGTTTCCCATCAGAGAGAGGCAGCCATGCTACTGCCTTGGCACCGGCGACGTCTGAAGAATGACGGGCACTGTAAGAAGAGAGCAGACATGAATGGAGTCTGTTAGGAGGACAAAAAAAACTCAGCACATATCAATGCCTTTTGATTGTCTGGGAGTGATTCTGGTGAGAGCACATCAGTGAGCTGATACAGAGTGTAGAAAGTGATCTGATGAGTGTTTTTTCATTGAGAAGAGAGGTAAATGTTTCTTGAGATAAACACAGAAAAGAAAGACAAGACAATCTTTTAGTTTTTTGCTCATGCAGGCTAAAAAACATGACGTTAGGCCAAACATATCAGCTATGAAATCTGACTAAGTTGCTGTAGGAGGATTTTTCATAGTCTCCTCTGCCCCCTGCCAAGGGATGAGGACTTCACCTTTTTGCACTTGGCACAACCCTCTATGTGCTCACCAGCAATGCCATCAGATTATGCAAATCCGTGGAGATGTCCTATTCAACACTACCTCCATTTAGAACAGAGATATTTGAGCCAAAAACGAATAGAGTGATAAAAGAGGCAGTGTTTTAAAGAGATCGAGAGCAGGAAAGGGTCAAAGACATCTCCGATATAAATGAAAACATAATGAATACTGTACAGAGTATCCCACTGTGGACCATCATTTCAATCTCACCCCATCAGCTTTTCTCACTCTTTGTCTTTTTCTGTCGTTTTTGTTAATTTTTTTTCTCGTGTGCAGCACGTTCGCCGCCACAGACAATCTGAGAAATATGGAGGCAGAGAGCAGCATGGGAACATTTCAACAAGCGTGCAACAACACGGTATAGAAAAGAAAAGAGCTCAGAGTTAAAGAAACAAAACAAAAAAAACCCAACAACAAACAAAAAGAAACAAACTGGGACCAAACTCTTTGTTATTCATGGGAAAAAAAGAGCAAGCTTGTTAACTTGCACAATTAAGGCATCATTTGCCAAGAGAAAGTGCAGTTCTTTGTTTTTGGGGGGACAAAAGGTTGAGAGAGCGTGTTTTAGATCGGTGCTGTGAGCTTCATGAGGGTGGGTCTGTTTATCTGGCGTGCCACAACAAGGGGCACTTTTGTCACGAGCACAGACAGTGTGACATCGGAAAGTGCTCGAGATAAATCAGGTAATTTTGCATGGTGGTTAGACAAAGAGCACCATACATTCCAGTTCCTGTGTGTGTTTATAAAGGGAGTACGTGTAAAGACGAGGCTAATAATAAAACCATGTGAGTAATTTCACAAGACGTCTCCAATAGAGTGGCATAATTTATGATTCAAGGCCTTTTTGTTAAAGACTAATGGCATTAAGTTTGACAACATCAATAAATTATTCAGATTTGGAGGAATATGTTAAATTAAAGAACGCTTAATAAAGATATTCACCTAATTTTGCACTCCTTTACATTTATAAAAATGCACAGCAGAATTGTCATTTTAAATGTTTCTTTCAACTTTTTGCTTTTGTTGGGATGTCATGGTTCTGACTCTTTACTTCTTTCTCATCTTTGATGTCAGTTCGCTCTCAGTAATTTCTACCTTTGACTATTCATCAGGAGGGAAAGGGGGAAGTTATGCAGGGAGCCACCTGGTTAAAAGTTGGCGCTTATTTACATGTAAAATGTGTGGTTTCTTCATTCAAATGTAGCAGCATAACATTAAATCTGTGAGCTCCTATTAAACTCACACACACACACACACACACACACATGCACACACATGCACACACACAAACAACCACAGTACAGTGCAAAACATGTTGCACAACTCTTCTCCAGTATCTGGCCTTCATCAGGGTGCTATCTAACATTGTTTCTGGTTTCCTTATATACAGTCCATTATCAGTCATGTGACTTACAAAACAACATTACCATCATCGTTTTCAGATTCAGATTCAGAATTTATTCACCAAGTACATGTGTACAATGAATTTGTTTTGGGGCAAGTGTCAGAACAGCAAAAATGAAGAAACAAGATTTTAAGACAAGACAATTAAATAGAAAAATAAGATGAGATAGATGAAGAAGAGAGATAACAAAAAACCTTTACAATTTCTTTTCAAATGTACAAAACAAATATACTGTAAATATAGTATAGAGGCACATTCAGTACTCTTTCTACCTCACTTTTCAAAACACACTGTCCTACAATCTTTTCTTAATGTTTATGCATAATTATACAAGCCAATCTGCAGCCAATCTTAACCTATAAATTCCATGTTGTTCCCAAAAGTTCCTGTTGTTTGAGAACTGAAACTACAATCTAGCGGACACAAACTAAAAAAAAATGCTTTTAGTCAAGTTCATCTCTGGCGTAAAGTGCCCAAATAGAAACCTGGAATGTCTCCATCTTAAGAAGCAACTCATTGGAACTACTTTCTACCAAAGATCCCTCTGAAAATGGTTGACAGCAGAGTAACACAGACATTTTCACTGGAAAGAGATTTTGCTGTTAAATTTTCATCATCGTATCTAGACAGAAGCAGAGATCCCCAATATCAGAGGGTAAATAACTACATTCAGTCTAGTACAGTACTTTAAGTGTTGATGATTATGATTATTAAAGATTACCCCCCCAACAGAGTACAAAGCTGTTAAATTAGCTTCACTTTGATGAGATGAGCTACAACACTTAACATGCCGCTTACGTGTTATAATAACACTCTGAAAGTGGCCATTCTGATTAATAAGTACTTTCTATGCTTTATGATAAGTATAGTTTGCTATTTGTACTTTTATTTTGTTAAAATTTTGAATGCGGGACTTTTACTTATTACAGAGTATTTTTACATTGTGGTGCTGCTACTTTTACTTCTGTCTGCATGGCTGTATACCACTAGAGCACCATAAGTGAAAAAATATGCTGATGAAAACAGTTTCTACGTTTCTGGTCAAGCATAATGTGAGTGAAATTCTGCAGGACTTCACTAGAAGCAGAGCTTTTATCTTTGCATCAATACGGAAATAATTCAATTATCCTGTTGAGTTGGAAAGTTCTCTCATTTCTGTCATCACTTCACTTTTTATTTCCCTGCATCACACATCAACTCGCCTCTTTCACCTCTATTCTGCAAGTAGAGCTCAAGATCTCCAGCAGCACTGGAATTCCCATCTTGGGATTCAATGAGGAGAGCCGTCCTTTCAGCTTCAATCACTCTCGTGCTTGTGAGGCTGCATTCACGTGTGAAGGTTTCTTTGAGAAAGCCTTTAGGTTGTACTGAGGCTGGTTTATTTCTGCCAGAAATCTTTCTCAAACATAACGCTTCAGTGGCGAATGGAGAATATGGAAACCGACAACGTGAATCAGGAGAATGCAACGTGAAGCTCTTTGGGAATCTGAAAAGCTGTGTGTGTGTGATGTGGTCAGACGGTCACAGCTGAGGCACCTGACAAACTTGACGCCCCAGTCGACTCTTTGCAGGGCCAAAAAGAAAGGGTAAATAAAACCCAGAGGTCCTAATGTGCTCCCTGTGCGCTTGGCTGGACTCATGAGGGGCGAGCATGGTATGTTCGCCCTTTTGTCCGGCGAGATGACGGCCGCTCCTCTGTATTTAGCTGCGTCCGGGGCCAGCGTAGGGCCAGCAAGGGGCGACCCCGGGGCTCCACAGGTCACCCTCTGAGGTCACGATCTAAGTAACCAATCCAGAGAAAGGAATAAAGCAGAAATTAGATTGGCAGCCAGTGAGGGTGGAAGACTTCATCTCAAGTGACTGCATGCGGTCAAACTGAATGAGATCCAGCAAATACATCTTCTCGTGTGAATGTTGATAGTGTGACTGAATGCTTTTAATTTAACTGAGAGAGCTTTTTTTTCTTGTGGGAGGCAACTTTAGGATAAATGAAGATAAAGCAGAAGGAAAGAAAGACATCTCACACACTGAGAGGAGAGACGCTGAGAGGCGATGGAAGCATTTTTCAAAAATAAGAAACAATATTGTCAATTTAAAGAGTGTTTCCTTTGGTTTTTACAGTGTTTAAACAGTCCGACTGGTCTTAGGGTAGTGGTCATCGTGGTGGTGGGCGAAGCGGTCATACCCTCACTGACCTCACCGTGACCTTCACAGCAGGGCACCCATGTCCGACACCAAGAACATGATGCAGCACAACGCAGACTATGGGACAACAACCACATAAGGCAGTAAATCAGTTTTCATTCATCAAATGAGACAGACAGAGCTGCCAGAAAACAACCTTTTTTATATTTTTCCATGGATTTTGATTGATCATTGAACATTTGAAATATAAATATATAGTATATATATGTATATATATATATATACACATATTTTTACTAAATTCTTATACGTTTGTGAGTGTTCTATGGTACATACACAATTGTTAAAGGCAGTAATCAGAAAAACCAAAAGCAGTTTCTGCGTGAGAGAGAAGAAAGAGGGAGGATGACATGCAGCAAATGTCCTCACCGGGACTCAGACTGGGGACATTGGGATGACAAGATGGGTCTTAAACCTCTAGGCCACCAGGGTGCACTCATGATTCTTAATTTTGATTGTAATGAAAAGAGACATTATATATTCTAACCTACACTCTGTTCTCTATCCCTGGTCACAGTGTGTGGATCTCTGAGAGATTTTTTGGTTGCATACTATTACCAGGACACAGCGAGCAGTGAGTTAAAGCGTCTTGGTTCAGTTTACCAAGTTGCTTATGACCTTACACCTTCATTAACATGACCGGACTGTAAACATTACGAGTGCACCTGGCAGGCTGGCACTGAATGAATAGGAAGTAGTTATCATTTCTGTTATATACCGTATCTGTAATGTTTGTGCTGTTTATCTACATGTATGTGGAAACATTTCAGTAGTAGGTTTTTTCTTTGTCTGTAGGGTCAAATAATGTCTTTTGTAGTTAATCTTTTCTAAAATCTAAAATGAAATAAAGATTTTTTTTCAACACCAATTTAAAAATATTATAATATTACATTCATTTTGATTGCTTTTTATCTAATTTGACACCTGACAAAGCACAATTCACCAACAGCTGATGATGAAACTTCATAATGACAGTACTGACACTGACATTTTAATGGCTAAACATACATATGAACGGTTACAAAAACAAATGCAGAGTAGGTTAATTTATCCTCTGGTTTCAGTTATTGTAAATTTGAATTGATTGACCAACAGTGATTGAGTCGTTTACGCTTACATATTGTTTCCAGTGATCTCGTAAAAGTATTTTCAGGTAAATGTATGAATTCGTTCAAGCTATTTTTTCATATTTGAATGGGAAAGTTCATTCATGACATTGGGAACAGTAGTATGACAATATAATCTTAATTCAACGTCTGTTTAATAACGTTTTACCCAATCTCATCCTTTATTGGCAAATGAAATATTAGAATTTATTTCTCACTGAGACAGTGAGATGCAGTTGAAAGCTCCGGACAAAATTATTAAGTGGACCTTGAGTTGAGATTATTTTTGTCAAACTATTTTTCATATTGTTTCTACAAGTTTTTATGACTTTACTGGAGAATATCAGTACTGCCCCCACTATCTGCCCGGAGCCAACACACACACACAAAGGAGTGTTGTTTTATACCCAACATTAATACCCATTAGGAAAACAAACAAGGGCTTGAGAGAGCATAATTCAGAGGTATCTGCTGCGCTCAGAGTTGGCAGCTCTCCCTGCTAACATGCCAACATCGGGCGGTGACTCTCAGGCTTCCCAAGGAGGGGCTGGGACCCATTCAAACAACGATCAAACAAGATGCTTCGGAGGAGAAAGATAAAATTTTACGTTGTTTGGTATCAGACATTAATCTAGACAAAGCCTTTCAAAGTCTTCAATGTCACTACATACTATCTATTCAGAAAGTACATGAATTATGTGCATTTGCTTAGTCAAGACAATATAGCAAAGTTCTAAGTAAACATAAACTATGGGGTACAAATACTGTATATAAATAGATTTATTACCACGTCACTCTCCCTCTGCTCGTGTGTAATGTTCTCATTAATTCTGAAGAAAATTTGAAGAGGCTCCCATTAAGTATCAGTCTCACAGAGATTACGACAAATGCTTGATTTCACGAACATATTATTGCAGCTAACTGATGCTGCTGCAAGAAGCCATTAATGAAGTGAACTGTTTTCAGGAAATCCGGATAATAAGGAATGGCTTGCTAAGAGAATTTATGACAATTTTTTATTACATTTTCAATTTAATGTTTGTTATTTCAACTTTTTTGCTCTAAAATCATCAAAAGTAAGAGCAAATTCAAAACTTTTAAGTTACACAATAAAGACAGAGTGCTGAGAAGTTTCTGTTTTTATTCCAAAATAGTGTCGGCAGGGAAATGCATAAAGAGACGTCCATTTAAAACTTTATATCTACTGATCGCTGAGTTGAAATGCCTATGGAAACCCTGGTCTATAGGTCTTGGTTGTCTATTCTCTGCTAAAATCCAGCGGTAGACTGAGAACTAGGGGGATTAAACCAGCCACAGAACAAGCCACCGTTTGTGGAGAGAAGACACCCACAGATAACTTTCTGAATGGCCGCTTACGCTTCTCCTTTTCTCTCCCCATCATAAGATAGGAGAGGAGAGAAAAAGGACTAACAAGATGCACATTTTACATTGAAAACTGTTATTGTTCCCCTCCTAATCTGGCCCACCATCTGAGAGGAGGGCTGCGCTAAAGAGCGGGGGGCTTTAATGGGAGGACGAGAGCCAACTCAGGGACAGGGGAGGAGAGGAGAGAGAAAGGGGGGAGGCAGGGGGTTGGTCTTTGGCTTTAAGGAGGGGATCAGTTGGGAAGTGTAGAATGGATGTTTCTTTTTCTCTATGGGGGGAACTTTGTATTTGACTGTTGTTTGTATCTGTCTTTCAGGGGCCTGATCCCCGTGGGCCTGGACAGAGAGATGCCTCTATATGTGTTTGCATGTGTGGAGTAGTGAGTGTGTCTATATGTGTGTGTGTGTGTGTGTGTGTGTGTGTGTGTGTGTGTGAGGTAGAGAGAGAGAGACTGATGGTGGGATCGACCCCTCTTCTTTCCTACAGCTGCAGCTCAGCGGATTAGCCGTCATCCACAAGGCAACATTACACAAGTAGCCTTTGAACAAAAGTCATGGATACTATTAATGATATGGTAATCCGTAATGGAGCTACCTCCCAGTAGTGATTATACTGACATGGGAAGAATGTCCAAGAGTCCTGGACGCAACTACCCAAACAACACTGTGGCTATTGTTGGCAGGCCTGGTCTGAGGCCTGCACCTACATCCACTGCCTCCTGCTTTCTTGACACCCTTCCCTCCACCCCGATCACCCTATGAATAAAAATGAAAACCCAAAAATGGATGTAGAGAAAGAGAGGGAGGGAAAAGGGTGGGAGCGGAGGGGAGAAAAACAAAGTGTCTTGGCCAGGATCAGCCAGGGATTTCTCCCTATGTGGTTCCCACACACTGACTCGAGCTGGATCCCTCCTCTCTGTCTCTACCCGGACCATCCTTTCACCTCACAGCCAGGGAAGACCACACAAACACTGAATGATTTCATGATTTAATCTCGGACGGTGGTGGAGAGGATGAGAGTTTGAGTCAGTGCTCCTCTTTTCATTCCTGGGCTGCTACAAGCCACTATAGTGGGTGTGTTGGGGTGGAGGTGGGGGTGGGGGAGAGGCCACTGTTTGCCTGGGTAAATGTTCTCCGTTGGGCAGGCTGGGTCACAGCAGGGGTGTTTAACCCTAAAAACCTGTCTCTTTTAAATACAATTACCAATTTCTCTGTTCCCTGCAGCCACTAATCCACTCTGATGTTAGTCCAGTTACTGAGGTGAACACACTCGGGAGCTTAGAGTGTAACAGCTGCGCATAATGTCGCAAGTGTGTATGATGTAATAACAACTGTAAAGAAATGATGTTCATCAGTTGGATAACTGAACCAATAACAAGCATTTTTGTGCAAAACCAACAGATCCAGAGCCTCCTTTAGCAGCTCAAAAAACATACTTCATATTGTTTAATCAGCTCAATAACTCATGTCTTCTTCTATTTTTACTATAATTGCTTATAAACATGATTCTGATCACTGATTTTGAGCACTACACCTCCTAAATCTCAAGTAAGTCTATTAGGATTTTTGTTTTATAGCAGTTTGTTCATAAGAGGTGCCGCAGAGTGTCACTGTGTAAGACAACATACTGTACAGTTCTTTGTCTGTGAACATGACTTTCTGGCAAAGATATATTATATGTATTTGTTCATACATAGCCCATATGACATAGTTATATAAGAAGCCCAGTTTAAGGTAAATGGAAAGGTTACCAATTAAATACATTTCTACATATTAGGTTTTAATATGATCTGAAGTAAAGAAAAAATATTTCAAGGAGAAAATTGGTTGATTTTGCAATAATTGTTATTTTTACACATACAGCAGTTGGGTCTGTGGGACCTCAAACAACAAAGAGGTAAAGCCAAAGTCAACGAAAGGTTAAAGTTAAATATAACCATTATGTATATTGCTATAATGCCCAGAGTAATTATGCATTAGTTACTTGTATCTACGGTGCGTATGTACTGCATGTGTTTTATATACTGATAAACATTTTTTACATTACATTTTATTTTTTTATTCACTTAGCTGTCCAATTGTTATTTATTCACTATCTTTACCTAATTGTTCCTAAAAGAGGCTCAGAAATTATCCCAGCATGCATTAGGGGAAGTAAGGTAAACACTGACCTCAGGTCACCTTCACAGAGCTAACTCATTAATGACTAAGTAGGTATATTGTTAGTATGGGGAAGTTTGTATAGTATTAAAAAAAGTATTAAGAATAAGATTGGTTAAAAGGTAAATATATGCCGACATGGTAGATATGCTGGCAAGTGTTGAGTATCTCCTGTATGGACCTTACAGGGAGTTTAATGCAAGCAATTCAACAACTTTGCAAAGGCAAAAATCATCTTGGACAAGACCAGATGCAGGTGTTGATGGCAAAGAGGCAGACAGGTCCAGTGTGAAGACATGTAGCAGCAAACAAGTCGCAGAACTCACCATGTGAGCGCAGCCCACTGAGAATAATCATGCAGATATTATGCCTCCCAAATGCCACACACATACAGAACACTCCACGCAAGTATACACAGACAGACAGACAGACAGACAGACAGGATTCTCAAAATTAGAGCCACATTTCCCATAAACTGCAAACTGTTTAAATTTGAACTACTACTATTTTCCAGTTTGACATACTGTATGTGATACAAGAGTTTTGTAATGAATTTATTTGATTATTTTTCTATTATTCTTAAAAACAAAGACTAAACTGATTGATGTTTGAGTTAAAAAGAAAAAAAAAATAATATTGAGAAATTCTGCTATAAATCCTGGCAGGAAGTGTTATGAATGGAAGTTTGTTGACACATGGGTTTGTTTATGTGTGTAGGCATTATGCATTCAACATTATATCGTAACATATTTCACTTGGAAAGGATACATTTTCTGAATAAAATTCAAGTGTGGTCACTTACACTGAAAATTGCATGTGCAAACACCGCAAACAAGTTAAAATGTCTTAAAATAT